>BLSH010535000.1:6765-20408 GCA_018402905.1 Glandirana rugosa
CGAGACCACTTGAGGTACGGGTTCTAACAATTCTGTCACGACCTTTTATTACCACAGGTACATTTTATAACTGTTAAACCCGGGTTAAACCTGTAAAAGTGAATCCCCAAACTAATAAAACAAAGGTCTCCAAATCTGTAATTACCGACACACAACTCAATAAAATTCCCCTGTCTTTTAAATATGACAAAATGTTCGACATTTGAGTGATGAAAAGTAGCATCGTTTCAAAGTAAAGAAGTCACAACAGTGTACTCTTAAGGTTTTGTCATTCATTTTAGACGCGATGTGTGCTTTTTTCCTGTGTGTAGCGCAGATTTTACTTACTGTTTTGGAATTCTCATGTGACAACACTGAAGAAATGAAACTTTGCTACGATGAAAAGTAGTGAGTTTACAGCTTGTAAAACAGTATAAATTTTCTGTCCCCTTAAAATAACTCAACACACAGCCATTAATGTCTAAACCTCTGGAAACAAAATAATCAAACCCCTAAGTGAAAATGTCCAAATTGGGCCCAAATTGTCAATATTTTACATGGACACCATTATTTTCCAGCACTGTCTTAACAATCTTGGGCATGGAGTTCACCAGAGCTTCACAGGTTGCTACTGGAGTCCTCTTCCACTCCTCCATGATGACATCACAGAGCTGGTGGATGTTAGAGACCTTGCGCTCGTCCACCTTCCATTTGAGGATGCCCCACAGATGCTTAATAGGGTTTAGGTCTGGAGACATGCTTGGCCAGTCCATCACTTTTACCCTCATCTTCTTTAGCAAGGCAGTGGTCTTCTTGGAGGTGTGTTTGGGGTCGTTATCATGTTGGAATACTGCTCTGCAGCCCAGTCTCCAAAGGGAAGGGATTCATGCTCTGCTTCAGTATATCACAGTACATGTTGTCATTCATGGTTCTCTCAATGAACTGTAGCTCCCCAGTGTCGGCAGCACTCATGCAACCCCAGACCATGACACTCCAACCACCATGCTTGACTGTTGGCAAGACACACTTTTCTTTGTACTCCTCACCTGGTTACCGCCACACACGCTTGATACCATCTGAAACAAATACGTTTATCTTGGTCTCAGACCACAGGACATGGTTCCAGTAATACATGTCCTTAGTCTGCTTGTCTTCAGCAAACTGTTTGCGGGCTTTCTTGTGCATCATCTTTAGAAGAGCCTTCCTTCTGGGACAACAGCCATGCAGACCAATTTGATGCAGTGTGCGTCGTATGGTCCGAGCACTGACAGGCTGACCCCTTCAAGCTCTGCAGCAATGCTGGCAGCACTCATATCTCTGTTTCCCAAAGACAACCTCTGGATATCATGCTGAGGACGTGCACTCAACTTCTTTGGTCGACCATGGCGAGGCCTGTTTTGAGTGAAACCAGTCCTGTTAAACTGCTGTATGGTCTTGGCCATCATGCTGCAGCTCAGTTTCAGGGTCTTGGTAATCTTCTTATAGCCTAAGCCATCTTTATGTAGAGCAACAATTCTTTTTTCAGATCCTCAGAGAGTTCTTTGCCATGAGGTGCCATGCTGAACTTCCAGTAACCAGTATGAGAGAGTGAGAGCAATAACACCAAACTTATCACACCTGCTCCCCATTCACACCTGAGACCTTGTAACACTAACGAGTCACATGACACCGAGGAGGCAAAATGGCTATTTGGGCCCAATTTGGACATTTTCACTTAGGGATGTACTCACTTTTGTTGCCAGTGGTTCAGACATTAATGGCTGTGTGTTGAGTTATTTTGAGGGGACAGCAAATGTACACTGTTATACAAGCTGTAGACTCACTACTTTACATTGTAGCAAAGTGTCATTTCTTCAGTGTTGTCACATTTTCCTTTCTTATCATTTTTGGCCTGATCATATGAATATAGCAAGCAGATCCTCTCACAAGGTATAAGCTTCCAGTGAAGTTTACCCAAAATCCATGAAATAACTTACCCGAAGAGAATTGTTTTTTTTTTCTCAGCAAGTAGAGACTTAGTTCAAACAAGAAATAGAAACAGAACATAAAGTTCAGCAATAAATAAGTCATAAGAGTCTCTAACTGTATACACTGTTTGTCAGAAAAGATAGTAATCCACATTAAAAGTTTCAGCCCTGTTTAAAGTAACACTATGAGCTATTTTGGACATTAATTGTGGCTACACACGTGTTTAGGAGGAGTAGCCTGCTTCTCTGACGTTACACAGCCTGTTTCCGTATATGCCCGGAGGTGGTGAGCAAGCCAGTCGGACTTTTTATGCTTGTAATTATTTAGTTTCCTGTAAGTGTTTCGAACATTGGTTTTTAATAAAATAATAGTAGCAGAGAACACTATGTAGTCTCCCATTTATATTGCATGTGGTGTGGCCGGGTGAGTCCCGCAAGAGAGCGGTGATTTATACAGCAGCATTAGCCCAGATCCAGCCCTGATTGTGGAGCGCACACAGGTGGGAGTTCAATGGAGTGAAGTGTTTGTGAAAGCATTGGAATCGGGAGGATCATTAAGAGATTGGTGTGTCTATGCCCTATAACATTGGCAGTGAGGCGAGCAGGTGTTTCACCTGGTGGTGGGAATTCACAACAAAGGAAGATTATTTTGGTTATCAATTTGGAGTATTTATTCACTGGAACAGTGGACGCATGAATTTTTATTCTTTTATTTTTGTCTTTCATCTTTCTTTTTTGGTTTTTGCATTGGACTTATTTTTTTTTTTGCAAATATAATGTTTATTGAGAAGAAAGAAGTCTGACAACATAAAAGGAAATACAATACAGTCCAATACAGGGTGAATGTTAAATCGTCGTTCTTTCTGTGGTCTCGAGGACTTTTAACCTTGTATACATATTGTCTAGAATCCTCACATCACATTCTAAAATCACCTTTCAGGTGGAGTCATTCAATGTGATGTGGGAGCAGACCGCTTCCTACCCTTTGATGGATACATCTCTGGACTATGCTTTATAAAACACAAGACTATATGTATCCCAAGAACGGAGAGCAGAAGAAAAGAAAAGGAAAGGATAGAGAGTAGAGTTAATAGGGGGGGTATGGGAGGGGGGGGATGTGCGGGACCCGGGTGATTCCGGTCTTCTCCAGAACAGCTGCCGACTCTACCTCGGCTACGTGCTCAGTAGGGATAAACCTTCGTCTGACAGAACAAACATGTTCCACAGCCTCCACATTTTGGAGTATTTTTCGTGCTTGTTCTGAGCGGTCAAGATCAAGTCCTCCATCTTATTAATGTCCTCTACTTTACGCAACCAGCATCCTACACTAGGGGGTGTCTGTTTCCTCCACATTATGGGGATGCATGTTTTAGCTGCGTTCAACAAGTGGCGCACTATTGATTTCCGATATTGTTTGGGAGGAATATTTGTAGCTTGAAGCAATATAAATGCTGGGTCGTCCGGTATCTCATGATCTGTGTCACGGTACGTACCGTTGTCCAGAAGTGTCGCAGGGCAGGACATGACCAGAAGATGTGTAGGAGTGTGCCTTTCTCTGTCTGGCATCTCCAACAGCGGCCTGACATGGACCGATAGCACTTGTTGAGCCTCTAGGGGGTATAGTACCATCTTGTGAGTACCTTGTAGTTGGTTTCTTGTAGTTTGGTACATGTCGCGGACTTAAGTGAGAATTGCAGGATTGTCTGACGTTGGGCAGCTGTGAAGGTGCGACTAAGGTCCGATTCCCATTGTTGGAGGAATGGTAGGTCAGGTACTTCTCCGGGCGTGTTGATTAACATGTATGTTTTAGACAAAACCTGAGTGAGTGTCCCTTCCCCCAAGCAGTAATCTTCAAGTGTAGTTAGGTCTCGTATAAATCGGTGGGGCTCGTGGAGTGAGTGTAAAAAATGGTGGAGCTGTATTGCATTCCAGAATGGGATCTGGAATCGCCCTGGTGCCTCTGTCAGTTCCTGTAGCGAAGGCCAGCTATTCGATTGCGCAAAGTGAGACACAGTATTATGCTTCTCATTCCGTAACGTCTGGAATGAGGCTGCACCGAGGCCCGGGGGGAATGCTGGATTGCCCAAAATCGTGAAGAGTGGTGATTCTGGAGTGGTAAGGGACATTCGAAAGGCCACCCGGTGGCTTATTCGTAGAGTGTTACCGATTATGGGGTGTGCTTTCAACGTGGGTGCAAGGGATTCGTAGCACCATAGGGCTCCTTGTAGGGGGACCTCCCTGTAATAGTTTTGAATATCTGGGAGAGCAAATCCCCCCATAAGTTTAGGTAGTGTCAGGTATCGTCTCGCGATGCGGGGCTTCTGCTTAGCCCAGACGAAGTTTGTAAATAAGGAGTCAACTTGCCGAAAATAGCTGTTTGGTGTGTGTATTGGTAGGGCTTGGAATAGGTAGAGAAATTTCGGGAGGATGCTCATCTTTAGCAGGTTACACCTGCCAAACCACGAGTGTAGTCCCTCCGACCATCTCTCCAGCAACGATTTAGCTGTTGTCAACAGGCGTGGGAAGTTGAGATCGAACGTGTGTCTCATTTCCTTTGGGATTTGAGTGCCGAGGTACCCGATGGCTTTATTTGACCACTTAAAGTTGAAACATGATTTTAGTGATGACAAGGTATCTGGGTTTATGTTAAGTCCCATTGCTACTGACTTCTCAAAGTTTATCTTAGGTTAGCTAGTTTGCCGTATTTCTCAAATTCCCGCATCAGATTGGGTAAGGATATCATGGGGTTGGTGAGCGAGAACAGGAGGTCATCTGCATATGCCGAAACCTTCCGTTGTGTGTTCCCTGATACTAGGCCCGTCACGCCCTGATTTCTCCTGATCGTACACAGGAAAGGTTCCAGTGTCAGCGCGAACAGAAGGGGCGACAGCGGGCAGCCCTGTCGCGTTCCGTTCGCTATGGCAAAGGAGTCAGAAAGCAGTCCCTTTACTTTCACTTGGGCCGTCGGGTGGAGATACAATTTAGATATCCAATTTGTCATTGTCTCCCCTAACCCTATGTGTTTTAAGACTGTCTGCATGAACTTCCAGTTTACCCGGTCAAACGCCTTTTCGGCATCTGTGCTCAGGAACACACACGGCGTTCTAGCTGTAGTGGCTAAGTGAATCAGATTTAGGGCTTTCGTGGTATTATCTCTTGCTTCTCTGGACGGTATAAACCCTACCTGGTCCAGGTGGACTATCTCTGCCAAAATTCTGGCGAACAGGCTGTCGGTACATATGGAAAAGACTTTCAGGTCCAGATTGAGAAGAGATATCGGCCTGTAACTACCACACGCCGATGGGTCTTTGCCCTCCTTTGGGATTACAGAAACATGTGCACGAAGCATGTCTCATGGTAGGGGGTTATCCGAGCTCGAGGCATTGAACATTTTCACCATGTAAGGGTTAAGGATCGGGAAAAATGTCTGGAATTATCGCAGCGTAAAGCCATCAGGCCCGGGGGCTTTGCCAGGTTTCATCGCGCCCAGTGCTCTCTGAACCTCCTCCTGAGTGATGGGGCTTTCCAGCTCCACCCCCACCTCCGGTGGAAGTCGCGGCATCAAGGAGGATGTTATGTATTCCTCCATGTCTATCTGGGATGTATTCTGATTGGGTAGGTTATAAAGTGCAGAATAGAAACCCTTAAATGTTTGTGCAATCTGATTTGCCAAGTGGACTTTGGATCCTGAGGTGGCTATTATTTGTGGGACATAGGTAGACGGTTTATGTCCTTTAGTGGAGTTGGCTAGTAGCTTTCCACATTTATTGGCCTGCTCATAGCCAATCCTCCGGCCTCGTTGGATCGCAGCCTTGGCCTTATACTGCAGTAAATTAACTAGTTGCTGGCGGATGGAGTTTAGTTCTGCTTCTAGAGCGGGGAGAGGGTTTTGTTTATGGAGCGTCTCCGTCTGGTGCATTTTGTCTAAGAGAAGTTTTAGTTGTTGATCTCTGTCTCTCTTGATTCTGGCCCATGTTTAATGAATATCCCCCGTATCACTGTCTTATGGGCCTCCCATAGTATCCTGGGGTCACAGTCTTCTTGGTCATTAGTATGAAAGAAATGTTGTAGCTCAGTCGTGACGTCCGTCGTCACCTCTGGGTTCTGTATTAGACTCTCATTCAGTTTCCAGAATCGCATGTGGGAAGATGTCAGTGATGACAGCGTGTATCAATCGTTATTGGTGCATGGTCTGACCAGGTTATGTTGCCAATAGCCGAGTCAGTCACTGCCTGGAGCTGCCTATGTGGTATCAGGAAAAAGTCAATTCTAGAATATACTTTGTGAGGTGTTGAGTAAAATGAGTACTCTCTTTCCCCTGTGTGTTGTAGTCTCCATACGTCAATTAACTGGTGTTCGCGTATATGTTGGGATGTTTTCCTGCTGATGCTCAAGCTGGTCGCATTGGACTTATTTTGATGAACACTATAGTGTTTTTTTTTGAGAATTTTCTGTTTATATTTTGGAAAGATTTTTTATCAAGTTATATGATTATTTTGCATTCACATTTAGTTACATAGTCAGGCTGAAAAAAAAACACCAGTCCATCCAGTTCAACCAAAAAAAAAAAATTATATATAACCAAACAATCCCATATACAATCCTTCACCCACAGTTGATCCAGAGGAAGGCAAAAAACCCCAGCAAAGCATGATCCAATTTGCTATAACGGGGGAAAAAATTCCTTCCTGATCCCCTGAGAGGCAATCGGATACACCCTGGATCAACTTTACCCAAAAATGTTAGTACCCAGTTATATAATTTACATTAAGGAAAGAATCCAGGCCTTTTTTAAAGCAATCAACCGTGCTGGCCAAAACCACCTCTGGGGGGAGTCTAGTCCACATTTTCACAGCTCATACTGTGAAGAAACCTTTTCGTATTTGTAGATGAAATCTTTTTTCCTCTACACGTAAAGAGTGCCCCCTTGTCCTTTGTGATGACTAGAGTTGAGCGAACCCGAACTGTGTTCGTGACCCGAACCCGGACATTTGAAAAAAAGTTTGGGTTCGGGTTCTGGGTTCGAGTATTTGATCACGCATGTTGAATAGCTGCAGGACAGCCAATCAACAAGCGTTTCACTGGTTTGCCCTTAGAAGCCATCACAGCCATGCCTACTAATGGCGTGGCTGTGATTGGCCAGTGCATCATGCGACCCAGCCTCTTTATAAGCTGGAATCACTTAGTGCTGCATGTCACATGCTCTCTGGGTAGTGTAGGGAGAGGATGCTGCCGGCGTTGTGAGGGACAGATTGCAGATATAATAACATCTCATCCTGCATTACAGAACGATCTGATTGTGGACTAGGTAGAGATTACTACTACTACTGCTTTTAGGGACAGATTGCAGATCTAATAACATCTCATCCTGCATTACAGAACGATCTTACTGCACTAGGTAGAGTCTACTGCTTAGAGGGACAGATTATTGTTCTAAAATCATCTTCTAGTTCTATAGGGCCATGTTCCTGCTGTTGCTGTAAGGGACAGATTATTGTTCTAAAATCATCAGCTACTCCTATAGGGTCAGGTTCCTGCTGTTGCTGTAAGGGACAGATTATTGTTCTAAATTCATTTTACTTCCTTTTGCAGCCCTCTAGCACTTTCCAGGACTTTTTTACAGTCATTTTTGTGCCGAAAAGTTTGGGTCCCCATTAACTTCAATGGGGTTCGGGGTAAAGTTCGTGTCAAGTTCGGTACCGAACCCGAACTTTTTCCCGAAGTTTGGCCGAACCCGAACATCCAGGTGTTCGCTCAACTCTAGTGATGACCTTAAAGTAAATAACTCAACACCAAGTTCACTATATGGACCACTTATATATTTGTAAATGTTGATCATATCCCCTCTTAACCTCCTCTTCTCAAGAGAGAATAAATTCAGATCCTCTAATCTTTCCTCATAGCTGAGTTCATCCATGCCTCTTATTAGTTTGGTTGCCCTTCTCTGCACTTTCTCCAGTTCCCTGATATCCTTTTTGAGAACTGGTGCCCAAAACTGAACTGCATATTCCAGATGAGGTCTTACTAGTGATTTGTACAGGGGCAAAATAATGTCTCTATCTCTGGAGTCCATACCTCTCTTAATACAGGTAGCACTGCACCGTTTACCACATTTTAGACATTAATGTGCCTGCTATTACTTTTATTATTTTCTTCTATGCCTCTATGATTTAGTTTCAGTTGATAAATGGCCAAGGTGAAGCCAAGGGTCAAACCAGCTGGTAGGCTGCAATGCCTTGGGTCAAAAATGAGTGTAGTTAGGGTCAACCTGTGGGCAGGGCTTTAGGCACTCGTTAATGCCTGAATCACAAGCACAGAGCTGCTGTCATGTGAAATCAACATTAGGGCAGAACTCCAACTCAGAAGTAGGTGACACTTGCACAGGTGACACTTGATACTCAATGGCTGAACTTCTATACACTGTTGACACTTGAGCACTACAGATACACTTCTGTTAGAAAACACTTCTTCCTCCCAATGTGCAGCATTTCTGAGCTGGTGCCACAAAGTATGCACCGGTCTCCATAAACCCAGCAATTCCATCACTTCATGTCAAGTGACTCATCAACTGTTGCTACTGGATACAGGAATTGCACTCTCTCCTTTCTTTTTGCTTGGTCTCTATCTCTGAGACCTCACTTCTTCAACTCTCTCTCTCCCGTGACTCCAGGCTGGGTTGCTAGGCATTCTGTACCGTGAATCCGATCCCAGAAAGTGGGGAACCGGTTTCTAGTGAAGGTGCCAAACACATAACCCCTTTCACTACCAGAGTAACCATCACCTTGGCAATGTCACCCATCTCCAGGCTGGTTGGCTGCATTGGCATGAGACATAGACACTGAAGTAATTGGCAACAAGACTCTAGCTTCCTCTGGACAGCATTGTGCTCATGCCCCATAAAAATGACTGCACCTTATGTAGATGGCATAGTTCATTAAGCAATCCATTTCAAGGCAACAGTCAATTCAGGCAATAAATTCACATGAGGCAAGTTCATTAGAGTCCATTATTTGGCAATAAACCAGAGTGGCAATACGTTTATAGCTGGTATTTTTAAGTCCATTAGGGTCCACAGGCTCCAGACCCTGGGAACCCCAACTGGGCTCCCATCACCCCCCAAAGAGGGTGATCACTCCAACAGAGTAACAGCTACATTTTGGCAGTATTTCCCCCAAAGCTTAGTGCTTAGTGAATCTTTTTTATATGGTACAACCGGCAGGGGCAGTAACCTTGCTGAATAGAGCAGGAAAAATGTTAACCCTTCCTGCTTAGTTACCTCCAGTCAGCAGGCCAACTTGAGGACACAGTGGAAGATCAAGACATTGTAACAACTCACACCTGGCAGGCTCAATTAACTTGAGGGCATGGACACAGTCAGGAAAAACACATTAAGACCCCTTTTACACTTGTGCGAGTTGTCCTGCGATTTGTGACTGCAAAGTCCCATGACAAGTCATTCCCCATTATTTGCAATGAGTACCATTCATTTCTGTATGACTTTCAAGTTGTGCCGACTTCAAAGTAGTCCCTGCATTACTTTGGTCCAACTTTGATGCAACTTGAGGTCCATAGACTTCAATGTTAAACCCTCAAAGTCTCATGCAAATCACACCTGAATAATATAGATGCAATTTCTGTACTTCTTCTGTACGACTTTGTAATATGTTTTCATTGAGCCAAAGTTGCAACAAAGTCGGACCAAAGTTGTACTGATCCCAAACCACATCAAAATTGCGGTAAAACCACATCAAAATCTATGTAAAATCGAGAATAAATTGCGGTAATATCAGGTCGCACAAGTGTGAAAGGGGCCTTATCCTTTTGGAGGCACCCACCTAATGAACAGTGTCAGAAAGTCCTTTAAATTATATTGAAACTGACTTGGAAAACAACAAATTGAGTTGTGGTCCTTAGCAAAGGTCAAGGCAGATAAAGTTTTGCCAGGTTCAATGTCAAAATCAGCAATTTACATTAAAGAAGCATTTTAGAGAGCCAAACAAAACTATGCTTTGGTATGGAAAATCCCTGCGCTGTTTGTGCTCAATATAGTGATATAAAAATAATGAAAAATGTATATACCCATAAGCAACTTGTCTACAATGTCAACCATAAATACATAAGCATGAACAGTGACAAAAAATTGCAATAAAAAAGTTCATAAGGTGCTGTAAGTCTTCAGTATCACGGTAATCCCTTTAAAGTGCAATCCGTGCAGAGAAAGTTCTTTAAAAAGTGCAATCCCTGCATTAATAGATGACAAAAGTGATGAATGTGCTGTGCTCCCCTTCTTCATGTGCCCTCACTCACCAGCTATCCATATAAGGATAGCCTGTAATGGTGAAATCCTATATGTCTTTCATAGCTATGTCCTTTCCTCTTCCACATGATCCCAGTGGTTAAACATACTCATAGGTTAAGAATAGAGCATACATGGTGTGATGTTGTTTAAAAATGTTATTACAATAAAGCAATACCCCCTCACATGTTAGTCTTTTTTGACAAGCATATGAAAAAAAGCCGCGTAGTCTGCGGTTTGCGTTCCAAAATCCAGGAAATTACATCACCGGAAGTACCCCGGAAGTGGCTTTCAAACCATGCTTTACAATGGGAAACCAGACTGATGAGTATGGTACACTTTTAACCACTTCAGCCCCGGAAGGATTTCCCACTTTAGGACCAGAGCACTTTTTGGGATTCGGCGCTGCGTTGCTTTAACTGACAATTGCGCGATCGAGCGACGTTGTACCCAAACGAAATTTGTGTCCCACAAATTTTTTTCCCACAAATAGAGCTTTCTTTTGGTGGTATTTGATCACCTCTGCGTCATCTCTGATCGCCTCTATAAACAAAAAAAGAGCGACAATTTTGCAAAAAAAAACACATTTTCTTACTTTTTGCTAAAATACGAATCCAAAAAAAAATATAAAAAAACATTTTATTTCATCAGTTTTGGCTGATTTATATTCTTCCTCATATTTTTGGTAAAAAAAAAAACGCAATCAGCGTTTATTGATTGGTTTGCGCAAAAGTTGCCACATTTACGAATGATGGGAATTCATTTCTGGGGTTTTTATTTTTTTTTTACTGGTGATGGCGGCGATCTGAGGTTTTTAGTGGTACTGCGATATTGCGGCGGACAGGTCGGACCATTTTGACCTTTTTTTGGGACCATTGGCATTTGTACAGCGATCAGCACTATAAAAATGCACTGATTACTGTGTAAATGCCATTGGCAGTGAAGGGGTTAACTGCGTTCCCTCAGTGTGTTCTAACTGTATGGAGGCTGGGCTGGCAGGGGGATGGGAGTGATCACGGCTTCCATATACAGGAAGCCTGTGATCACATCCCTTCCCCTTCTGTCAGAACAGAGGTCTGTGTTTACATACACGGACCTCCCTTCTTTCACTGCGGGGGGGCCATTGCGGGTAGCCACCGGAGATCGAGTCCCTCTACCCACTCCCTGGCCCCCCAGAATACAGTGAGCGTGCGGGCGTGCCTCTGGCAGCATGCTCACAATGCTAGTTATCGCGGCCGCCGGCAGTTCGCAATAACGAGCCACTTTCCTGACAAATCACTGATAAAGATTAATAGCATACATGTCTACATGAAAATACTTTCCAATATCAGTGAACCTGAGATTGGGGCCAAGTGAGGGGTGAAGCAAGGGTTGTGGGTGAATAGCAGCAGTGTTTAAATGGAAGCAATGGTCAAATAGCAGTGCATATTATACCCCACATAACAGTGCTGTATTTTGACAGTGACAGACCTGCAGGGGATTCAATTATATTAATATGGTCCTTAAACAAGCAATGCTGACTTCACTATACTGAGGCAAAAAAAGAGAAATTGTTAGAATACATGGGCAACAAACGGGATGCTGTATATATACAGACAACAAATGGGCAATTGTGACAATATGCAGGCAACAAATTGCCAATTGCTTCTGAAAGGTTTAGTAGTTGCTGGTATACACCACAAGCACAGAAGAGTGCAATGCTGAGATGTAACCTCTATTCATGTCGATATGAAAAGCTCCAAGCCAGTTAACATTTTCATGAAATTTAAAACCCATGATACTATGAGCTGCCAAAGTTCTTTCAGCAGTGGTACAAAAAAAAAAGATATGAACTGCTATATTCCTTTCCCTTCCTGCAGCCAAGTTACCGAACAGCGGAAATCAGCATTGAAAAAATGGCAAAGCACAAAACAAGCCAACAAGATACCTGTTTCTTTGCACATCCATGTCATTCATATTTATTACTGCACATGGGCAGCTTACAATCTCACTCTTCTGGGTTAGTGAGCTGATACTTTTTCATTAACCAATCCTGGGCTTCCCAGCAGGCAAACTGAATAGCTGGTTTTATCTAGGTGAGATCTGAAGGGTCCCTAGGTATGTATATGAATGCTGGGACATAGTTAACAGCAGGCCGCTGGGAAGATGTGGGAGCCAAAGCGGCAAACACAAAACTAAAGACAGCAAAAAAAAAAGGGTCCGCAAATTGTCAAACAGATTAAAGTGACCAACTAGTGACTGACCAAATGTTACCTGATGTTATTTTGGAGAAATGCACCATAGAGAATCAACTATCCTGCAACTGGAGAGCCAGCACAGTGGTTGCAGACAATCTTCTACAGGCATTTACTGAAATAATTATACTGATTAAATCCTCTGTACAAGGTAAAGAAAATAAGAACATTTTGAAAGCATGAGCTCTTGAGGACTCGATTTGAGTACAATTGCCTTAGAATCAACTGCAGAGTAGGTTGTCACCTAGTTATTTATTACGTACTCCTTATTAGTATTGTTTTTCTAGGTTTTTGTCCTCCTCTGATATTTTTGTAACTAAGTTAAGAACATCTACATAGATATTAAAGCGGTTTTAAAGGCTGAAGGTTTTTTACCTTCATGCAGCCCCCCCAATACTCACCTATGCCCGATCTCAGTCCAGTTATGTTCATGAGAGCCGAGGCTCTTTTGGGTCTCTCCCTGCTCATTGGCTGAGATGCAGCAGCAGGAGCCATTGGCCCCGTCTGCTGTAAATCACAGCCAGTGAGGAGGGGGTGGGGCTGAGCCGCACTCTCTGTGTCTTAAGGATACAATGCACATAGAGAGTGAGGCTTGGGAGCTAACATGCACAAGTGCTCCCATAGCAAGTGGCTTTCCTTGGGGGCATTCGGGAGGGGAGAGGGGCCCAGAGCGCTGGTGGGGGACCCGAGAAGAGAGGCTGGGTTCATACTGCTGTGATACAATACTGAATTTCATTGAGATTATTTAGTGCTACGTGGATGCAACTTTGATAAGGTTTGTATATTCTATGGGGCCAAAATCGCACTGGATTTGCAACAAAGTAGTACAGGAAACTTTTACAAGAACACTCCATGCTCATTCGCATTGATGTGAATGGACACCATTGAAAACAATGTGATTTCCCTTGCCATGTGATTCTGTGTGACTCAAGTCACATCTGAAATCGCACTAGTGTGAACCAGTCCTAAAATCTAAAGTTGTTGACTGCTGTAGGTGAAATTGTAGTGCTATAATTAAATCATAGATATTGGCTACCAGATAATGAAGACATATAGAAGAAAGTGCTCAGGTATTCTGCCATTTAGTCTGTTTGCAGCCTGTCTCTAACTATGGTTCTGACATTAATCAGAGACGGCAGTTTTAAATGGAAGGAACATGCACTTTAA
>BLSH010535000.1:40529-74916 GCA_018402905.1 Glandirana rugosa
GGTCCCGGTAAAACATGTGGCTATTCCGTAATATATTGTAATATAGGTTTCCATTACCAAAGTCATCGGCATCCCGGGGGTGAATTTAAAACCATGGATCAGTGCAGTCGAGGGTATAGTGGTTGTTTTGGACCGAAAGAATAAGTCCTAGTTAAGCGACACCCCAGTCATGTACGTTTATAACATCCCAAGTATCTGGGTCATTCTTATAATGTCGAAAACGGTGTCTTCTTTGTGTATTTTAACGTGTCATGTAATTAAGACCAAGTCTAGTACACCATATAGGTCAGGTTACACTGTGTGTAAGGACCGTATGGTACAGCCCACATATTGCACTTTACATTTATCACATTGGACTGGATATACCACATGATCTGAACCAGAATTAATGTACTGTGCAATTTTATGTGTTTCTTCTGTGGCAAAAGCTGTAATATTCTTACTGGGTCTATGAACCCTACAATATTTGCATGTACTGACCCCACAGCGAATTGATCCTGAATAAGAAAGCCAGGTTTTGTTGGTGATATGGGAGCTGACGTGACTAGGTACCAAAATTTAAGTGGGGGCCCTACGGCTACTGAAACCATTACCTTTGGATATAATGTTATATAATGCCTTATCGGTGTACAAAATGGCCCTGGACTTATATTTGACAGAATGCGTACTAGAGAGTAGATCCTCCCGTTGTTTATGACAAGCAACATTAAATCCCCTATCTATACTCCATTGAGGGTAACCCCTATTGGAGAGTCTATGCCTGATAACCTCACACTCCCTGGAAAAAGGTCAGTATGGCAGTTTCTCTTTGCACGGATAAACTCCCCTACAGGGATGGTATTTATCGTAAGTGTAGGGTTGCAACTACTGGCTGTAAGGGTGGCATTGCCCACACAGGACTTTCCTAAAAGTAGCTGTTAGGACTTTAGAAGTTTCAAAATCACCTCGTAATGTGATGTCAACATAATTAATAGAAAAAGGTTCAGAGGAACCTGTAAATTTGAGATTTAAAGAATTCCTGTTGACATAATCCAACAAAATATTGAGATCAAAAGTGGCTCCCTGGGTGTCCCAAATGATCATTAGATCTTCAATGAAGCGACCATACCAAAAACAATTGACAAAAAAATGGGTTATGATGTGAGAAGATAAAACTCTCCTCCCACCACTTCGTGAATAAATTTGTTAATGATGGTGAAAATTTTGCTCCCATGGAGGCGCCACATAACTGTAAGGCCTCATTTATACTGCTGCTGGTAAACTGATGTTTTGAGGCATTTGGGTGTTTTGCCCCTGAACTTTCCTCTATGTTATATTATTGGTACATTTACACAAGGTCGTTTAAGGTTGTTTCCAGGCAGTTGAGTTTAAAGGTTTTTTTTGGAATGCAAAAAAATGGGTTCAGACGTCAGTTCAGAGGCATTTGAAATGCCAAACAGCTTGTAAACGCCGCTAAATGCGCCTAAACGCGGTAACTCGCGCCTAGGACCGTTTTATTTACAGTCGTTTCCATTAAAAAAATGTTTTTTCCTTTAAAAACGCTCCTAGGCGCGAACGTGGCAAAACTGCCATTTTAAACGCTGGCTTCTAGCTGTCAAAAAAAATCGTTCAGGGGAGGTTGAAATAGCATCCTGTGTAAATGGAGCCTAAATAAAAAGATCATCAAAGAGAAAAGAATTGTGTTAACAGGAATTCAATACATATCAAAAGGTAGCTCTGAAGCTCTGGAGAATAAATACTGTACTTATTCAGGTGATGTTGTATCGCTGTGATGACCAGATGATGCAGAATAGACGAATAAAGGGCCACAACATCCAATGTAACCCAAATGTATTGATTTGCCCATTGGATAATTTCCATCTGAGATAAAACCTGTCTCATGTCCTGAATGTAACCTGGAAGCCTCCGTACAAGTGGTTGCAAATTTAAATCCACCCACTCACTAAGGGGTTCTAAAAGGGAACCCTATACCCGCTACAATGGGGCATCCCTGTATAGGTACAGACAATTTGCAAATCTTAGGTAGGCGATGCAACACAAGAGAAACCAGGTCTTTCACTACCAAAAAGTCTGCAGTTTTATCACTCAAAACACCCTTTGCAATGAGATTCATTAGGGCTGATTTAAACAAATGTGTAGGGTTTTTTTAGTGGCCAATTGTCTCAATGCTTCCTGACAATACTGTGTGGTTTTAAGTATGACTACCAAACCCCCTTTATCAGCTTCCCGTATAACTTGATTTTGATTCTTTGTTAGATTCATAATTGCAATTCGTTCCTGTTTAGTTAAATTCTCTTTATTATATTTATCACAAGAATCAAAGAATCAGTTCCTTTTCCATAATGTCTAGGAATACCATAAAAATATTTATCCCCTCTCGTTAGAACACTGCTAGGACTTTTAGAACGTGAAGTGTACTGGATACACAGGATTCAGTCCTGCACCCTTTAGGGACCAAACCACAGATGGGATGTGTGGATAATATGCCACTGAGCACATGCACTCAACTTCTTTGGTCGACCATGGCGAGGCCTGTTCTGAGTGGAACCTGTCCTGTCAAACCGCTGTATGGTCTTGGCCACCCTGCTGCAGCTCAGTTTCAGGGTCTTGGCAATCTTCTTATAGCCTAGGCCATCTTTATGTAGAGCAAGAATTCTTTTTTTTCAGATTCTCAGAGAGTTCATGAGGTGCCATGTTGAACTTCCAGTGACCAGTATGAGGGAGAGCGAGAGCGATAACACCAAATTTAACACACCAGCTCCCCATTCCCACCTGAGACCTTGTAACGCTAACAAGTCACATGACACCGGGGAGGGAAAATGGCTAATTGGGCCCAATTTGGACATTTTCACTTAGTAGAGTACTCACTTTTGTTGCTAACGGTTTAGACATTAATGGCTGTGTGTTGAGTTATTTTGAGGGGACAGCAAATGTACACTGTTATACAAGCTGTACACTCACTACTGTAGCAAAGTGTCATTTCTTCAGTGTTGTCACATGAAAAGATATATTTGACAGGGCCCATGTGTGAATGGCAAAATGCGGGACTCACATTTGAGATGCCATTCATCTAAATTACAACTCAAAATGCGGTGCGGGTCTGCCGCGATTGTTGGGCGATAAAGTGTGCTGCTATCGTGGCAAACCGCATGCGGGAGGCATGTCGCCCAAAAAAGAAGTTCAGGAGCTACTTTGGGGCGACGTGCGTCCCTCTATGCAGGTTGCCGTGATTGCAGCATGCATTATCGCCTGACAATCACGGCAAACCCGCACCGCATTTTGAGGTGTCATTCAAATGAATGGCATCTCAAATGCGAGTCCTGCATTTTGCCATTCACACATGGGTGCTGTCAAAACGCCGCAGATTCGCAACAAATCTGCCCACTATTCAAAACGCTGTAATATGAATGCAGCATTAGTGTAGAAAACATGCGCAGGAGGCCATCATCCCAGCACTCAAAAACTACACGGAACTGGGTGTTGAGCTACGCATGCAGAGCTCAGCTTACAGTGCCATAGGGGATGGCAAGCAGACGGGTAGGGGCATTTTATTGCAGAAGAGACAGTGCATGTCTGTTCTGCAATAAAAGTCTGCCTGCTTGCAGTTATTTTTTAGAGGGGCTTTAGTTCCGCTTTAAATATCCCTGACAATGACATTATTCAGTTGAGTTGTATTTGGTCCTTTTTCTAGATTAGTATTTTTTTGATACAATTAAATTGGTTTGCGCTGAATAGAACCTTTTTTTTTTACATAAGGTTTGCCATTTATGGTTCAATTCTGAGGTAATGTGTCAGTTGCACACAGTAGCTTGCATGTGTATGTATGTATACAGTGTGTGTGTATAGTTTTATATATATATCGTTTTTTAATTTATTTTTTTATGACAGTAACCTTGATTATAAATGATAAAACAGCTTTGTTTTCTCTGCCAGAATTATCTAGTAAGATATCTTGGGTAACAGCAATGTGTGTGCGGCAAATTGCTATCTTGCGTATTGTAGCATACCCTATTATTGATGTTAATTAACTTCTCGCTCTTTCCTGATTCAGGGTGAGATTAAATGTCCCAGACATTAACATTATTCAGTTGAATTGTGTTTGGCCCTTTTTCTAGATGAGTAATTTAATTTGATACAATTAAACTGGTTTGCTGAACAGAACCTGATTTTATTTACATAAGGTTCTGTGCCATTTATGGTTCAATTCCAAGGTAATATGTCAGCTGCACATAGCGGCATTGCTCTAAATATAACTTTTAAAGGAAGACCATCAGATATTTTCTAAGTTATTTTGTTGTTGTAATATCATTATACAGTGTTAATGCAGCATTTATTATGATACAGTTTGGCTTGCTTGTTTTAAATGTCCAATGATAATGTCTTGCATATAGATTTGTAGCCACTAGAGGGATCAATGTTTTTATTTCAGCTCAGTCGTTTGCCTTGCTGAGCAACTGCTGGGAGAAATTACAGAGCACATTTGGAGAATGTTTTGTGTTCAAAATACAAATGTGTAGCCTTAGCAACTATGGTTTCTGATCAGTGATACTCCTATAGCTTTTAATTAAACTCTTTTGTCTGGGTGTTGATACGTTTTTAGGCATCATCCACATTGAGCATTTGCTCTGCTCCCGTAAACGCTTTTTCTCCTGGTAGGAGAAAAGGTGCTTAAAAGACTCACCTAAAGCATAGTTTTGCGCATGCATTTAGGTGTGTTTAGGCACATTCAGGTGTGTCAAGCATTTATGTATTAATGGATTCCATTGGCCAGAATATGAATTTAATCTGGCCAGTGGAATGAATGAACACTGAGGCTTACACCACATCCAAGTCGCATGACACTTGAAAACACATTGTTTTCGATGTGTCAGGTTCACATAGGTGCGGTGCATTCGCACTCCGCATTGCACAGAAAAAAGTAGGCGTTTTCTGTGCAATGCAGTGCAAATTCCCAGCCTATTAAGTTGAATGGGAACACATCTAACACGGAGATGTGTTCCACACCCAACAGGGGTCTTTCCCCTGCTCGCGGCCCCTCCCTCCCCCCCGCAGCTGCTGCGCTGTGAGAACGGACAGGAGCGCTGAACGGCGGCACCATCCCTTCTCAGCAGCAAACAGGTTGGAATTCGCACCACAATGGTGTGAATCCAGCCTCAAAGAATATATGTGTCTAGCGCTTAAGCAGGTTTAGACTCATCAAGCATTTTTTATGTTCAAAAGCTTCTCTCGTGAACATGATGGTGGTGGGTTTTTTTCCTGCCTGAAAAAAAGCTTCTTTTCCAATACGCCTGTAACC
Source organism: Glandirana rugosa (assembly GCA_018402905.1). NCBI lineage: Eukaryota > Metazoa > Chordata > Amphibia > Anura > Ranidae > Glandirana > Glandirana rugosa. Next base: position 45,826 of record BLSH010535000.1, read on the forward strand.
ACATATGTGTGCATGGATACATAAGCTAACATAGAGGTGCATTTACAGGCAAAAAAAAAATCAAACGCCCATAAAAGCTGTGTTTTTAAGCCCAGTGTGCATGAGCCCTTAGTGCATTCAAGTAAAGCCATTGTGCCATGTTACGAAAACAATAGCATGGCATTCATTTGTAATGCCAGTCTGGAGCACCCTCAACTCATCACACTGTTCACAACACCACAGTAATTTTATGAGATTGGTGTACCAAGTAAACAGGAGACAAAGACCTGCCAATTGTGTAATTCTGCAGGTAAGAACATGACTGAGGTTCCTTTCCAGTTGCACAGCTGTGCTCACTATAGAGGCTGGGGCTGATTTCTGAAAACTAAAGCGAAAGTGAAGTTGTCTTCTTTTTCATTAATCAGGTTTCAAATCAACCCATAAGGCTGGGTTCACACTATTGCTGCATGCGGCTCACAGCAGGGAACCGGTGCATCTTCATTCAACGTTTCAGGTCCGATTTCAGCCCAAATTTTGGGCTGAATTTGAAGCTGAAAAGGACCAAAAGGCACACAGGACTCCAGTGCAGATTCACACCAGAGCCGCAGCAAAGATGTGTGAACCGGATCCATAGAGAGCCGGGAAAAATCTCCAGCTATGCAGATTGGATGCAGGGAAATCCAAATCCAATTTGCATAGGTGTGAACCCTGCCTCAGTCTTTATTTGCCTTAGGCAGGCAGTTCACTTTTGCTGTAATTTTTTGCCCAGGTTTATGTAAATGATGGTTTTACCATTTTGACTTTTCTCTTTCATTTTCACATCCCTTCCTTTATTCTGGTACTTGCATTACATTCAATCCTTCTTTCCATAAATAATAGCACCATTATTACTAGTACTTACAAAGAACTGTTTAGAATCAGAGGGCTTATTTGACAAGGTGGTGCAATTAGCCTGTAGCCGAATAAAGTCTGAATTTATGAATTTATAGGGTTAGTGCAGTTTACAACAGTAATTCTGTTTTGTGCTACTGCAGAGATTAGAGTTTTAAAACATAAAATATTCCTGCTGCAACAATTGTAAGACTACTTTATATTTTTCTTTAACTGAAACTGCAACTTTGATAAGGACACAAGCTAATAATAAAGGTGGGGGTTCCACATCTGGAATAACATAGTTTGAAGCGTTACTCCACTTTTGTTAATAAAAAAAACTTTCCCCTCTGGTTGATCTATGTACATTGCAGAAATTTTAACAAACTTTGCTGCAGATTCCTACCTTTTCTTATTCTAAAGAAATACCTGTGTGTTTCTCTGTATCTGTGAGAAAGTGAATATAATGGTTTCATGTTGTCAATCAGCTGTGGCACATGCGGGGCACTAATGAGGAAAGCTGCAGGGCCTGCATCCCTTTAGACATGATTTCATATTGGGAGTATCTCACCAAAAAGTACATTTTTGTTGCAGGGAATGCCTGTGAGCCAATCACACAAGCAGGAAATTATGTTTCTGGGGGCGTTCTGTACATCTTCAGTGTACAGAACACCGCCAGGTAGCCATATTGCATTGCCTTTTACAGAAAATTACAGTGCTGCAGATTGAAAAGGAAAGGTAATTTTTAATAACATTCAATCAGTGTTGAATCAAAGGAAAGGGACCCCAATCACCAGATTTCATGACACTGTTGTACTCATGCAGAAGAAAAGTACTGAATGTTGCAGCATTAGTATAAACCAGTTGGCAGAGACGTTGCTGATGGTGACTGCTGCTAATAAAGACTAGAATGGAATTCATATACATTGGGGTTGATTTACTACAACTGGAGAGTGAAAAATCTGGTGCAGCTGTGCATGGTATCAACTTTTAACTTCAGATTGTTCAATTAAGTTTGACAAAAAAAATGGAAGTTGATTAGCTTCTATGCAGAGCTGAACCAGATTTTGAACTCTCCAATTTTAGTAAATCAACCCCAGTGTGTGTGTGTGTATACAGTATCTCACAAAAGTGTGTACACCCCTCACATTTTTGTAAATATTTTATTATATCTTTTCATGTGATAATACTGATGAAATGACACTTTGCTGCAATGTAAAGTAGTGAGTGTACATCATGTATAACAGTGTAAATTTGCTGTCCCCTCAAAATAACTCAACACACAGCCATTAATGTCTAAACCGCTGGCAACAAAATTGAGTACACCCCTAAGTGAAAATGTCCAAATTGGGGCCAAAGTGTCAATATTTTGTGTGGCCATAATTATTTTCCAGCGCTACCTTAACCCTCTTGGGTATGGAGTTCACCAGAGCTTCACAGGTTGCCACTGGAGTCCCCCCCATGACGACATCACAGAGCTGGTGGATGTTAGAGACCTTGCGCTCCTCCACCTTCCATTTGAGGATGCCCCACAGATGCTCAATAGGGTTTAGGTCTGGAGACATGCTTGGCCAGTCCATCACCTTTACCCTCAGCTTCTTTAGCAAGGCAGTGGTCGTCCTGGAGGTGTTTGGGGTTGTTATCATGTTGGAATACTGCCCTGCGGCCCAATCTCCGAAGGGAGGGGATCATGCTCTGTATGTCACAGTATATGTTGGCATTAATGGTTTCCTCAATGAAATGTAGCTCCCCAGTGTCAGCAGCACTCATGCAGCCCCAGACCATGACAATCCCACCACCATGCTTGACTGTAGGCAAGACACACTTGTCTGTGTACTCCTCACCTGGTTGCCACCACACACGCTTGACACAATCTGAGCCAAATAAGTTTATCTTGGCTCATCAGACCACAGGACATGGTTCCAGTAATCTGTGTCCTTAGTCTGCTTGTCTTCAGCAAACTGTTTGCGGTCTTTCTTGTGCATCATCTTTAGAAGAGGCTTCCCAAACTTAACACACCTGCTTCCCATTCACACCGAAGCTCAAGCTGTACACTCACCACTTTACATTGTAGCAAAGTGTAATCTCTTCGGTGTTGTCACATGAAAAGATATAATAAGATATTTACAAAAATGTGAGGGGTGTACTCACTTTTGTGAGATACTGTACCTATATATATATATATATATGTATTTAAATTAGGATTGAGGAGGGAGGGTGAATTCAATTGGGCAGACAAGTCAGTAGGGTTCAGACATTAATGAAGGGTGAAATGTGGATAGCTGGGGGAGGTTTATGGCAGGTGACAAGAAGGTTCCCATGTTTTATACAACCATTGGAAACTATAGTGCCATTTGTACTACTAAAAAAGATATGCAAAACACAAGAGCAAAATGTAATAATGCATTAAAGTGTTTGTTCACCAATGCCAAAAGTCTACCAAGCAAAATAGGTGAGTTGGAAACTTTCGTGCATGAAGAGAGGTATGATTTAACTTTTGGAGTTATATAATACATTTATTTATATAGATCTCGACACCACAGCTAAGGAGGGACACTTAATGTGTATCAAAAGCAAAAATATTTTCATTCATTTTAAATTAAGTAGGAAAAAACTAAATCCCAGTCAAAGTGTTTTTTTCTTTTGCTATCCAAGTTCCATGGTGGAGATTACCATTAACTTCTTGTCCTATGTACACATCAGGAAGTGGGGGAAATGCCTTCTTAGACAGTTCACACACATATGATGCAATGAGAGCTCCAAATGGCCAAGAGCCCTTTGGTATATTCACTAAACTGGCATAATCTGCCCTCCTGATACTTTACAAGCAGTAAATCACAGTTTTATGTGGTATGTGCTAACTGGATTCCATTTAAGTACAGTCATAATTCCTATTTCCTGATGAAGAGGAAGTGTTTTTGGCCCCTGAAATGCATTGGCTTTATTTTGCTTTGAATCAATTTTATCATTAAACTACCATTGCCTTATAGATGTTTGTTTGTTGCTCTCTTTGGATTATATATGTGTGAATTTTCAACTCTGGATCCTTTTGCTTTTTCCTGAGGATGGGCCACATTTTGCAGAGTGCTGCCAACTCAGAACCAGTGTGGCCATGGTAAATTTCAGTGACCCTTAGAAATTCAGAATCCAGTTGCCTATTTGTTCTTGTGTTTGTACTCTTAGACAGTGGTCACCAGACCAAGCACTGCTTTTAGAAGATGTCCCCTTTAATCCTGTTCTTTAATGGTAGTCACCAGAACAGAGAGAGAAAAAATGAATCTCTCTCACAAGGGACACAGATAACAATGAATACCTGGCAGGGGTTCTAGTCCCTTGATATCCAAATTCAAAAAACATCTACACTTTACAGAGGAGTGAGGGTCAGAGGGACTTGTTTCCAAAATGTAAACAGACCCTACAAATGAGGGAGAGTTGGGAACCATGTCACTCCAAGATTTTGTTGTTTGTACATCCATTGCATGAAAACCAATAGTATGAAAGTATACAATTCTGAAATCTATAAGTACACATACATATTTTGATTTGGAATTCAAAGTGAACACAGTTTTTTTTAGTGGTAGCATAGAGTGCTCCAGTGTCCCACCCACAAGCAGTTAACAGAAATGTCAGAAATGCTGCCCTCAAGATTGATTATACCCTTTTATATAGGGTCCACCCTTTGTCACATTATTTTTGTGAAACTCTAAAGAAGAATACATCATCAGGCACAACATATTATTTTTATTTATATGCAGAACCTACAAGAACTAATCAGTTATGTAGCCCATCAAAAACGGAGAATGATTGCCTGACTAGTACCTTCTCTAAACAACTTTGCATCATTAAGTTACTTATTTTTGCAGGATTTTTCCAGTAAGTACCCCATGGTGGGGGGAAACAATAAAGTAAAAGTAACCACAGTTCTTAAATAGTGGGGCTGGGTGCTTCCACTTTTAGTAGCTTTATAGTAGATATAGCTTATGACTACTGTGGAGGGTTAGCTCAATGGGGATCACCTTCCCTGGGAAAAAGGTAGTCCAAACGGCAGGTTTTTCTTAAAAGCTGACTTGTAGCCAGTTTTATTTTAAAAGGTTGCATGAAAATCAAACAAACAAAACAGAAAATAGATCATTGCCACTCAGGCTCTTACTAAACATTTCCAGTTTTCCTGACTTCTAGGGCTTCTCCTAGTCACTTACAAAACAAAGACAATGCAAACCTTTTGTTTCAGTCATAAAGCAAACTATAGTTCAGCAGCTCTCTCAGGTTTGATAGATCCTGATTCCCAGGCCAGAGCAAACCTTTGCTCTACTCCTGTGTATTTATACCACCTGTTGGTGGACACAAGTGGACCGTGGACATGTGCAGAACGAAAAAAAATTGTTTAGTTTCGTTATTCACATAATTTGTTTTGTTTTGTTTTTGTTAGATTTGTTTCATTCGTTTTCGGAATTCCTTTGGTTTATTCGTTTTCAAATCAATTCAAAAAGTTTTCAAACCGATTTTGAATTCGAAAAGTTTTTGAATCGTTTTCAAATTCAAATAGTTTTCCAATGTCCAAAGAGAATACAATAGAATGGAAATATAAGGAATAGAATAGAAAAAAATTAATACAATAGAAAAGAATATAAAAGAAAATAAAATATTATAATATAATAGAGTAAAACAGAACAAAATAGGATAGAAAGTAGGATAGAAAGTAAAAGAACAGAATAGAATGGAATTGAATAGATAGGAATATAATAGAATAAAAAAAAAAGAATAACATAAAATAAATTATAACCATCATCTGAAATTTGAATAGAATAGAAAAGAATATAATTAAAAAAAACAATAGAATAGAATAGAAATAATATTACCATTTTCCAAAATTAAAGTAGAATCAATTCGAATTTGAATAGAATAGAAAATAATATAGTAGAATAGACTAGAAAATAGCACAATAGTATAGAAAAAAACATTCCTTCTAAACAATGGCATTGTTTTCCTCATGTCTGTTGAGCTTTCTTCTAAGGTAGACCACTAGGTGCTCCTCCCCGTCTCTGATTTGGGACAGTACAGCACCCAGACCCAAATCAGAGGCATCCGTCTGCACCACAATCTTCTTTGTGAAATCTGGGGTCACGAGTAGAGTTGAGTGGACACCTGGATGTTCGATTTCGTCGGGTTCGGCCGAACCTCGCGAAAACGTTCGGGTTCGGTACCGAACTCGATCCGAACTTGACCCCGGACACTGAACCCCATTGAAGTCAATGGTGACTCGAACTTTTGGGCATAAAAATGGCTGTAAAAAAGTAATGGAAAGGGCTAGAAGGCTGCAAAAGGAAGCAAAATGGGGGTTAGAGTAGGACAAGTGCCCTGCAAACAAATGTGGATAGGGAAATAACTTAAAATCACATAAAAAAATAAAAGTGGGAGGAGAAGATGGATGTGGAGTAGGACCCTAGAGGTTGACTAGGCCGTGACCGTGGCAGTGTAGGTGGAAGTGGCGGTGGTGGAGGAGGTAGCCAACACTGTTTTTTGTTTGTTTGTTTTTTTTTAGAATTGGGGTAGCCCCCAATATATTGAGACATATTCAAAAAAAAAAAAGGATACCAATGGCTGTTTGAGGCCGGTCTAAATGTCTATTCTGCACAAGGTACAGACAAGTGTTGTGGGATCCATGCCTGGTTCATTTTAATAAAGGTTAGCTTGTCCACGTTGGCTGTGGACAGGTGGCTGCGCTTGTCTGTGATAACGCCCCCTGTCGTACTAAACACACGTTCAGACAATACACTGGCTGCAGGGTAGGCCAGCACCTCCAAAGCATAAAGGCCAAGCTCAAGCCATGTGGCCAATTTGGAGACCCAGAAGTTTAATGGGGCAGACCCATCAGTCAGTACATGTAGGCGTGTGCACACATACTGTCCCACCATGTTGCTGAAATGCTGCCTCCTGCTAAGACGTTGCCTATCAGCTGGGGGTGCTGTTTGTGGGGCATGCTGCTGACAAATCTTTTCCCCATTTTGGCCATGCTAACCCTGCCTTCTGAGGTGCTGGCGGTGCCACAGCTGCATTGGCGACCTCTTCCTCCTCCTCTGCCTTCGCCTTGTGCCTTTGCCCTCAGCAGCGCATCTACCAGAGTGCGCTTGTAGTCGCGCATCTTCCGGTCACACTCCAGTGAGGGAATTAAGGATGGCACGTTGTCCTTGTAACGGGGATCCAGTAGGGTGGCCACCCAATAATCAGCACAAGTTAAAATGTGGGCAACTCGGCTGTCGTTGAGCAGGCACTGCAGCATGTAGTCGCTCATGTGTGCCAGGCTGCCCAGAGGCAAAGACAAGCTGTCCTCTGTGGGAGGTGTATCATCTGTGTCCTCCGTATCCCCCCAGCCACGTTCCAGTGATGCCCACGAGCTGCGTTGGGTGCCACTCTGTTGTGAACACGGTTCCTCCTCCTCCTCGTCCTCCTCATCCTCCAGAACTGTCACCTGGCTTGAAAATTTTTGACCTGGCCTATGCTCGTGCAGGAACCCACCATCCGAGCCACTTGTGAATGATTGGCCTAATAACCGTGGAAATTACCCCTCTTCCTCCTCCTCCTGTGCCACATCCTCTTCCATCATCGCCCGAAGTGTTTTTTCAAGGAGACATAGAAGTGGGATAGTAACGCTGAGAACAGCGTCATCGGCACTGGCCATGTTGGTGGAGTAATCGAAACACCGCAATATGGTACACAGGTCTCGCATGGAGGCCCAGTCGTTGGTGGTGAAGTAGTGCTGTTCCGCAGAGCGACTGACCCGTGCGCGTTGCAGCTGAAACTCTACTATTGCCTGCTGCTGCTCGCACAGTCTCTCCAGCATGTGCAAGGTGGAGTTCCACCTTGTGGGCACGTCGCATAGAAGGCAGTGAGCAGGAAGGCCGAAGTTCCTCTGCAGCGCAGACAGGCGAGCAGGGTGAGAACGCCGAAAGCACACACAGCCGGCCCGCAATTTCTGCAGCAGCTCTGACATATCCGGGTAGTTTTTTAGAAATTTTTTTTCTGCATCACCAAATTCAGCACATGCCCCAGGCAAGGGATGTTCGTTAAACCGGCTAGGCCCAGAGCTGCTACGAGATTTCGCCCATTAACGCACACCACCAGGCCGGCCTTGAGGCTCAGAGGCAACACCCACTCATCGGTCTGTTGTTCAATGCCCGTCCACAGCTGCTGCGCAGTGTGGGGTTTATCCCCCAAACATATCAGTTTTAAAACAGCCTGCTGTCGTTTCCCCCTGGATGTGATGAAGTTGGTGGTGAAGGTGTTACGCTGAGCGGATGAGGAGATGGTAGAGGAGGAGGAGGAAGCACAGTAGGAGGAGGAGGCAACAGGAGGCAAAGAGAAATGCCCTGCAATCCTTGGTGGCGGAAGGACATGCGCCAAATGGCTAGCCGCCTCAGGCCCACCCGCCACTACATTTGCCCAGTGTGCAGTTAGCGAGATATAGCGTCCCTGCCCATGCTTACTGGTCCATGTATCAGTAGTTATGTGGACCTTGCCACAGATGGCGTTGCGCAGTGAACACTTGATCTTGTCCCCGACTTGTTTGTTCAGGGAAGGAATGGCTCGCCTGGAAAAGTAGTGGCGGCTGGGAACCACGTACTGTGGGACAGCCACCGCCATCAGGTTTTTAAAACTGTCCGTGTCCACCAGATGGAATGACAGCATTTCAAAGGCAAGGAATTTTGAAATGCTGGCATTCAGGGCCAGGGATCGCGGGTGGGTAGAGTAGTACTTCCTCTTTCTCTCCAGTGTTTGGGAGATGGACAGCTGTAAGCATCCATGGGACCGTGTGGAAATGCTTGGGGACGGTGGCGGACATGGTGGCGTTGCTGTCACATCGTCTGTTTGCTCAGTGGCAGGTGACACTGGCACTGTAGAGGTGGAGGAAGAGGCCGAGGCAGCAGCAGAAGAGGAAGCAGGAGGAGGCCGAGACCTTTCTTGGATTTTGAGGTACTTATTCCACTGCAGCAAGTGCTTTGAATTTAGATGCCTGGTCATGCAGGTTGTGCTCAGGTTTAGAACATTTATGCCTCTCTTCAGGCTCTCATTGCACAGTGTGCTAACCACTCGTGTCTTGTAGTCAGCACATTGTCTGAAGAACTGCCACGCCGGGGAACGCCTTTGAGCTGCCTTTGGTGTGCTAGGTCCCTGGGTGTGGTGGGTAGTAGCTGGCATACTGTCTAGGGGACGCTCGCTCTGCTTTTGTAACCTGCTTCCTTTTTTGCTGTGCTGGTGCCTCTGTGCGACCACCACCTCTTCCTCCAAACTGCACACATCACTGGCATGACCTTCATTCCATGTGGAGTCTAGGACCTCATCATCCTCCACATCATCTTCTACCCACCCTTCACCACTGCCCTCCTTGTTAGTCTGCACACTGTAGAAAGCCGCAGCAGTTGGCACCTGTGTTTCGTCATCATCATCACAGATGTGCTGCGGTGGTGTTTCCATGTCCTCATCCTGAACCAGAAGTGGTTGGGCATCAGTGCACTCAATGTCTTCCACCACGGAAAGCACAGCAGCAGAGTCATCAAAAAGCATAAGAGACTGCTGCATAACTTGGGGCTCAGACTGCTTGGCTGATTTACAAGGGGCTGAGGTGAAAGACAGATGGCCGTGGGGTTCAGGTGCCAACTCTGAGCTTTCATCAAGGGAGACAATGTGAAGGAACTGGAGGCATTGTCAGCCACCCAATCTACTATCGCCTGTACTTGTTCTGGCCTCACCATTCGTTGAGTGCCATTCGGCCTACGCCTACCATATAACATTGAAGGTTCTGTCGGCTACCTGAGGAAGGTGTTTCACTTGTGCATGTAGCTGGCACAGATCGACCACGTCCTCTCCTTGCAACAGGAGCTTCAGCAACACCACCAACTCCAGCAGCACCACGACCACCACCATGTCCCTTACTTGACGCTCTCCTCATTCTGGTCACAAATGTACTATGTAGCATTATTTCTTAATTCAAAAAAAAGAATAATAAATTATTATTCTTTTTTTTTTTTTAAAAAGAAAATTGTAGATGCACATTTTATTTTTGTGCAAGAAATGCACCGCTCACACCAGCAGCAGGAACCTCTCCACTGCTCACACCAGCAGCAGGAACCTCTCCCTACACCAGTATGAGATGATTTTAGAAAGATAATCTGTCTTTCACAGCACCGACAGGAACCTGTCCCTACTGCAGTATGAGATGATTTTAGAACAATAATCTCCCCCTCACAGCACCAACAGGAACCTCTCCCTAATGCAGTAGGAGATGGCTTTATAACGATAAACTCTCCCTCAGAGCACCAACAGGAACCTCTCCCTAATGCAGTAGTAGATGGTTTTAGAACAATAAACTCTCCCTCAGAGCACCAATAGGAACCTCTCCCTAATGCAGTAGTAATGGTTTTAGAACGATAATCTCTCCCTCAGAGCACCAACAGGAATCTCTCCCTAATGCAGTAGTAGTTGGTTTTAGAATGATAAACTCTCCCTCAGAGCACCAACAGGAGCCTCTCCCTAATGCAATAGTAGATGGTTTCAGAACGATAATCTCTCCCTCAGAGCACCAACAGGAACCTGTCCCTAATGCAGTAGTAGATGGTTTTAGAATGATAATCTCTCCCTCAGAGCACCAACAGGAACCTGTCCCTAATTCAGTAGTAGATGGTTTTAGAACGATAAACTCTGGCTCAGAGCACCAACAGTTACATCTCCCTAATGCACTATTAAATGGTTCTGAACGCTAATGTCTCCCTCACAGCACAGGCAGGAACATCTCCCTAATGCACTATAAGAGGGACTCATTGTGGCGGTTGTTTCCAGTATGGCTGTCAATCTACTCAGTGAACACTAGTTACTTTGCCTCTCTTCAACTGGGTGGCTTTACCGTACAGCTTCTGGGCTTGGTTCTCCTTTTGGGGTACTCATTGATCCGATATGTGATATATGACCCTCTTATGGTCATATCCCTGACGTCCCATTGCTTCCCGGTTGCCTGATTTTGCCATCTGCTATACTTCTGAATCGACTGTAGTATTTACACACTGGTTCACTGGCCAAGTCCTTGTGTGTTTTTTCTCCACAAGTTTTGATACTCTGTCGGCCATTTTTCTTAACTGGCTGTAGTTTCCCTTCTTTTGTTTGCTGATCCGAGGTACACTCCCATTATCTGACGGATAGATTTAGGGTCTATTCTCAATTTCTCCAACAATAAAGTTTCAGAGTATCCTATATGAATGGATGAACTGTTTTTAAACATATTGACCACTCACCCCTGAGAAAGATATCCACTATTAACATAGAAACGTGTTGGGTTCTTTTCTGTCAGTCTTTTTTTGGCAGTTCAGTGGTCCTCCTTTTATCGTTTTGTGTTTCCATTTATGTATGCCCAATTAGCATTATTTTTTGTCTCATTGTATGATGTGTACATGTCTATTTCTGCACCATTTATATATTGTTTTGTGTATTAATAAATACATTTTTTATGTAGATTTATCTTGTCTTTTGAGGAGTTGGTCTTCCCTTTCAAAGTCCCAAGGGGGTTTTTTCTCTTGTTTCCATAGCCATTATCAGGGATGGGGTTAGACTGACTCCAATTCTCTTTTCAACAAATTTCATTGCCAAAGAAATATCAACTTTAATGCACTATAAGATGGTTGTGAACTCTAATGTCTCCCTCACAGGACCACAATGAAGGTCTCCCTAATGCAGTCTGAGATGGTTGTGAATGCTAATCTTTCCCTCACAGCACCGGCATGAAGCTCTCCCTACTCTAGTCTGAAACGATCTGACACCCGGCGCTATGTGACTTCAGCCCCATATAGAGGCTGGGTCACATGATGCACTGGCCAATCACAGCCATGCCATTAGTAGGCATGGCTGTGATGGCTTCTAAGGGCAAACTAGTGAAAAGCTTGTTGACTGGCTGCCCAGCAGCTATAGAAAAGGCGCCAAAAATACCCGAATAATGAACACGATCCCGGACTTTTTTTTAATGTCTGGGTTCAGGGCACGGACACCCCAAAGTCCGGTACGGACCCGAACTTTACAGTCCGGGTTCGCTCAACTCTAGTCACGAGCACAGATTGTGCATAAAGGTCTTGCTTCAACATTTAAAATGCCTTCTCTGCCTCCGGATTCCACTTAATCATGACCGACCCTCTACCCTTCGTCAGATCTGTGAGTGGGGCTGCAATGGTGGCAAAATTGTGTATAAAATGCCTGTAGTACCCTGTGAGCCCAAGAAATGCATGAACTTGCTTTTTATTTATGGGTTGGGGCCACTTTTGAACTGCCTCAATCTTATTGATCTGAGGTTTCCTCAGCCCCCGACCAATAATGTAGTCAAGGTTTTTGGCCTCTTCCAAGCCTATGGCACACTTTCTGGGGTTGGCAGTGAGTCCTGCTTTCCTAAGGGAATCCACTACTGCTTAATGGGCAAATGGGATTCCCAATATGGGCTGTGGATGACTACATTGTCCAAATAGGCAGCTGCGTATTGGCGATGTGGTCTTAAGGTCTTACCCATCATTTTCTGGAATGAGGCAGGAGCACCATGCAAGCCAAAAGGCATCCGCACACACTGGAAGGACCCCTCGGGGGTAGAAAACGCAGTTCTCTCTTTCACAGACTCCGTTAGCGATATCTGCCAATAACCTTTAGTCAGATCTAATGTAGTTATATACCGGGCACTACCCAATCTGTCAACAAGCTCATTGACCCGAGGCATTGAGTATGCATCAAATTTAAACACGCTGTTCAACTTTCTGAAGTTACAAAACCTTATAGTTCCATCTGGTTTTGGGACCAACACTATGGGACTTGACCAGTCACTGTGGGACTCCTCTATCACGCCCAGCTTTAAAATGTTTTTATTTCATTTGCAAGTCCCCGCCTAGCCTCAGGTATTCTATATGGCTTTACATTTACACGGACACCTGGTTCCGTAATTATGTCATGCTGTATAACTGTGGTCAGTCCAGGCAGGTGAGAGAGAGTCTCTATTCTTACTCACAAATTCTTTAAAGTCCTTCTGTTGGGCCACTGGCAAGGTTTCAGTTAGGGGTACTTCCGGAGTCACAGGGGATATGTCCTTTTAGGGGGTTTGCATTGCCAGTAAAGTCTCTCTGTCCTTCCAAGTTTCAAGAGATTAACATGATATATTTGTTCTGGTTTCCTTTTTCCTGGCTTGTAAAATTTGTAGTTTACCTCCCCTACTCTCTCCATAATTTCAAAGGGATCTTGCCACTTTGCTAGGAATTTACTCTCAACTGTGGGGACTTGTACCAGCACTCTATCGCCAGAGCTGAAGACCCGGGTCTTGGCACCCTGATTATAAACCCTTCTCTGGCCTCCTGGACTTGCTCCATATGTTCCCGTACAAGCGGCATGACAGCAGTGATTCTATCTTGCATCAGTGAGATATGCTCTATTACGCTTCTTTAAGGCGTGGTCTCTCTCTCCCACGTTTCCTTTGCAATATCTGGCAATTCCCTGGGATTTCTACCATACAGTAGTTCAAAAGGGGAGTAACCCGTAGATGCCTGATATACCTCTCATATGGCAAATATGTGGTATGGCAACAAGGGATCCCAATTCCTCCCATCTTTGTCCAACACCTTTTTTACCATGCTTTTGAGAGTTTTGTTAAATCAGTTTGCGGGTGGTAGACAGAGGTACGTAGATGGGAGATTTTTAATAACTTACACAATTCTTTGGTGACTCGGGACATAAACGGGGTGCCTGGATCCGTTAATATCTCTTTTGGAATACATTACCCACATGACTAAAAATCCTGAACAAGCTCTTTGACAATAGCCTTAGCTGAGGTATTACGCAAGGGAATAGGTTCAGGATTTTGCGAGGCATAGCCCAGTATTACCAGTATGTGCTGATGACCTCGAGCAGACTTGACAATTCTTTCAAAAGGCACTTCAATTATTGGTAACGGTACCAGCGGACTGCGATAATGGAGCGATGGCGCAGAATACTGACACTCTAGGCACGACTCACAATATTCTTTGATATCTGCATATAACCCGTGCCAAAATAATCTCTGGGTTATTCTCTCCTTGGTCTTTTCTATACCCAGATGTCCACCCATCATATGACCATGGGCTAAATCTAATACCATCCAGCGATAGGGTTTGGGAACCACTAGCTGCTCTACCTCCTCCTCCCCTTGCTTTACCAAGTTATTTTTAAGAGCCATGTAGGGAAAAGACACCCCGATATTAGGTTCAACGGGTTCCCCATATATTATTTTAATGTTTTCTCTGGCTCTGTTGAGTGTGGTGTCTTTTAGTTGTTCCCTACAAAAATCATCGTTCCTGACCTCTAAGTCAGGCACCACATTCTGTCCACTCTCACTATTAGAGTCAGAGATGATTTCTTGTTCATTACCCTCCAGCTGGGGGCTGGATTCCAGCTCCTCCTGCTCCCCAGCCAGTACAGAAAAAGGATCTCCTCCTTCCTCAGACACGCCAACAGTGTCCATTTCAATTTTGTAATCTAAAGGGTCTGGTGTGAATTCCAGGGTTTCCTCAGCAGGGGAAGCTCTGTCCTCCCGATGCCTTCTGTTTTCCCATAAACTCCAAAAATGGGAAAAATCTCTCTCCACTAGTGCTTCATGAAGCAGTGAGGGTTCCACCCCCACTGAATGTGTCGCCATGCCCCAATGGGGTATCAATCTCAACCACAGCACTCTGGTATTCACGTGTGTCACCATGTATGTAAATAACCCCAATAGTGCTAGGGTGTAACTTTGCAGGATTTAAACATTCACCTTTGACTAATGTCACCACACTACCAGAATCTAGAAGAGCCATGACTAGCTTTCCATCAACTAAAATTACACATATTTGCTTTTCCATGCATTCCTGACATGTTGCAGTACATTCTACCTGTGCAAAAAGAGACATGCGTTTTTCAAGTAAGCATTATCACATTGCATTGGTTCATCATTTAGGGAACAGTTGGCAGCAATATGACCAAACGCCTGGCAGTGATAACATTTTATGTGTTCTGTACCCAGTCCTTTAAACGGCCTCTGAGACCTTCCTGACCTATTTGGCCAGTCTCTAGGTCTTGAGCCCATAGTCTCATTATCTGTGGCAACAGCCGGGTAATTTTTCCCCACGTCCTTGAGCCCTCGAACGGTCTTACCGGATCCTCTGGGTGATCTTTCACCGGTAGAGACATTGGAGTGGGACACGGATGGGTTAAACAAGTCCTCAGCAGCAGTATATCTCTCCACCAGGTCCACCAGCTGGTTGGTAGTCTTAGGGTCCCCATGGCTGACCCATTTCCTCAAAGTGGCAGGGAGCGCCCGTACATGATTTTCAATGACCACACGCCCCACAATCTTAGAGCCTGGCAAAGTCTCTGGCTGCAGCTATTTCTTGGTGAGTAGTATCAAGTCAAAAATTTGGGAGCGGGGTGGCTTGTCAGTACTGTATGATCACCGATGCACCTGTTGAGCCCAGACTGCAATGGTGATGCCCATGCGTGCAATCATCTCTGCTTTCAATGTCTCATAATACTCGGCTGCATCTGGTTCCAGGTTATAATAGGCCTTTTGGGGTTCTCCTGTCAGAAAGGGCTCCAGCAGTCCTGCCTGTTGCTCTTTTTGCCATCCTTCTCGAACAGCAACTCTTTCAAGAGTTGCTAGGTACGCTTCCACATCACCTGCAGGTGTCATCTTCTGCATGAAATAGCTGGCATGCACCATTTTCTGTTCCACTGGCAAAGGACTTGCGGACCCCTTCTTTAAATCCACCAGGGCCTCCGCAAACTGGCGATTAGTCTCCTGCTGGACTGCAATGGTCTAGCGAATCGCCTCCTGCTGGGCTGCAATGACCTGGCGATTTGCCTCCAGCTGCTGGCGATTTGCCTCCTGCTGGCCTGCCATGGCCTCTGTGACTTGGCGGTTGGTTTCTTGCTGGGCTGCAGTGGCCTGTGCGACCTGGCGATTGGTTTCCTACTGGGTTGCAGTGGCCTGCAGTAGGGCTTTTAACAAATCCTCCATCTTTCCACTTGTTTAGGAAGATGCCCGCCAAAAATCCACCATCTGTGAGGGGGGTTAGCTCAATGGGGATCACCTTCCCTGGGAAAAGGCAGTCCAAACAGCAGTTTTTTCTTAAAAGCTGACTTGTAGCCAGTTTTATTTTAAACAGTTGCATGAAAATCAAACAAACAAAACAGAAAATAAATCCTTGCCATCCAGGCTCTTACTAAACATTTCCAGTTTTCCTGACCGAGCGGTGAAGGGCTTCTCCTAGTCACCCACAATACAAAGACAATGCAAACCTTTTGTTTCAGTCATAATGCAAACTTCAGTTCAGCAGCTCTCTCAAGTTTGATGGGTCCTGATTCCCAGGCCAGAGCAAACCTTTGCTCTACTCCTGTATATTTATACCAACCGTTGGTGGACCCAAGTGGACTGCAAAACTGGTCCAGAACCAACCCTGCCAAGGTGGCTGGTAAAACCCGGACTGAATTCCACCTTAGTTTCCTGCAAATTAACATCTGTGAGGTGAAACATAACGTCCATCGATCACCTCGCCTTTCATAATGTCACACTACATAGAACTGTTTTCATCAGTACCTGCCATACACTATTATACTTTTCAACACAGAAGATTGACTGTTCAACTTACACTTCTGAGCTCACTGAAAAATCAGAACTGACAGAGAAATATGTTTGTCATTATGGCCTGAAAAATACGTACTTGTAGATATCAAAGGCTACATGCAATAATGAAATAGTTTTAGAAACAAACCCACAACAAGGTCAGTATCTGGTGATGAGAAAAAAAACAGAAAAAGTGCATTGAAGTTCAGAACCTTTAAATAAAATTATTTAATGCTAGATTGTTTAGTGCAGGGATATTTTGACAGGCAGTAGATTAATGGTGAATATCCTAACTCTGTCCCTAAAATAGGAAATTGTTGATAATGGCTAGTAGTGGCAATAATCAAATGCACTGACATAATGGCACTGAAAAAAGCCAACCTCAGTGCTTTGTGGCTGTGAGTTATGGTGGCACTGAGGCGAATTCTGAAAAACCATAAGATGGCAACTGCTCAAGGTGACAGCCCTGGCTGTCTATGAAAAATGGTGGGCAGTCAGGGAAGCATGAAAGGGTATGCAGTGCAGTATGTGGGAGCCCTCCAAGTCCCTTTAGGCATCCACCAACAACTCATGGATATTTGCATTAGACAATGGGCAAAATCCTGGTTTAACTAATATTTTCAACCCTGTAATTGGCTGTTTTTTTGTGGTTCTATGGCTAGCCAGATGTCAAGAGCTTTCAGAATTTTTCATACGCTTCACCAAACTTTTTTGAATAAGATAGTATTATTTGCTTTATAGTGTCAACGGATAGGATAGTTCTGTTACCTGCATTTTCTGATGAAACGTGCATGTTCAAAAATTTGCATCTGATTATAACAGTGGCTGTAGTTGGAATAAAGCCTAATTGATCTGTATGAGATTTATTTTGTCATGTATATATCCAATCTGTTCGCTAG
Source organism: Glandirana rugosa (assembly GCA_018402905.1). NCBI lineage: Eukaryota > Metazoa > Chordata > Amphibia > Anura > Ranidae > Glandirana > Glandirana rugosa. Next base: position 63,217 of record BLSH010535000.1, read on the forward strand.
GGCATGAGCCAGTATTTTCACATATGAGATAAGGAGTGAAATGGGCTGCATGACATTGGTAAGAGTGCATCCTTAGATGTTAGAGAGTACAGTTATTATAGCCTCCTGTATATAGTCTGGAGGGGAGTGTAAATTAAAGGCTTCCTCAAATACATTTACCAGTTCTGGTAATAGAACTTGATCATATTTTTTGTAGATCTTCTGTGGGAGGCCATCCAGGCCTGGTGCCTTAGTATTGGATGAATCCGGAAGAGCAGCTGTAATTTCATTTAAAATGAAGGGCGCATCTGATAAATCTCTTTCTGCTTCTGTTAATCTTGGTTAGCCCAGGTATTAGTGGGGAGTAATTTGACAGGCCCCTCAGGTCATACAAAGAAGACTCAATCCATGCGCAGATTTTTGGCTTACCCAGGGCTAGGTCTATACAGGGCAAAGATTGGTAAGTGCTAGAACAACAAGAATACAGAAGTGTTTCAGAATGTTGTGTCCCACAAATATCCAATAACCATAGGTTCCGCAATTGTCTGACAAACATTGAGTCCCTTTGTGTGGCTATATCGCTATACCATGGTATTTATCAAGAGCAGTATTTAATATATTAAAATCCCCTTGTGCTAGGAAAAGTACTCCTCCTATATGCACTACAATACATTGCTTATGCTGTTCCGTAAAACATCCATATAGGGTGGAAGCACACACACATTTGCCAAAATATAGCATTTAGTATCTAAATATAATGACTGTGGGGATCAGTTTCAGTTTGAGAGCAAGAGTAAGCCACAAAGGAAAACACAAAAATGCTGGCTCCTCTAGCGTATGTAGAACAAAGTGATACAGATGCATAAATTTAGCTTTGTAAAAAACAGTTGCTGAATCCACCTAGTGTCTTTTGCAGGTAAACCACTGCCTGGCTGAAAGCCAAACACTCTCATATAGAACAATAACCATAACTTCTTCTCGGGAAATCTACTTGGGGGAAATTCAGTGGCTTGAAAGTTCACTCAAACACAAGAAACAGGGCTTAAAGAAATATTCTGACATGAATGGTTGGAATTTTTTTGAAATTTTTTTGTGAGGTTTTTGCTCATTTCCCCCAGCCAAGATCCTGCAGCACCTTGAGAATGAAAAAAATTGTGTAATTTCTCCATCCATCTCTTGGAGTTCCGCTGGTTACAGCATTGCACAAAGGACTTGACGTAGGTGTAAACTACGCTTGATATCAATATTTTGCACGGGATGTTAGCTTTATTAAGATTGATGGCTCCCATTGTGTGAGCTTTAGTCAACAGAATATCTTTGTCCTTATAGTTGAGTAGTTTCAATATGAAGTGATGTGGAAGTTCACATGTGGTAAAGGACAAGCCAGGATTCTATGCGCCCTTTTTACTGCAAGGTATTGAAGCAGTTTTTTCTGAATGTTTCCAATAGCCAGCATTCTATGATTTCCACAGGGTGTTTACCTTCAAGACATTCAGGCAGACCCAGAATATGAATATTGTTTTGCTTTTGTCTATTTTCCATACCTTCAAACTAGTGTTAATGGTTAAATATTTTATCTCTTGTACATTGTATGTTGCCTTTTATAGGTGAGAAGTCATCTTCTAATGAACACAACCGATCCTCCAAGTAGCAATGCATTCCCTTATTTTTTGCATTTCAGGTCTCACTATAGCAATGTAAAAACGAAATACAATTTGCGCTTGGTACATAAACAAAGTCAAAAAGTGACAAAAAAAAAAACAGCTGCCAACAAAAATGAGCTTGATAGAACCCACAATAACAATAATAATAAAAAAGTAATGCAGCGCTAGTTCATATATAAAAGTTCATTAATCATAGTCCAAAGTGCATATTCATGGCAGCAGAGAGAGAAGTGAAGAAACCGACACCATCTAGAGTGGAGAGGATAAAGGAGCAACTCATCACCTTGGTGCACAAAAAGGGGCAATCCTGCTTACCAGAGAGTATGGGCTCTAAGATTATAAAGAGCCAAAAATGCCAGCAAGCAGCCAAAAGGTATACTATCCGTCCCAATCAGAGAACACTATAGCAATATCCTCCTTTATACTTTAGACTTTAGCCTCGTACACACAATCCGATTTTCGGACGGAATTTTCATTCAATGGCCTCTCGTCCGAAATTCTTACCGTTAGTATGCTTCTTTCGACAGCTGATTTCGATTTTTCATCAGACAAAAGCTGGATGTGTAGGCTAGAAAAAAAATTTCGGACGACAACGCAACGTTTGATTTTCGTTCCGTTAGTACGGTTTTCATCCGAAAAAAAACCATACAACAGAGACTACGCATGTTCAGAAAGAAAAAAAAAGATGCCACAGTGTTGGTTTAGAATTTGCTGAGGGGGTTAGAGGGTGGGATGCACTGTGCATTATATCCCCAGAGGATGAACTAAATGTCTCTTATGCAGCTGCTGTTGTAAGTTGGTGCAATCATGGGGAGCTTGGTCAACTGTGTTCTGGTCCTCTGTATTCCATTTTGAGATATAAGAAATATTCACTGGGTTCCAACACTTCCTACTGTCTTGCAGGGTTTAGGTGGCAGACACAGGTGCAGTGTACGTGTTTCTCGAGAGATGTTAGATTGGATGTTTGGTGGGAGCCTGCAGAATAAAGTCTGCTTACATTGGATTCCAAGCCATGCCCCATGATTCATTCAATTTAAAAACAATCTGTCTGGAGGTTGTGTGTTATAGTGATGTTGTTATTATTAGTGGATCATAGCAGGAATTCTGACCTAATCAGTAGTAGTAGGCAGTAGTAGTAGGCAGTAGTAGACTAGTAGTAGGCAAACATTGTTAAAAGAGTCCTTTTTGTGCTAGCTACAAAGATTTTCATGCATCTAGAAAGTGTTATTTTAAACCCTGCTTCTCATGCAAGTAAACGCTGCCTTGAACATATTTTAAGTTCTACAATTTTCTATGAGAATGAATGATACTATTGCAGTTTTTTGGCCCCATCAGAACAAAACATAGTGGGTCACAATCATGAAACAAAATATAATCAGCGCATTTGAAATACTCAGTGCAACTATATAATACACAAGTGCCAAGATTGCCGCCCACACCCCTCAGAGTGTATCCACATGTGACTCTCAGCAAACAAATAACCAACAAAAATGGTGTAGCGCAACCTATATGAAAAAATCAATATATAAAATCCAAATATTGTAAAAATCGTAGTGCAACATTACGTGATAGTTCATGGAATCAATATTTTCATAATATCCAGTGACTTTAGTGACCACCACCCCTAGTAGAATTGCCTGCTCACCTCCGAATGGGGACCCCAATACAGAGTCATACAAGTCTGGTTGGTTTATCGTCTTTCAGGATCCCCTGGGGAAAATCTTCCTCCAAATGAACCTGGATCACACTGGCCTCATCCTTAGAATAGGAACCCCATAACAGAGTCACACCCGCCCGATGTCATAACTTTCAAACTGCCACCAGGAGATGATTCTTCCTCCCTATGTACCTAAATCCCACTGACCTCCTCCTGGGGGCTCGATCAATCATGTGTGGCCATAGAATGACAAAGGCAATATTTGGACTTTATTTATAGCTTTTTTTCACATAGGTTGCAGTTCACCATTCTTGTTGGTTATAGTAGATCACAAAACACAGATAACCGGTTCCCGACCGCGCGCAGTATATTTACTGTTGCCAGAGAGAAAGAACGGGGAACTGCCGATGTAAACACGGTGGTTCCCCACTCTGTCAGTGGGCATGTACGAGATCTACTAATGCCTGTCACTGGGATCAGTTACATCTCCTATGCCCATGGTAGCCCATCCCCCTCACAGTTAGAACATGCCTAGGGAACACAGTTAACCCCTAGATCTCCCCCTGCAGGTTAACCCCTTCACTGCCAATGACATGTATACAGTAATCAGTGGATATTTACATTTCTGATCGCTATATAAATGTCATTGGTCCCAAAAAAGTGTCAAAAATGTCCGCCCCAATTTCAAAGTCCCGATAAAAATCACAGATCGCCTCCAATACCAGTAAAAAAAAAGTAAAAATGCCAGAAATGAATTCTCATGGTTTGTAAATGCTGCCACTTTTGTGCAAACCAATCAATAAACGCCAATTGCTATTTATTTAAAACAAAAATATGAGGAAGAATATAAATCGGCCAAAACTGATGAATAAATTCATTTTTTAATATTTTTTTGGATATGTATTTTAGCAAAAAGTAAGAAATATTGTTTTTTTTGTTTTTTTTTTTTTGCAAGATTGTCGCTCTTTTTTTGTTTATAGCGGTGATCAGAAATGATGCAGAGGTGATCAAATACCACCAAAGAAAGCTCTATTTGTGAGAAAAAAAGAAAGCAAATTTCGTTTGGGTACAACCGTGCAATTGGTCAGTTAAAGCGATGCAGTACCGAATCGCAAAAAGTGCTCTGGTCCTAACATGGGAAATCTTTCCGGGGGTGAAGTTGTTAAGACACACTACATTAGGAAGTCAATTCAAAATCACTGAAAATGCAACAAAAAAGTAAGGCATGTTGCAAAAACGTGGTAGTGTGGACGACCCTAAAAACCTTCTGTGGCCTGGATCCCCCCCAGTCCACCCTTATACTTGCCTGAGCCCGATATTGATCCAGTGCTGTGCATTAGAGTAGCATCTCTCTCCCTCCTCACTAGGCAGATGTCAATCTAATCCTATGCAGAGGGAGTGGAGGGCAGAAGCACAGCCAATCAGGCTCGGGAGCGATGCCCGAACGAGTATCCCCCCAGCAAGTGGCTTACTAGGGGGTATTCAGAAGGCAGGAGGAGCCAGGTGCACCAGCCGGGGACTCCAGAAGAGGAAGATCAGGGCTGCTCTGTGCAAAATTATTAAGTAAGTATAACATGTTTGTTATTAAAAAAAAAAAAGGAAAATTAAAAATCACTTTAATGCTGTCACACTTAAACCTACAACAGCCTGAGATCTTAAAGCCTTGGTAAAGAGAGGAAGAAGGCACAAAAGGCTAATGCAGGTCTTAAAAGTGACACTTAACAAATTCTTTGTTATTGAAAGGATTCTCAGAGGGTTCCCTCTCCTCCATGCTTTTAATTTAATTGAATTGAATTAACTCCCAGGTGTGTGTTAAATTTTTATCATGAAACAGCTAATATTATTTGTTATCTTAAAAACTTGATTAACACGTAACCATTCTAGATAGGACAGTTTATTCTAATGTACAATATGTAACAGAAGCAATACTACCCAAAGGGGTCATTGATGTTTTGGGTCCATCTGCTCTCCACCAGTGATAACCCACCCTTACGTGGACCACAATGATATTTTGACATGCCTGGTTTGCTTTTAATAGGCTTTATCTAACAGGAAAAGTCCTGTGACAGAATGGAATTAAACAGAAACAACAAACACAATGTGACCTCAAATACGGGACTACGTGCAGGAATTTAGTGCTCTTATTTTGAGTGTTCAGATAGAAACAATCAGGGCAGCAGCTGGTCCTAAAATGCCAGTGGTTCCACAAGGGCTAGCAAAGGGTCTTACACCTCCTGTTGGGCTCACCTCTCAAGCCAGCGTTCAGTGGTGTCCCACAGTCCCTGGGATACATTCTCAGTGAAAGCACTCTGCAGCAAAGGACAGGGATGTTACAATCCCCATTTTAGCTCAGCACACATGCACTTGGTTCAGTACTCATAACTCCTCTGCAGCAGACAGTCCCTTATATTTTACAGTGATCCATGCATAGCAAAATATTCAGGAGCAGTAGCTCTCTGCAACAACAACAGCCCTCATATCACATGACCCAGGCACAGCAACAGTCCCATCTTGGCAGCACCCAACAGCATTAATGGCAGATGTAGTCTTTTTCTCTCCTTTGCAGCAGCTGGTGCCCTGGGATCTCCAGAAAACTGGAGCCTCCACAATCCCCAAGGATCTCATCCTGCATGCAGGTTCTGGCAGCATCAACACTCTCCCAGATGAGTATCTGCAGCTGCCGGGGACCCCAGCCCAACATGTGGGTCCCCTGAGCTTCTCTCCAGGCCATTCTCTTACATGTAGTTCTGACCTAGCTAATTGCAGGTTATGCCCCTTGTCTGCACAACAGCCAATCACAGTCCAGCCTCTCTTCCAGCTGCTGTCACTCAAGCAGGGGATTATATTGTCAATGCTACTGGGTGAGATTTGTTGAGAGAGCTTGGGGCTACACTAGCAACTTACTCAGATCAGCTTTCAGGGTACATTTTAACTGACATATTAATACATTTTGATGAGACAAATAACTTTGCATCTGTTATTTTTATATGCTATCTTTATATCAATACAGGACAGTCTGCTAAACAAAGGTTATTGCATACTACTATGCTTGTTAGGAGAATAGAACTTTTTTCACAATTACGTATGTACATTAATATTTAACTAGTATTTTTTGGTTACCCACCAAGGAGTCTCAATTCTTCTGTTGCATTCTTCAAAATGTGACATCAGTTAATAATTGGGCACCCAATCGTAATTTATATGGCAAGTGTTCAAATATAGAAACTCAAGCATAGATATCTTGCTACTGGAGTGCCTGAGAGACATGAAAAGCCATTAGATCGTTCAACTCCATCAAGTGAAATAATACTTTTTCTACTTTTTTTTTTGCTTTAAATCAACTTCTAAGTGCAGTTTATTTTGATTTATTAGCCAATACAAATGAATAATACTAAGGCTGTCTAAAATGACCTCAAGTAGAATTGCTAGATTCGGTAAATTACTCTCCCCAAGATAGTATCACTATCACTTTTTTACGCTATTGAAATCCTGACATATTTATTAGTATATATTTTGTACAACGCAAGTTATGATTAGGGCTCACTAAGGCCTCACCTAAGACCTAAGGCGTATCTTTAAAAATAAACAAAACGTCAGGCCCAAGGGAAAAAAATTGGCGTTTTTCGGCGTTATGCATCGGCGTCGGCGTCAATAGGCGTTTTTTAAAAAAAATCATCCCTCTGCTATTTTTCAACCTAAAAACGTCGGCGTCAAAAAACGCCGGTACAATATTAGTTGACGTTTGTTGGCGTTAGTTGGCGTTTTGCGGCGTAGGTGTCAAAAAATGCCAAAACGTTACAGCCTCAGAACGCGATGGCCGTGGGTTCTACTTTCAGCTCACTAACGCCGACGTCATCTACAGCTCAAAAACACCAACGTTTTTTATGGGGCCATTGACTAACATGGAGAGCTGCAAAAATGCCAGAAAACGCCGGTGTCAAAAAACGTCTGTGTGTATGAGGCCTTAATGTCAAGGAAAGAGGAACAATCATATAAAGATTGTCAGATTGCTTTAACAAGATCTCTTACAGTGTACATGGAATTACTGTTGCTTGCACTGTCTAAAAAGAGTCTTATTTCTACTTTAATATAGTTAAACTCAGTCATTCATAGGGAAAATGCCTTTATCCATGTCTTGCATTGGGACTGTGCTGAGGGAGGCTGCCCAGAGCAGTCCCATAGCACCCAGGGCCGGTGCTAGATTATTTTGCGCCCTAGACAAAACCAACTACTTGCACCCCCCCCCCAAAAAAAAAAATAAAGGCTCCAAATGCAGCCTGTGCAGGGATGCTTTCTCACCTCCTTGCCAATATTAGCTCCATGTGCAGACTGACTGGGAAGCTGGGAGGAAATGATGTTGCATGCAGCATGGCTTGCGCAGCACCTCATTGCCTGGATACCTCTTCTTCATTGATTGGCTGAAGTTTGCAGGAGACGGCTTTGTCTCCAGCTAACATCATCCAATCCTGCACAGCGGTATGCGGAACATCAGTGCAGTGTGTGGGGAACAGAGCAGCTATAAATTTTGGGGCCCCTTACACAGCTTTAGGCCTGGGCCTGACCCCCTTACATCAGAGTTTACCCCTTTCATTAGTGTCCACAAAGTCCCCCCTCCTTACATCAGGGACCAGGGTCCCAAGAGTCCCCTCTGCTTAAATCAGGGTCCTCAGAGCCCCCCCCCCCCCCGCTTACATCAGGGTCCCCAGAGTTCACCCTTACTTACAACAGAGACTCCACTTTCATTAGGATCCCTGAAGTCTTCCCTTACATTAAAATCTTAAAGTCCCCCCTTACATTAGGGTTCCCAGAGTCCCCTAGGGAGCGGTGCGCCCTAAGCGGCTGCCTAGTTCACCTAGTGGTAACACCGCCCCTGATAGCACCTCATGTGAACAAGCCCTTAGGCAGTACAGAGAGTGATGCTATTGTACCATGTGCTCAAACCCATAGAATTCAGACAGAATTGTGCCTGATCAGTTATTTGTTCTATTGATGTTATGAATTACACTGCTTATTTGCTGACATAATCAACTTGTGTTCATCATCCATTTGATGCCATCACACCTGTTGGGAAAGAAATTTGTTAGCTGCCATTGCTGACATTTTTTAAAATGAATACATCAGGGCTGTCCTGGTTATCTTTTACTACTTGGTGAATCTCTGACCTGGAGCAAGCACATGTTAAGCTGTCAGGATAAGGTCATCGAGTATGTATCTTTGAAAAACAGGTCCAAAAGGTCAGATTCCCATCAATAAGTACATTCAATTAATGACAATTTACTCTTAAAATATATCTTTCCCTTGTCATTTATGTTCACTAGAGAAAAAAACAGAATGATCATTTTTGTACTCATAACCTTTCATTCTGGCACAGAAGAGCTGCAAATCCAAAAGCAGTATTTAGTGTTGGATCTTAATGCTAAAATCTATCCTATAACTGGCATGTGTAGATCAGAGCACACAAACAATACCTCTGCATGCCTCATTGAAAGGAGAAACTGATTAACATGGTTCAAAGAGAAGATAATTGCCTGTCTTTAATGCCAGAATGGCTTATAGAACATCACACAACAATACATTTTATTTCCACTGCTACGTAGTCCATTCTGCAAAATGAACAGAATTAACCAATCACCTCTCTCCTGTCATTGATGCTTCTGTTATCCATGCATTATAAAGAGCAATTCCACGCAATGAGTGAAACTAGTCACTGAGTTATTTGTAAACAACTACAGACAGAATGCGGAGAACACCTTAGTGAAATGTATGTTAATTTACTCTCTTCTCTGCTTTGTCTTGTATTACCATATTTAAAGGTCAACTCTGGGCAAAACAAGAATCTCCTGCCACTCCTCTCTGACTGATTGCCATAAAAAGAAAAAAAATCAGAAAGCTCCCTTTGACTTACCTGAAGCCACAAGCATGCACAATTTGGTCCTGAGTCATCTCTTCTTCAGGGGGGTCTTTCTTCCAATGTGTCCATGTGACTGCCTGCAGGATGTGGACACCTCCTATTGGTGGCGGTGGTACTTGGTAGGGCTCTTTCAGATCACTTCAGAGGCACAGGTTAGTGAGGGGACCAGTCCCAGAAAAAGTTAACTAGCATGGTGAAATGGCTGGTCCCCAGGCAGGAAATTACCATTCCTTGTAGAGGAAACTTCAACTTTGAGAGGGTGCACCACAGGATAGGAACAGTCTGTTGAAATTTTTTCTTGAGGTTGGGCTTTAAACTTCAAAGATGGGCTTGAATCTGATTAGAGACTCTGGAAAACTTCTTTGTATGGCCATTTGTTTACATCAGGCCTTCTATATGTTAGAGACATCAGGTATCTGGAGTGTTTGAGAAGTTTCCAAGCATTAGTTCTCAGATCACCACATCAATGACAAAAGGGATGAAAGTATGCTACACCTTTGTTTAATTTAAAGTACCATTGATGAGATATTTGGTTAACAATGTTCTGTGCCATTTACACACACATGGACTTTAATGGGATCCCTGTCTTAGTCCGTAGGGTTCAATATTGAGTTGGTCCCTCCTTTGCAGCTTTAATAGCTTCAGCTCTTTTGGAAAGGCTGTCCACAAGGTTTAGGAGTATGTCTATGGGAATGTTTGACGATTCTTCTAGAAGTGCATTTGTGAGGTCAGGCACTGATATTGAATGAGAAGGCCTGGCTCGCAGTCTCCACTCTAATTAATCCCAAAGGTGTTCTATTGGGTTTAGGTCAGTACTCTGTGCAGGCCAGTTGTGTTCCTCCACCTCAAACTTGCTCATCCATGTCTTTATGTATCTTGCTTTTTGCACTGGTCCAAATCATTTGGTGGCGGGGGGATTATGGTGTGGGGTTGTTTTTCGGGGGTTGTGCTTATCACCTTAGTTCCAATGAAGGGAACTCTTAAGGTGTCAGCATACCAAGACATTTTGGACAATTTAATGCTCCCAACTTTGTGGGAACGGTTTGGGGATGGCCCCTTCCTGTTCCAACATGACTGTGCACCAGTGCAGAAAGCAAGGTCCATAAAGACACAAAAGAGTGAGTTTGGGATGGAGGAACTTGACAGGCTTTGGCAGGTCCTTTGGGATGAATTAGAGTGGAGACTGCAAGCCAGGCCTTCTTGTCCAACATCAGTGCTTGACCTCACAAATGCGCTTCTGGAAGAATGGTCAAACATTCCCATACACACTCCTAAACATTGTGGACAGCCTTCCCAGAAGAGCTGAAGCTGTTATAGCTGCAAAGGGTGGGCCAACTCAATATTGAACCCTACTGACTAAGACTGGGATGCCATTAAAGTTCATGTACGTGTAAGGACAGGCATCCCAATACTTTTGACCATATAGTGTACTTTATAATTGTTTAATGTCCTCAATCACATCGTGAGACCTAAAAAAAGAAATAAAAAATTAAGCTTATCTTTTTAGATGCTATTTTCTGGAACTGGCAAGGAAAAAATCTACTTATCAGTAGTTCTTATTGTTATGAGGAGGCCAGGAAGCTGTGTTTACCATAATTAATCCTGTCTGGCAGATAATATCTCATTAGTTGTACTAGATTTGAACACTGTCTGTCTTAACAAAAAGTTAAACGCTTAGGAGTTTAGGAGGAACGTTTAGGTGTACGTTAATATGAACTCTACTCCTGTTCCCAGCCCAGCTATTTGAACAGATCAAGTTGAGCTAGCTAAGAAGTGTTTGCAGTCAGCCATATTTTAGCTATATTGTGTAATACCAACTTGGTGAGTAGGTTTTGTTTTCTTTGTCTTTCAAGGGTCAGCATAGTAAACCTTCAGCTTTGTGTTGAGCTTTGTTGCTTCAGACAGTCAAGCTACACTGCTAATTAGATATCTTTGAAAGATTACCATGTATGTTCAGGAAAGTACTAGTGTTCACATATGTACATGTGCATGGCAGTATGTAATGTAACTATTTTGTAACCTGGAAAGTCTTCCATTGCTTCTGAATAATGTTAAGTATGTACAGTCTGCTAAAGTACTTTGCAGATTATAAAAAAACCAGGGGCGGGCAAATAGGGGTCGCAGGAGTCGCCATGGCGACCGGGCCCCATGCTGGGGGGGCCCATAAGGGCCCCCTGTATGCCTAGATTAGGTGAGGGGATGAGGACTGGAGCGCTCCGTTCCTCAGCCGAACGGCGCTGCAGGGAGCCCTCGTCACACTGTGAAAGTGAAAGCAGTGTGTGCCGTGCTCTTTGTCTCCCCCTACAGTGCAGTACTCGGCAGGAAGAGAGAAGGTACTGACGTTTTTTTAACTTTCTGCAATTCTGCATGTATGTGGGTATATGTGTGGGGGGGTAGTTAGAGGCATAGGTGGGTGTGCTGGGGGAGTAATTAGAGGCATAGGTGGGGGTGTGCTGGAGGGGTGATTAGAGGCATAGGTGGGGGTGTGC
>BLSH010535000.1:129053-139410 GCA_018402905.1 Glandirana rugosa
TTGGATAATGTTATATTCCTAGTTTCATGATTGCCGATAAGATGGAAATTTACAGTATTAAAATTTTAAACGTACATCTATGTTAACTGACAGGTGGTTCCGGTTCTTGATAATGAAAAGACACGATTCGTGAGGGACATTTCATCAATTTATGTGTAAAATAGAGTTAAACTAACGTCGAGTAGTACACTCTGTATATCCCAAACTGTAACGACTGGAAAACTTTTACGATCAACTAACCGTCCATAAAGCTCGCTGTTCGTACGTCCCATTGTTTCGGTATCTTTTCAGTGTTTACGACATGCAAATTTTAAAATTATGACATTTAAAGGTAGAATAGCCGTTAGTACTTTGATCCTTATATTGTAATAGGTTTTAATATATATTCATGGACATATATCTGTTAGAATCATATGCATTACAATCTCTACTAGAGAAACAAAGCAGAGTGCATTTTTAAAATTGTACTGCCAAAATGTAACAGACACATGTACTTACTGTATTTTTTTGTTCAGCCAACTGAATTCTGACAGGTCATGTTGGCATGATCCACTGCAGGGCACCTGCTCTGATAGAAGATTAATGCTGAATGCTTTGCTGTTCTGTTTTTTTCATTGTGCACAATGACAAACAAAATAAAGCAGGCTGTATCTTTCACTGGTGGGCTAAGAGAATTAGGATTAGTATTTAAAGTAATTGTATCTTCTAATGATAGTAGTTGCTACATAATAGAAACAAAAAGTCAGCTTTCTTATTGACTTTTTACTGGATGGTGCCTAGTTTCAGTGGTAATTGGCGAATCTAGATGTTCTTTCACCAAAGACTCAGCTCCCCCCCCTTCCTTTTCATCTGAGAGTTCTCCATCCACACACCCCCAGCCTCCTGCCCAGAGAGAGAAGTTCAAGTGTAAAAAATAAATAAGCTATAGGATGGTAATAATAATATGTATATATTAGTTATTTCAAAGTCTTTGTAATAGTGGCTTGTAGCATGAAGGCCTATACAAACACCACATTGATGAGGTTTGAATGAGGCGATTCCAAGGCTCACTTCCACAGCAGATTTGTGAGCCGGGAAGCGAGTCTTTAATAAGGTCTGCTTCTGTGCACTCTTTCTTCCTGGTCCATATCATTCTACAGTCATGGCTGGCTTATCAAAGGCCATCCCCGCTGGGCTGTTTTATGTTGTGCGGTGGCACCCCGTCTAATCTGCCACAGAGGTGAGGTCTGAATGAAGCTATTTCAAGCCCCACTTCTGGATTGGATTAGGAGGGGCACCGCCAGGAAAGTGAATTATTAAAGACCTGCTTTTGGTCTCTCTTCTTTTGTAGTAGTGGTGCCAGAGGTGAGGCTTGAAATAAAAGCTGCTTTCTTCTGGCATGGTGGCTCTTGAACCCAAACCCGAACACTTTAGCAGGTGTGGCCAAATTGTGTTAACAGTGGGAGGGACTTAAAGGGGCATGGTTAAATAAGACAAAAGCATTCTTGTACGCATAAAATATGCTTTGATTAATAAAACAAATGTCACTGTAATGATAGGAACTTAGCCTACCTTAAAAGTAGACAGTGTCAGTCAGTAGAGAATTGGACAGTGTCAATAGGGCAGTGTGTGGACAGTGTCAGTAGGGCAGTGGACGACATCAGTAGGGCAGTGGAGAGTGCCAGTAGGGCAGAAGTTGGTGTCAGTAGAGCAGTGAACAGTAATAGTAGAGCAGTGGACGGTGTTCATTGGGTCATGGGTTGTGTCAATAGGGCATTGGATGGTGTAAGTCAGTAGGGCAGTGGAAGGTGTCAGTAGAGCAGTGGGGGCATCAGTAGGGCAGAGGTTGGGTGTCAACAGGGCAGTGGATGGTGTCAGTAAGTAGACCAGTGGATGGTGTCTGTAAGTAGAGTAGTGGACGGCGTGGCTGTAGGGCAGTGAAGTTTGTCAGTAGGGCAGAGGACAGTGTCAGTATGGAAGTGGACAGTGTCAGTTGTTTTTTTATTTTTATCATTTTGTACATTTTTTTTATTTTTGCAATATTGGTTTTTATTTTTTATTTTTTTTACAATTTTATGAGCCTTGTTGGGGGGGGGGGGGGGTTGGTGAAATATCAGGGGTCTAAACACACCCCTGATGTCTCACTTTTCAGACAGAGAAAGGGCCTAAGGTAAGAGCTTACTCAGTCCCTTCTTCTGCATCCTCAGCTGCATTGGACAGTGAATGAATGGGAAGTGCTCTGCGCTGTTCACAAAACTGTTAAACACAGTTTACCATGCTTCAGTTATGAATGGACATGTGAGTGATCCATATTGATCCCTCACTTTGTTCATTCAGAAAAGGAAGGGGCCAGTAAATGACACATTTACCGGCCCCTTCTCCCATTCTCTATCCTGAAACGATCCCCCACAGCAGTCAGTGCACATGTATATCTCTTCTTTTACAATACACCACAGTTGCCCCTTTACCACCACTTCTGCCCAAGACCGTAAATTTGTCAGGGACTTCATCCTGCCCTTTTGCCATGAGTACTTCGCTACAGAATGGGTAAAGCCTGGGCCACTGTGTGTTCTTCTACAGATGTAACTAATACACTTCTGTAGCCTACTCCATGAGTGCCCCAAAGGGAATAAGGCTTCTTGATAGCAACTGTGGAAATAAGGTGCATGGAAACTGGAGCTAAAGATCTCAAGCAAACACCCGCTCTGCCAAATGTTTGCAACACACTCAAACCGCTCCGAGTAACGATGCTTCCCTTGCACTGGAGCAGACCCAGTTTTAACACCGTTCACAACATTCTAGCTCATGCACATATCAATGGTCTTTCTTATTAAGGCATATTTCTCTGCAACCTTGTCAGACTTTTTCTGACAGTTAATGACCTATAATATAGCCATCCCTTTAAAGAACTCAAAAGTGCCAGGCTCCTTCTTCATCCCCACGTTCTCTCAGAGTCAGAAGTGAACCTACCTGCTCTAGAAGCAATAGAAATATAGGAAAATAGAAGTAGACCTAGATTTGGTGCTCGTGGAGGCTGCAGACGATTTCTCACCCCAGACTCTTATACACTTGCTACCCTGGCTTTACACAAAGTGCGCTGCCATTATAAACATGCTCCCTACTGTTGTGCATAAAAGCCTTGGCATATTTACACTTTAATCTCCTCTGTCTCGCCATTCCCCTTTAAGTACTAAGGGACCTTCAAAGTCTACAAGGATATTCCCCACTCATGAACAAATAGAATGGGTAATTTATGGTGACTGGAGTACTCCTGAAATGGTTTTCAGTCCTTCAAAAATCATTGCTAAGCCATATCCAGTAGTAAAATAATTCACTAAAAAGTGGAATGTTCTGGTAGTAGACCCTGCAGTCTCAGTTTTAAACAAACATATTACTGGGCCTATAGAAGACTCTTCTCTCAAACCTGCCGAGATCAGATTTGCAGACTGCCCTGGAGAATCTCTCTTCCCAGGGAATGATTGTTCTGGTCTCTCTAGAGGACAGTTTCAAAGGATTCTATTCAAATATGTTCACAGTACCAACCCCTAATAGGGGTATGTGTCCTATTCTATACCTAAAGTTTCTAAAAATCTAACTTTGTGTTCCAAAGTTTTGCAGGGAATCAGCCTCTGCCTCTCCAGGACAAGGGGAATACTGTGCTTCGCAGTGGGAGACAAATGCTTTCAATTTGTCACACTGCTAATTCAGCCTATGCTAGGCACCCAGAGCGTTTACAAAGGTGATTGCACTCACCCTCCTAAGAACTCTGGGCATTCAGGTGGTGGGGTACCTAGGCAACCTTCTTCTGAAGGATTCATCTCTATCAAAATTTTTTGCAGACATCCAAATAATTTTCCAGATTTGTCAGGCCTTCAGCTGGATAATCAGCCATCAAAAGTCTGCTCTCCAGTCTTCCCCTCATCTAGAATACTTAGATCTTATTCTAGACACTGCCCAGGCAAAGATTGTTCTTGTTAAACTTGTCTCTTTAAAGGCTAAGTTCACCTTTTAAAATGTGCATTTATTATTGTTTTACACTGCAGCCTGCAAAGCATTGCACCCACTATCAATGCAGTGAAGAAAGAATCAATGAACTAGGAGGGCATTCTTATTCAAGAACCACAATCCATCCACCGCAATGGCAGATGGGGACTTGTTTGTTCATTCACAGATCCCTGTGAATGAATGATACAACTGTGTGGGTGGAGCCCCACACAGCCATGCTGTTTTTAAAATGTGACAGCGGGTGCTGGGAGAGAAACCCTCACCTGCAAGTTCCCGCTACAATAAGTGTGAATGGGGCTTCAAGATCAAAAAGACAACCCTCTAAGATTTTCCATGAGGGTCCCAGGCTTTATATTCGTTTTATTGGAGGCCGTTCCATTCCATCCTCAATAACACAACATTCTGTTAGCCTGGAATAAACACATTCCCTCTCTTGATCTTCTTGTGTTTCTCTTCAGTCAAGCAAGAAGATCTCTAACTTGCTGGATTTCCAACCCAACCTTGGAAATGGGGAAGTTGTTTCTTCCATGTTCATGGAAGGTGATAACAACAGATGCCAGCCTTACAGACTGGGGAGGAGTGTTCTAATTTCTCATGAATCAAGGAACCTGGTCATGCACTCAACATCCTGGAGCTCAGAGCAATAAACTAGCTCTGTGTTACTGGACCCCCCTTCTACAAGGACACCCAATCAGAGTGCAATCTGACAAAGCTACAGCAATAACCTATATCAATTATCGAGGGGTACCAGGAGCCAGGCAACCTTAAAAGGGCAGTAAGTCTGATTCTTTCCTGGTTGGAGTACCACTATCCAGAAATCTCTGCTGTACACATTCAGGGAGTGGACTACTGGCAAGCAGATTTTCTCAGCCAAAACCTCCTGCAATGGAGGGGCAGTGATGTCACAATCTCTACCTTGTATAATCCGAGAGAGTGCCTTGTAGTAATTGCAAAAAGGCTTTCTGTGAATGGCAGCAGTGCTGACCTTTTGTAATTCTTCAGGCAGAGGGGCAGCTGCTCTACACAGAACCCAGAAGATGTGGCGATCACTATTGTAGCACAGTGATCCCTCAGGTATGACATATGCATACTTAGATTGGTCCAAGCTGGATCAATGTGAGTGTGCAATTAAGATAATACCTGGGGTTTAGATTTAAGTTATAATGACAAAGAACTAACATATATTAATTACTTTTCATGAAGTGTCATAATTACATGTAACATGTGTTATTTCTTCCATGACTCAGTTTATATGAACTGCTTGCTGCATTTTGAACAGGTGGTTCCATCTCGGTTATCATGTCACGAGCTCATCATCTCTTCACTCTCCTAAAGGGCTTTCTTTAGTTTCTGTGAATCATCCTATAGAATCTAAGGCACTACTGTAATTAACATAATCATATATAATATTTTGTTCATTTAAAATGCAGCCTCTGTTATTATCTGTTCCCTCATTGGGGAGATTTCTCCTTGCTTCCTGTTGAGACAGGGAATGGGAAATCTCAAAAGTAGGGATGCAGATAGAGACAGAAACCTGACAGTGGTCCCTGCTCCTCTAATATTATGTTGCTACTGCCCCATAATGGATTCTCCCATAAGGCCTAAGGAAAGCGCAACCAGGAAGTTCAGTCAACAGATCAGTATCAAAATAGGTAAAGCTCTTCCTACCACTGTTAATGAAGACTTGGTTGGAATATTAATTCTACCCTACTTTATTCAAAAATTAAGAAATTTTTCTTTAAAAAAATCTGTCAAATTGTTTGTTTTTAGGTTTTTCTCCTGCTTCAAGACAAAAGGGAAGAAAATCTAGTATTGCATGGTTAGCCGATGCTCCCATAATATTATAAGATTAATGCTGTACGTTTCTAAAACAATAAGCATTTAAATAAAAAAAAAAAGTGGACTCCCGCTCTGAACAAATGTTACTAACTAGTCATATTAAGGGAGCAGATTGTGGTCTTATCCTGAATTGACACTAGCCTGTATGCCTTTCAGATCTGGATGGAGGGGCTTTGAGAGGGGCCCTCCAACAATATGTGAATTAAATGAGCATAAACGTGTTTACAGTATTTATTACAGATGATAAAATACTTTTAGCCAACGCAAATTTCATACCTGTCTCTAAAGTTTAGCAGGCTGCCTAGGTAGTTGCTCACACATGAAAAAAACATGCACTCTAATTATTTCCCCAGGGATTTTGTAAAGAGATCTGGAAAACATACACTATTAGTGGGCCTTGAAGACCAGAGCTGAAGAACACTGCTCTACCTGACCTAGATATTGTTATTCATAGGTCAGTAACATGGAGTGCCAAATGGATATATTCAATCTGTAAGAGAGTTTGTCTTTCACAAGCTGATGTCTATGATAGTAATGAGTCTCTGGTAGTTGTGAGTCGGTGACACAAAATTTTCTCTTGTCTCATGAGACTTAATTGGGGCGGTCCCTGCTGGACTGGACAAATTTCAATCACTGGAAGGCAAGCTTTATAGTCCTCCTGTGCTTTATAATAATTGAAATAAAAAATGAATATAATAAATAATATAATAAATGAAAGAAAAAATATTTGGCTGCATTGAATTGCTGCAATTTATATATTAGTCGTATTAAATCAGCCACAATGTCTGCCACAAATATTTTTCAGTAAGATGCCTGGTGGCTCCTTTAGAAAGTAGTGTGTGTTGTAACTTGCAAACATGGGTGGTGTTAAAAGGTAACTTCAATTTTGTGGGGAAAATAGCAAATTAAAATATATATACCGGTATATATAATATAACATATACAATTACTACACAAGTTATATTATAATTGAATGTTATTAAAATTACCTTTCCTTTTCAATCTGCAGCACTGTTATTATCTGTAAAACGCAATATGGCAACCTGGATGCATTCTGTACACAAATGGTATACAGAGCACCCCCAGAATTGTAATTTCCTGCTTGTGTGATTGGCTACCGATTTTCCCAGAATTCTGTGCTAAGATACAAGTCAGATTTTGGGCATCCACTGCAACAATAATGTCAAGTAAAACATTAAAATCCAGTAATGCACTGTCCCACTCTGCTCTGCACATGCTCAGTTGCTCTCTATTCTTAGCACCGTGTCTAAAATCAGAGCCACTAGAAGACAATCAGCTGACAGCTTTAAGATATATTGTTTCTGAAGGTGGAAGAAATCAACAGGAATGACACAAACTGTACGGAGTAAACACAGATAAGGGAGAGAGAAAAAAGAGCTTGCATTTGATGCTGGCTTACATGTGGAATTGTTGAACTAATGCCCAAGAGTTGTGCTTTTGACTGCTTGGGGATTTCTTGTGGTTACAAGTGTTTTTTTCCTCTTCTTTGTGAACTTTGTTTTCAGCTTTTAAAACACTTTTTTTGTATATTTCTTTTTTCCCCTCCTTTTCTGACACTTTGTAAACAACACTTTTTTTTTAGTCTGCTAATTAAGGGTAGTGATTAATTCTACATGTGTATATGCTACCCCCAAAAGCCATGAGAGCAACCCATCTAGTAGGGGTGGTGAAGGGTAGTGCAGGTAGGCCTAGACAGTTGGTGGTAATAGGGGATTCTATAATCAGAGGGACTGATATAATAATTTGTCGCCAAGATTGCCTCAACCAAATGGTTTTCTGTCTCCCTGGTGCCAGGGTTTGGCATGTGGTGGACCAGATGGATAAATTACTGAGAAGGGCTGGGCATGACCCAGCTATCTTGATTCATGTTGGAACCAATCACAGAATACACGGAAACAGGAGGATCATTAAGAATAATTTTAAAGAACTGACCTGCAAGTTGAAGGGCAAGACCTCCAAGGTCATATTCTCTGGAATATTGCCTGTGCCATGCGCAACACAGGAAAAAGGCGGAGATTAGAGAACTAAATACATGGCTAAAAATCTAGTGTTAGAAGGAAGGATTTGGGCTGACTTTTCATTGGGGGGCAATCTGTATGTTAATGATTGTTTGCATCTAAATGGAAGAAGGTCTGCTCTGCTGGGGAAGAGGTTCATGGGAAGGCTGGAAGAGTATTTAAACTAGGATTGAGGGGGAGGGAGAATTAGATTATAATGGGGGTATACAAGTCAGTCAGGGTTCAGACATTAATGGAGGGTTAAATGGGGAATGGTTATTGCAGCTTTGGTGTATGAAAAGAGCTGATTTATGTGGTATTGCTAAATCTTGGCATCATTCTTCACATGACCAGGTTAGTAATATTCTGTAATATGCTCTGTTTTGGAGAGGTAAAATACAAAGGTGGCTGTCTCTATGTGAGAAGTGATCTCAAAGTGAGTATGAAAGAGGATTTTGTTGATAGAGAGTGTGATGATGGTGAAGCATGTTGGGTTGAACTGCATATGGGTGTGCGTACTTCAAAGCCAATTCCTGGAATTTGCTACGGGCCTCCCAGTGTTAATGAGGAGGTGGAGACTCAGCACAGATAGAAAGGGTTGCGAGGGCTGGAACAGTGATAACAATGGGGGATTTTAACTACTTTGAAATTGATTGGAGTAATATCACTGCTGGTACAATAAAAGACACATTACAATTACAATTTTATTGTCCAGTTCATAGAGGCCCCAAGTAAAAATGATGCTCTTCTGGACATGGTAATCTCTAACCATGTGGAGCTTATTACTGATGTTCATATAAAAGAACATTTGGGTAGCAGTGACCATGACATGATTTCATTTAATGCAAGGTGGAAACTACCCGTACTAGAAAGATAAAAACTCTTAACTTTAAGAGAGCAAATTTTCCAAGGCTGAGGGCTGATTTGGACTGGGATAGGAATGCTTCAAATCTACTGCAGGCAAACACACTTCAAAATATATTCACATGGGAAAAAAGTTTAAAAAAGCTAAAAATAAATACATTCATTCTAAATGGCACCCCAAACGCTGTTTGCCTTTTAAAATCATATGAAGCTTGTCCCCCAAAAAAGGAGCAGGAGCATCTTTTGGGCTACAAACACACATAGGGCAGCCTATTGAAGTGAATCACGTGAAAAACCGCCCACACAAAATCGCAAGCGGGAACACAATTCCTACTACGCAAAGTGTGAATGGGACCTAAAATGGTCAGTTCTGAGCATGTAGGTCCTTTACTAGATAATTTTGAGTTGGTTACTGGAGACACAGAGAAAGGAAATTTCTTAAAGAGGAAGTTAACTTCCTTTACTGACTTTTACCTATTGATAAGCCTATAATAAAGCTTACCTATAGGTAGTGTAAATATCTCCTAAACATGCACCGTTTAGGAGCTATTTACATTACATGCAGCCAGTGACATCACTGGCACAAGCGCTCTGAAGGAATGGCCACCCGTGCTATTCCTTCCAACCCCTGTGCCGTGAACGGCGGTTCTCGCACGCATGCGGGGGAGTGACGTCATTGCGGCTTCCGGCCTGTCACAGAGCTGGAGCCCGCAAACCCAGAAGCAAGATGGGCATTGATAGAAGCCATTGCAGTGCTGGAAAAGCTTAATTTCAAGGTAAGTTTCACATAATGTGCTAGTATGCAATGCATACTAGCACATTATGACTTGCAGGGAAAAAAAACAAAACGTCCAGCAGTATACAACCGCTTTAAATACCTTCTTCAGCTCTATTTATACAAAAGAAAATGGGGAAGCTCAAGTACTTAATGGGGATAGTATTGACATACAGTAGCCCGAAATGATCCACAGTGGCTTATTTACATGGTTCAGAAACAGACAAAATAATGGTGAATAAAACACCTGGACCAGATGGCTTACGTCCACGAGCACTCAAAGAGCTGAGCTCTGTTATATCGTAGTCATTGTTTCTAATTTTTAGACACTCTTTAACCGCTTGCCGACGGCTGATCGGCAATTGACGGCAACAGAGTGGCTCTGTAACGCGAATCGCCGTCATACAGAGCCACTGTGAGCGTGCGCGCTGCCGGAGGTGCGCGCGCGCTCTCACTGTGTTCGGGGGGGCCAGGGAGCGGGTGCGGCGGCTTCGATTGCCGCCGGCCACCCGCGATGCCCCCCCCCCCGGAGTGAGGGAGCGGAGGTCCGTGTAAGTAAACACGGACCTCCGCTCTGTGTGAGGGGGAAGGGCTGTGATCACAGCCTTCCTGTACGTGAAGGCTGTGACCACTTCCCTTCCCCAGCTAGGCAATCCCCCATACAGTTAGAACACGCCCAGGGAACATACTTAACCCTTAGCGCGCCCCCTGCAGGTTAACCCCTTCACTGCCAATGGCATTTACACAGTAATCAGTGCATTTTTATAGCACTGATCGCTGTATAAATGCCAATGGTCCCAAAAAAGTGTCAAAACGTTCCGACATGTCCGCCCCAATATCGCAGTACCGCTAAAAATCGCAGATCGCCGCCATTACT
>BLSH010535000.1:143154-159355 GCA_018402905.1 Glandirana rugosa
AATAAATTGAGAATCATTTAACTGGGGTATTAAGGTCACGTATCGCACCACAGTAGACATTTGTGACTTTACCATACGAATTAAGGTCTGGGATATATTAAATATTTATACAATTGGTGAAGTCGGGACCTTCCTAAATGGGGGAATTACTGGTCCGGTAAAAAACGTTATGCCGTGACGCAGTAAAATTGTTAACGCGCCAGTACGCTACGACATGGGTTTGTTTTAACTGCAGAAAAAAAGGGGTGTTTATCTCGAAAAGAACCACCATAAACTAGTGGAGACGCCAAAAATAAAAAAACGCGATATTTGGTTTTCTCACTGTTAAAACTTTTTTTTTTTTTTTTAAAAAAAATGAATGACGATATTATGTATCGGTTTTTTTTTATTATTTTTTTTTATTTAAATAAGTAGTCAAATCCGGCTATATATGAGAAGATGTATAAAAAACATTTTTTTTTTTTTTTTTTTTTGTCGTTTTTTTTTTTTTTTTTTTTTACAAAAAATATGTAGAAGAGTATATATCGGCCTAAACTGATGAATAAATTTATTTTTTTTTATTATTTTTTTTTGGCTATGTATTATAGCAGTAAGTAAAAAAAATTTTTTTTTTTTTTTTCAAAATTGTCACTCTTTTGGTTTATAGCGCAAAAAAATAAAAACCGCAGAGGTGATCAAATACCACCAAGAAAAGCTCTATTTGTGGGGAAAAAAAGACGTCAATTTTGTTTGGGTACAGCATCGCATGACCGCGCAATTGTTAAAATGACGCAGTGCCGTATTGCAAAAAATGGCCTGGTCATTAAGGGGGTAAATCCTTCCAGGGCTGAAGTGGTTAACATATTTATAAATTATATAGGGTCTGGAATTAAGCATACCATTTCAGTGTTTACAGATGACACCACGCTATGCACTGGAATTATGGGGTCAATTTACTAAGAGTTAAATAACGGCTAATGAAATGTGGTAACAATCGTGCAAGTGTTCAATTGATTAATTTTGCGTTAAATACAGAATGCGGTATTTGTTCGATTTAGCGGTAATTACCGCATTTTTACTGCCATAATTTACCACATTGAGCTGGTTGCTTAGGAAGCCGACCGCCATGTACTTAAGGCCTCATGCGCACTGGATGTTTTTGGACGTTTTCACAGCTGCTGTTTTTAGCTGCAGACATTTTTTTCTAGTCAATAAACTCCTCATCATGTTATCATATGTGTTCATGCACACATAGGCTGTTATCAACTGTTTTTGGCTGTGGCATTTTTGAGCTGCAAAAAAACCCCAAGACTAGTGGATTCTGAGAGACGTTTTTCAGCTGTAACACTAAAAAACAAGCAAAAACACAGCTTAACGTTGTTTACACAGCATTAAGCCTCATCAGGCGTTTCTCTGTCTCTATTCAAAATCAATGGTTCGCTATGGGAACCCATTGATTTGAATAGAAGTCGCACCAGAAGTCGGATCATGATGATACGACTTGTGTGCTGAGGATCTTGAAGGGGAACCCCCGCAAAAATTAAAAAAAAAAAATTTGCGTAGGTTACCCCCCAAGAGGTACCAGACCCTTCTGTCTGGTATGGATTTTAAGGGGAACCCCCACGCCAAAAAAACAGCATAGGGTCCCCTCCAAAATCCATACCAAACCCTTATCCAAGCACACAGCCTGGCAGGCCAGGAAAGGGGGTGGGGACGAGCGAGCGCCCCCCTCCTGGACCATACCAGGCCGCATGCCCTCAACATGGGGGGTGGGTGCTTTGGAACAGGGGGGCCCTGCGCCCTATACCCCAAAGCACCTTGTCCTGTTGCTTATCGGAATCTGGAAGCCCCCCACCCTATGTGAATGAGTATGGAGTACATTGTACCCCTACCCATTCACCTGAAAAAAAGTGTAAAAAAACACTACACAGGTTTTTAAAATATTTAATTAAATCAGTTCTGGCGTCTTCTCCCTCTCCGGCTCTATAAGTCAATGCAGAGTGCGGATAGTCCATTAGTCTGGATTCCGATAAGCCCCCACCCACAGACCCTGACAACCACCGGCAAGGGTTGTTGGGAAGAGGCTCTTGTCTTCATCAACCTGGGGACAAGGTGCTTTGGGATGGGGGGTGCAGGAGGGCACCCCCCCCCCATGTTGAGGGCATGCAGACCTGGTATGGTCTAGGGGGGGCACTCGCTCGTCTCCACCTCCTTTCCTGGCCTGCCAGGCTGCCTGCTCGGATAAGGGTCTGGTATGGATATTGGGGGGGACCCTACACCATTTTTTCGGTGTGGGGGTTCCCCTTAAAATCCATACCAGACCAAAGGGTCTGGTACCTCTTGGCGGGGGGGAACCCCACGCAATTTAAAAAGAAATTTTTTTGCAGGGGTTCCCCTTCAAGATCATCAGCAGTCACATGTTACAAGTCACATCGCATCAGGATCTGACTTCTGGTGCAACTTCTATTCAAATCAATGGGCTCCCATTGGGAATTATTGATTTTGAATAGAGACAGAGAAATGCAGCTAAAAGCTAGCTTGGAAAAACACGCATTGACACCAATGCAAAACGTGCTTTGGCTGTACTTCTCCTTTAATAATAGCATGTAATGCCAAGCTGCAGTTTCTAAAGCTAGCAAAGTACTTTCTTCTATTAAAAGAGGTAGACCCCAGAGAGAAAGACATAATTTTGCCCCTGTACAAATTATCAGTAAGACCTCATGTGGAATATGCAGTTCAGTTTTGGCCACCAGCTCGCAAACAGGATATCAGAGAACTGGAGAAAGTGCACAGAAGGGCAACCAAACTGATAAGAGGCATGAAGGAGCACAGCTATGAGGAAAGATTAGCTGAACTGAATTTATTCTCTCTTGAAAAGAGGCAATTAAGGGGCGATATGATCAACACATATAAATTTATAAGTTGTCCTTATAGTGAGCTTGGTGTAGAGTTATTCACTTTTAGGTCATTACAGGGGACAAGGGGCACTCTTTGCGACTGGAGGAAAAGAGATTTAACCTTCTCATACGGAAAGGCTTCTTCACAGTGGCAGCTGTTAAAATGCGGAATAGACTCCGTAAAGAACTAGTTCTGGCCAGCTCAGTAGATTGTTTTAAAAAAAAGCATTCCTTAATGCACATTATATACAGTAACTGGATACTATGTTTTAGAGGTAATAAGACCAGGGGTAATTGATACAGGTGATATCCAATTGTCTCCCAGGGTATCAGAAAGGGATTGCTTTTCCCCACTGGAGTGAATTGGACCATGCTTAATTGAGGTTCTTTTTTTACCTTCCTCTGGATCAACTGTGGCTATAGGGTAGTGTATATGGGGGTTTTCTATTTGTGTGTATTTTTTTTAATTGGTTGAACTGGATAGACTAGTTTCTTTTTTTTTACTCACTATGTAACTAAAAAGTAGGAGAGGTGACAGAACAAACTCTGCTGCCAAGGAAACATAAACGAGTTAAACTTACAAGCTTACAATGTTATTTTCCTGATATTCTCTCCTTTCTCCCTCATTGGCAGCCTGTGAACTTAAGCACTGTAAAACTTCAGTCAGCCTTCATCTCTAACTGACCCAAGACATAAAATCAAGGCTGTAAATTTACATATTTTAATTGAAGAAAGTGATATATATTTTTTGAGACCAAGGAGAGGGGGAGATTTTCCAATAAGGAAGTTACTGCTTTGGGCTTCGACCAAATGGTGGCCTCCAGCAAGAAGAAACAGGAATGCTGGAGGCAATTTACAGCAAACACTCATTTTGGTAGCATAATTATTAATGTGGAATGTATGTTCTTTTTTTACAGAAAAGTAATTGTTATCAAACTGTTATAGGTAAAGTTCCACTTTAACAAAGGTGGATCACAGGTGCAAAGCAGCTGGGAAAAAAAGGGCCGAATGGCATGCACTCTGCATAAGGTCTACAGGAAACTCTAACCACTCCTCAGGGTGATAGCTTTTCCATGTCCTGGAGCATTATACTGTACTATAATGATACTGCTCCCAGTACCTAACTCTGTTTCCCTCTTAGGCTAGCAAAATGTGTCCTGTCTGAGAAAAGCTGATTTTTCAGCCACTATGTTTGAATTCTTTGGAAAACTCTTGGCACTTCTAGAATCTTTGGTTTCCCGAGTCCAGAAATACTACACTTCCTCTATTACTCCAGATCCTGTTCAGAATTCATTAGCGAAGCCTCCCTTCCTTGACTATATTATAGAGACATGTATTGAAGACCCTGATCTTGTAGCAGATGTTGCAGATAATTTTCCCTCCCCTGCATTTTATGAGGTACAAGCTGCGGGTGTGCTGTCTACTGTGGACACACTAATTGCATACTAGCCTTTGCCTGACAGTTTCTGATTCTTCACAGCCTAAATATGTCCCTATGGGCACTAAGAGACTGGCTAAGTCAAGCCATACATGCACAGATTGATTGTGTGCTTAAAGAGGACTGGATCAACCATGAAAGGGTAAACACGATTTTAGGAAGAAATTGGCTATTACAGTAGTGGATCCTGGCACTTCAGCTCTCAATGAACACCTTACCTTTCCTATTCAGGATGTTCTCTCTTTTTAGGATTCTGTTGATAAGTGTTTTGAAGCTATCTTAAATGTTTTATTTGTTTTTACAGGCACAGCCCTGCAGCTAGCTATTGCTGCTATGTCCATTTGCCAGATTATTGCTAACCTAGACAGGATATGTGAATAGAGAACAGGATCTTGACTCTGAGGACCATTATATCATAGAACTATTACATCTGGTGCCTTAGGCATTGTTGTTTTGTTTGCTTGGTTTGCTGAACCTGCTTGCAAAAAGCAGCTTCTAAAAATGCCTTTGAATGGTGAATGCCTTTCTGGGGAATCCCTTGATAAATTCATAGAGGAGGTCACTGGGGAAAAAGGTGTTTTACCCCAAAAGAAGAAGTCTAAGTCCCCTACTCCTACAGTTACTACTTCTCAATGAAAGAGTTCCTTTCACTCTTCCCAGGCGTCTGCTTCCAAACCAAAGCTTAGCACTTCCTTTCACCGCAAGCCCTGGACCCCCAAACCCACCAAGCCTGCCCAGAAGCCTTACTTACAATGAAGGGGTGCCTTTACTCTCATGGTCTCCTTGCATGCAGTTTCCTTTGCCCAATTTTACTCCAGACTTCATCAATTCAACAAATGACATGGGACAAGGAGCTCCAATCTTTAGATCGCACAGTGCTTCTGTCCAGCCAGACAAAGTTGTCCCTCAGTTTGTGGATCTCCAATCCTACTCTTGGCTTGGAAAAGTCTTTAATTCACTCTTCCTAGAAGGCAGTGGCAGTGGATGCCAGCCTTATAGGATGGGGCCACGTTTGCAGCACTCTGACTTTTCTGAGGATCTGGTCCCCACGGGAGTTGATACTTCCCATTAACATCCTGGAACTGAGAGCTATTAGAATATCCCTACAACACTGGATTTTACTTCTGCAAGGTTACCCAGGCTGGGTACAGTCAGACAATGCCACAGCAGGGGCCTACATAAATCATTAGGGGTGTCAGAAGCCAGGCTGCCCTAAGAGAAACAAGTCTGATACTCTTCTTGGTGGAAATTCACAATTCAGCACTCTGTTGACCACATCCCCAGTGAACAACTGCCAGGCAAACTTCCTAAACTGCCAACACCTAGGCCTGGAGGACCATTTAAAATTGCTTTCAAAGGAGGGGAGACCAGATGGGACATCAGGTTCAACAAGATGAACTAATTTGTAACCAAGATCAGGGATCCTCTTGCCTAGTCAGTAGATGCACTGATGATTCCTTGAAATAAGTTCATCAGTTCAAGCTGGTTTATGCCTTCCCTTAGATGAAGATCCTCCCTTGACTGATGCGCAAGCGAGATGAGGAGGAAAGGGTTCTAGTGATTCTCATTATACCAAAATGGCAGAGAAGAATGTGATACACAGACTTTACCTTCTCCAAATAGATCAGACTTACTGGCACAAGGTGGCCTGTCCCTTTAACCTATCTGCAAAAGGTGTGTATATGCATGTGAAATCACAACTACTTAATGCTGAATTGGTGACAACTCATATAGATAGTGTTATATGCGAACGTGATGAATGCAAAACAAAGAAATTATATATGTGACAATATGAAAACTCTGTGAGAAAATATAACAATAAAAATGATATATTAATAAAAATATTTATCTTTATTGTTATTAATATATAATTTTTATTGTTATATTTTCTCACCGAGTTATCATATTGTCACATTTTTTTTTTTTCGTTTGTTCTGCATTCATCACGTTTGCATAAGTAACACTATCTATATGAGTTGTCACCAATTCAGCATTAAGTAGTTGTGATTTCACATGCATATAGACACCTTTTGCAGATACGTTAAAGGGACATGATCAGCTGTCAGCCAATGACAGCTGATCATGTAATGTACACAAGAGATCGATATTTGCCTTTTTGTCAGCGCGAGGGGAAAAAAAAAGCCGGTCACCGGCGATACACAGGGACATCAGTCCCACACATGGAGAGGCACTGCTGTTATGCAGTGCCCTCCAGTGCCATCTACCATTGCCCATCAGTGCCACCTACAGGTGAAAATCAGTGCCGCCTACTAGTGCCCGCCAGTGCCACCTATCAGTGCAGACCAGTTCCACCTATCAATGCCCACTAGTGCCACCAATCAATGCCCATCAGTGCTGCCAACCAGTGTCCAACAGTGCCTCATCATCAGTGTCACCTGTCAGTGCTGCTGATCAATGTCACCTACCAGTGCCTACTAGTGCCCATCAGTGTCACCTATCAGTACCACTAATCAGTGCCCTTCAGTGCCGCAAATCAGTGCCACCTATCAGTGCCCACCAGTGCCATCTCATCATTGCCCACCAGTGCCGCCTATCAGTGCCCATCAGTGCCGCCTTATCAGTGCAGCATATCAGTTCCCATCAGTGCAGCCTGTAAGTGCCCATCAGTGCAGCCTATTAGTGCCCATCAAGGAGAAGGAGAAAAATGACCTATTTTTAAAATTTTATAACAAACTATGAAACTTTTTTTTTTTTTTTACAAAAAAGTAAAATTTACCATCACACATGGAAGGCTTACTTTGCCTGATGCGAGGAGAGGAAGCTGAGTTCCAGAGAATACTCTTTCTCTTATTTTGGCCTTTCTTCAGTCTGGTCTTGTGCAGGAACTACTTTTGGAAATCAGTGCGGCGCCACAAAGTCAGTGTTGCACCGATTGGGACGCTCCTATTAACGGCAATAGACTCCGATTTCACATGCGATTTATCTTGTCAAATCGCGACGATGCGAACGGGGCTTGAACCTCAAAGCTGATTGGTTACTATGCACAGCTGCGCCAGATTTTGTAGCCACCAGTTTTAGTAAAGCCACCCCCCCCCCCCCCCATGATTCATAACTTTATACTGTGCACTCCAAAGTTTGGCTTTACCACCTGCATTTAGCAAAAAAAATTGGTGTTTATCAGACCAGGCACATTTTTTTTGTTGCTTGGTTTTGGTAATATCATACCCAGTGTAACTTCATTCTCCTGCTCTTTGCTGATACGCATCACATTATCCTGCCCAGAAGTAGGCAACCTTTGAGAGGCAGATATCTACCAGAAGAACCTGAAAGAGATCAAAGGTCAAGGACACCCATTTTTTAAAATTAATGAATTTATTAACTAGCAAAGTCCCAGGAAAGAGTAGAGACTGCATGAGGAAAACTTATGAAAAATATAAAATGCCCTTTAAAAATATAAACTTGGCCTACCCTGAAAGTTAGCTTCAGTGAAAAAATTGGCTTTCGCTTTCATTCACAAATTGTGTCTGTAGATCACTTGATCACCACAAGTTTGATGCAGGACTCCATCATGAAGGCAGAACACAGCTTACCTCAGCTAATTTCAAGCCTGGCAGAGATGAGTTTTGGCTCGGCTGGCCTCAATTTGAGAAATAATGAATGTATACAATGACAAAGTGTTGCCTTTATTCTGGCCTGGCTGTCTGGTCTGAGTTCTGGCCTAACTGGCAGGTTTGATTTCTGGTCTGGCTGGTTTGAATTCTAGCCTAGTTGGTTTGGGTTAAGTTCTTTCCTGGCTGACTGGTTTTAGTTCTTGTATAACTGTTTAGTTTTAGTTATTGCCTGGCTGACAGGTTTGAGATCTGGCCTGGCTGACTAGTTGGGCTGAGCTGGGTTCTTGTATGGCTGGCTGGACTGAGTTCTTGCCCTGATGTTTGGCTGTTGGATTTCTGGCCTCTCTAGCTGTCTTGTCTGGACTGGTTTGAATTCTTTACTGGCTGACTGAGCTGGGTTCAACCTGTAAAAGCAGTATATATGTTGGTTTGGACAGTGCAGAGGTTAGGAGTAAGTCACTCCACTTTTGTTGGGAAAAAATAGCAAGAAAAAAAATATATATTGCATATACAATTGCTACACAAGCCATATTGTAAATGAATCCTATTTAAAATTACCTTTTACTTTTCAATCTGCAGCACTGTCATTTTCTGTAAAATGCAATGCAATATGGCAACCTGGAGGCCTTTTGTACACAGTTGGTATACAGAACTTCCCCAGAAATGTAATTTCCTGCTTAAGTGACTGGCTCATTGATTTTCCCAAACGCCTGCACTGAGTTAAAAGTCAGATTTTAGGCATCCTCTGCAATCCTCTGTCATTTTTGGTGAGATACTCCCAAAGTTAATCACTTCTAAAGAGATGTTAATACTGCAGCTTTCCCCTTTAGAGCACTGCAAGTGCATCAGCTGTTTAAGATAAAAAAGTAATTCCCAGTTATCAGTAGAATTTTTTTTCTGTTTATCCTTGATTCTCTCGAAAGAAGATTTAATACGTTTTGTCACACAATTCAATAAACTCTTTGTAAAAGAAAAGGTAACTCCCACGCAGATTCCCTTTGCACATTGACATAAGCAAACACATAGGTTTTCAAAGCAGAAACAGGTAGGACAAAGTTTGGAGTGGAGTTACTCTTTAAATGTCAGTACTATGTAATACAAAGTTTGAAGGTCATTAATTTGTAATGCATAGTTCAGAAGTCATTAGTTTGTAATGTAGAGTTCAGAAGTGAAGCACATAGCATGAATGCGAGAGGGGGGCTGGCAGACATAGCTGACGTTGCTTTCCTGCACCACCCTGCATATGAAGGGGGGAGGGGGGAGCACTTTAGTGTAGTTCTTTCAGAGACGCAGTTCTGCTGTTGTAGAGAGTGATTTTTGTGAGCTTTTATGGACTACCTAACAGCTCAAACAATTGTGATATGCTGCAACTATCTAATTTTGCAGCAACAGTCGGTCCATGATTTAGGCTGCTTTGACCAAACAACAATTGTCTGTTACATTTATTAAGTTGATTTGGATATTTCCTCTAACTGGGTATTTGTTTGGATATTTACTTTAACTAGCATTTTAACCTACTAAAGAGTTAATAGACTCAGTCTATGTAGTGTGCATTATATCTGCAGTATTTTGCTGCATAAAGTACCCAATGCAGTGAATTTCTATCACCTTCAGAAAACTAAATAAGACAGATAAGGAATGCAGAAATAGCAGAGAACATTTGTCACTGTAAAAGAGAGAATAGGACATAGAGGATATGTAAATGCACGTACCACATGAACAGAAAATAACCGACATTGATATAAGACAAAGCAATCTGATCCATGGAACACTCGGAGATAAAAAGGTTTTTTTTAAAAAAATAACAAACTTTGTATACTTACCTGCTCTGTGCAATGGTTTTTCACAGAGCACCCCCCATTCTCCTCTTCTCTGTCCCCCACCGGCACTTTGGGCCTCTCTACCCTGCCGATTACCCCCATAGCAAGCCACTTGCTAAGGGGTTATGCATATGTGCTTGCTCCTGAGTCCCACTCTCTGTGTCCATAAGACACAGAAAGCGTGGCTCAGCCCTGACCCCGCTCCCTCCTCACTGTCCGTGATTGACTCCTGCTGCTGAATCTCAGCCAATGAGGAGTGTGAGAGCCTCGACTCTTGTGAACATCGCTGGATTAGGATAAGGCTTAGGTAAGTATTAGGGGGGGCTGCGGAGTGGAGCTGCACACTGAAGGTTTTACCTTCATGCATAGAATGCATGAGGGTAAAAAACTTTCAGCTTTTACAACCACTTTAAGAGAGTTAAATATTTTTTATGGTCTTAATGTAGAAAAAGTATGCATTAACACATAGAAAATACCAAAAACACTAAAGCAGGGGTGCTTAACCATGTTTTATTTTGGTGACCTAAATATCAATATGTCATTCTTGGGGCATTAAACTTTCACATTTTTGAACGTTTAATTTTCACAGTTTTTCATTGACAGCTTTGAAAGTTATTAACACATTCCCTCAAACTATCTATTCTCTGAAAGCACAGGACCTGTAGAATTATAGGAGAATGTTAGTGAAGCTCATGGTAGTTGCACAAATGTTTGGCAAACCATATTTTCAGTAAAAATTGTTATTAGCGCTAGTGATAATTTGAACCGCCTTGGTGTTTACCGCCATCTTCCAGCCAAAACTCCTATAAAGCTCTTCTGCACAGGAGCCACTAGGGAAAGAGAACGTACAACACTGGATGTCAACAAACACAGGAGACTGCAAGTGTCAGATCTCATTAAGTATGAATCTGCTAAAGGAATAGGTAGAATCTGTTAAATCAACAGAGGGGGGAAAGAGTGCAATCTGTCTGAGAGTGCACTCTTTTTTTTTTAAAGCAAAATAGTCTATTGTGTGGGGGGGCGAGGGTCTCTTTTCATGGGTATGCACAGCACACTTACCTCAAAACTAGAGATGGGCCGAACAACCCCTTGTTTGGTTTTCGCCAGTACTTTGGAACAACGCAAAAGTTTGGAGCTGAACAATGAACCCCAATTAAAGTCTATGGGACCCGAACTTGAAAAATCAAAAGTGCCCATATTGAAGGCTTATATGCAAGTTATTGTGCATACAAAGGGTATGGGGGTTCGGGTACTGCCCTGGGGGACATGCATCAATACAAAAAAAGTTTGTAAAAAAGATAATTTTTAATTGAGCGGTGATTTAATGATGCTTAAAGTGAAAATGAAAAATTCCTTTAACTGCTTGCCGACCAGCCACAGCAGTTGTACTGGGGCAGGTTGGCAAGGTTGAGCAAATCGCCATCATTGTATGTCGGGTGCTTTAAGAGCTACAGGGGGTGCCCGTGGCGTGAAGCTGGAGGCGAAACGTGTGGCGGGCGGCCGCGATATCCGCCAGCTACCCCGTGATCGCTCCTCAGAGAGACAGAACATGGATCTGTCAATGTAAACAGACAGATCCCCATTCTGTGAGGGAAGTAGAGAGAGATCTGCTGTTCCAAGTAATCCAGAACAGTGATCTATCTCTACTTCCTGTCAGTCTGCTCCCCCCACAGTTAGAATCACCTCCCTAGGGAACATTTAACCCCTTGATCGCCCCCTAGTGTTAACTCCTTCCCTGCCAGTGACATTTATACAGTAATCAGTGGCTATTTTTAGCTCAGATCGCTATATAAATGTCAGTGGTCCCAAAACAGTGTAAAAAGTGTCCGATCTGTCTGCCGCAATATCGCAGTCCCGATAAAAATCTCAGATCGCCTTCCTTACAAGTAAAAAAAAAAAAAATTATAAAAATGTCATAAATCTATCCCCTATTTTGTAGACGCTATAACTTATGTGCAAACCAATCAATATACACTTATTACGATTTTTGTTTTACCAAAAATATGTAGAAGAGTACATATTGGCCTAAACTTATGAAGTAATTTGTTTTTTTTTTCATTCTTTTTTGGATATTTATTATAGCAAAAAGTAAAAAATATTGTGTTTTTTTCGAAAATTGCTGCTATTTTTTAGTTTATAGTGCAAAAAATAAAAACAGCAGAGGTGATCAAATACCACCAAAAGAAAGCTCTATTTTGTGGGAAAAATGGGCATAAATTTTGTTTGGGTACAGTGTCGCGCAACCGCGCAATTGTCAGTTAAAGTGCTGCAATGCTGTATCGCAAAAAATGGCCTGATCAGGAAGTGGGTAAATCCTTTTGGGGCTGAAGTGGTTAAATATAGTGCCTGGTGGGTCCCCTTTGTCTGTGGTTCATCTGTACCGTGTATAGAACCTGCTGCAGCAAAAATGACATTTATCAAGAAATAACATGAAATTTTCCCTGCAAGCTGTCTTTATTTTGTAAACAAAGGCTTAGGGATCCAGTCTGTATGATGAGGCCACAATGTAGTGCACTCGGAACAAGATTAGAGATTTTTTGGATAAATTCTGGTGTCTGTTTTGCAGACTTTGGGTAGAAGTAACAGGTGTGGAGAAATTGGGCATTGGTCGTGGGTGGTGCCTTCACTCCGTAACTCTATAGAGGTACTCTTGATGAAAGCAAGGATGGGCTTTACTGTAAAAAATGATATGCACCTGTCAAACAGGTGCTGCAAAATTGGTCCTTGGATGTTAATTGTGACCAAAAAAGTTCTTCCTGATAAAATCAACACCCATAAATCTAGGCAGCCTAGACAGTCTTGCACAGATTTCACATCCCAAAAACAATTAATCAGCGACATCGGCATTAAAGGCTTGATAGCTGCTGCTAATCCAGGAATGATGTGGACAGACTTGCATACTGGGAAAGTTATGGCCAGTGGTCTATTCTCATGATCCAGTGACCCAGCAACCCAGTGGATCATCAACCGGAAAGTTCTCCATTTCTCGCCCCTAGGAAATCTTCCACCATATGATACTGAAGTTGCCAATGGGATGTGGAAGCTGATAGCCATAGGCGCCAAGGACTAAAAACATTTTGAAAGGCATCACTGAGGTGGCCCCCTTCTCTACCACTCCTCCTTTGACAGCAGAAGCCTCAAAACTAGCTTTTCCATGAGACTGTAACCTAGCAGAGTCTGGAAAGGTGTTACATAAACTCCTTTTTAAGGTGTCCTCAAGACATCCTTTTTAAGGTGTCCTGAAGATATTTTATCCTCTGCTCCCTCTGTGGATACGGGATGAGTTTTGATACTTTACCCCTGTAATGGTGGTCAAGGAGGGTTACCAACCAATAATGATCCTTCTCCTTGATGCCACGAATTCTCGGGTCCTTTCGCATGCTTCGAAGCATAAGG
Organism: Glandirana rugosa; assembly: GCA_018402905.1. Taxonomy (NCBI): domain Eukaryota; kingdom Metazoa; phylum Chordata; class Amphibia; order Anura; family Ranidae; genus Glandirana; species Glandirana rugosa. The sequence continues at coordinate 156,257 of BLSH010535000.1, forward strand.
GAGGCCATGCTACTCAAGTTTGGGGAAGCACGAGAAGCAGAGTCCTTAGGATCACTGAGAATAACAGTACTTTGAACTGCTTCCTCCCAACCACATACTACTCCCAAGGGTTTTGGGGATGGAAAACCATCTCTTAAGGTTTGACGTATGTCTTTCACTGCTTCAATGCCTCCCTAACTGCCAGAATCCTCCTTCTTCTCCTCTCCCTCTCCTTGTGTGTTCTGTGGTGATGCAAGAATAGTGTCTACATAAAGTGGGCCTTGAGAGGAAATTAAGTCCCCCTCTTCCTCCCGTTGCTCTGCTTCAAGTGCCCTGTCCATAATGCCACTGAGCCAGCAGGAACACAACAGGGATTGGGTCACTGATGCATGCATTGTCAACGGCTCCTCAAATGGTGACAGTACAATTAATTTATCCTTTATCAGTAGCCATTGGCGTGGGGGAAAAAAGCCAAGCTGCGCTGAGCCTGTCATTGCCATACTCACACAGGTACACGTTGACAGGCCTTTGCTGCATGTGCAGCCGCTGCAGCATTGGCAAAGTTGAGTTCCACCTGGTGGGTATGTCACAAAGCAGGCGGTTGCAGGCAGGTGGAATTCCCGCTGAATTTCAGCCAACCGAACACTGGCTGTGTATGACCATCCGAAATGGCTACAGACTCTTCTGGCCTGCTTTAGAAGATCTTGCAACCCTGGATACCTGTTTAAGAAACGCTGCCCCACCAAATTGAGGTTAGTGCCATTATTGCACACCACCATTCCTGGCTCAAGCTGGCTTGTCGTGAACCACCTCTGGGCCTGCACCTGCAGAGCTGAAAGAATCTCTGCTCCGGTGTGGCTCCTGTCCCCTAGACAGACCAGCTGAAGCACTGCATGGCATCTTTTAACTTGACTCGTTGAATAACACCTTGAATGCTTGGGGAGTACTTCTGGTTTATAGGACAGCAGAGGAGGGCATGGAGGAGGAGGGGGTGGAGCTGACAAATCTTGCACCATCGCCACCAGCGGTACGTGGCAGCAAAACAAGCTCCAGCACTGAGCCCTGTCCTGCATCCTTCCTAGTTGCAAGCATAGTTACCCAGTGTGTATGAAATATAGCATCCTTGACCGTACTTGCTGGACCACGTATCAGCACCAATGCGGACCTTGCTGCTGACTGCCTTGCCCAGTGATGCCACAACATTGCCTTCCACATGATGGTACAGAGCTGGAATGGCCTTACGTGCAAAGAAATAGCGACTGGGAACCTGCCATTGTGGTACAGTATATTCTGTAAATTCACAAAAGGGGGCAAAATCCACCATATGAAAAGGCAGGAGCTGTAAAGCCAGCAATTTGCACAAACTGGAATTTAGACGCTAAGCATGTGGGTGGCAGGGACTGTTATTTATTTTCGTTGCAGCAGCTTGGGCAGAGAAATTTGCCTGCTATACTCTACAGCTGATGATGTGCTGCTGGTAGACATCACGCTGTGTTAAAAAAACTCAGCTGACTCCTCCATGCATGATGCTGAGGCTATGGCAGGAGTAGCTTTGGACAAGAAAGCAGTACTAGTGTGCACTAGTCTCTGCTTGGATGATAGAGGATGAGAAGGATGAGGATGGTTTACTAAGCCAGGCCACCACCTCCTCTGCATGCTGTGGCTGTATAGCATGGGCAGCCTCACTAAACAGAGAAAATGGTGCCCTGCCTGAGGACAAACCACATCCACCTTTGCCTGTGAACACAGACATTTCTGGCCCCCTCACAGTGACACGGAAATTTCTGCCTCTTCTTGTTGGCCTCCCAGTCCCAAACATGATGGGGGGGAGGTTACCAAAATGTAATAGAGATGGGGAAATGTGTAATTGGATGCACTTTATTAAATGGAAAGTGGTGTTTGGTGCACTTTAACTTGAGGACTGCCGCTGACCAATAACACGCAGCAACAAAAAAAGGGGGGGGGTGTACAGCACTGTATACAGCACTAAATGTTATGTAATCTCAATTTGTGAATAAATGTATCCAAACTATAGCAGCGCTGACAATTAATAAAAATGTGACCAATAATGCAATAACATAAATTCACGCTGGTCATATAAATGATGAACTCTTATTTAAAATCACTGCTAAATAAGTCCAATAAGTTCCACTATATATTTCTTCATTCAGTGTCTCCACTATAATGTTCACTCTTGGCTCTTCATCACTCATTAGGAATCGCACTTACCGGAGGGTGTTGCCTTGCATTCTCATGCTCGGCACAATGGGCTGTTTTATTTATCCACAGATGCACCAATCTTTCTACTCCAATTTCTTATAGTTGTTCCTGAGTCTCGTCCTTATCTTTCCTCTCCCAATCAGACTCACATAGACTTATTGCTGTGTTGCTCACGTCTCTGGCCAGATGCTCCCAGAACCCCCGATACCCCCGAGATGGGTGTAGTATAGAATATTCAAGATCCCAATAATTGAATTGGATCATTCATGTATATAAATACTGCCTATATCGACAATGGTTCCACAAATGGGCCCCCTCAAGGATCACAACAACTGTGAGGGACGATCCATGAGACAGTGAAAGGGAAGTGATAGTCCCCTCCAGTGGTGCCACAGGAAACCAGTGCAGTATTCAATGATGAGGGCCACCAACTTAGTTAGGGAGATGTCCTTATGTAGAGCAAATCTGTGAAGTAAACATACCACCAACGTATCAACCGACCAACAGCCAACAACAATTGGACGATGGAGATGCAGTAAGCCCAGGAGCGCAGGTTCGCTGTCTGAAGGCTGGACAAGCTGCTCACAAGGACTGATAAATATGGAGGTCGATCCTGCAGCAATCTGGTCCCACCAAACAAAGCCTCCTGTGTCTATGGCACTGCTAGCTGTGGGCAGACGTCCGGATGATGTGTCCCTCACAGTTGTTGTGATCCTTGAGGGGGCCCATTTGCGGAACCATTGTCGATATAGGCAGTATTTATATACATGAATGATCCAATTCAATTATTGGGATCTTGAATATTCTATACTACACCCATCTCGGGGGTATCGGGGGTTCTGGGAGCACCTGGCCAGAGACGTGAGCAACACAGCAATAAGTCTATGTGAGTCTGATTGG
>BLSH010535000.1:164634-241591 GCA_018402905.1 Glandirana rugosa
GCCCCCCCCCCCCCCAGCATCCCCCTAATTACTTATCTGAGCCCTATATCTCTCCAGCAATGTCCACAAAGCCGTCGGGGACACTCCTGCTGATTGGCTGAGGCACAGCAGCAGCGCCATTGGCTCCCGCGGCTGTCAATCAAAGTCAGTCAACCAATCAGGGAGAGAGATGGGTCGGGGCTACATGTCTGAATGTATACACAGAGCTCTGACTCGGCACGGTGCCTCCATAGGAAGCTGTTGGCTGTGGAGGCACTCGATAGGAGGGAGGGGCCAGGAGCAGCAAAGAGAGACCCGAGAAGAGGAGGATCTGGGCTGCTCTGTGCATACCCAACTGCACAAAGGAGGTAAATATAATATGTTTGTTATTTAAAAAAAAAAGAAACCAGACTTTACAGTCACTTGAATTATTCTCTTCACAGACCTGATGAGCATATAGTGAAGATTAACCTCTAATCAATTTTTGCTGCCGACACTGTTATGTGTTTCCCACTTCAATATGACACAAATGCAAATAATAAGTGTAGCACAACACCACTGTGCCTTTTAGTGTGTCTTACTACAGCATATGATAATAAATTCACTACACAATTAAATAAAATGTGCTCAATTAAGATCCTTATAAAATATTACTAGTATCATGAACTCCCATATAATTATTAACCACAAAAAACAACTACTTTGTCCATGACACCCCATCAATATGTGTACATGATGAAAAACTGTCAGTCGGCAAAATCCCTTCAATGGTGCCTTGTCCAAACAATGTGAATATGCCATCTGTAGTCCTTCACATACACCAATTCACAAGTGAATCCCCCACCACCATGCATAATGTGCTGTCACCTGAACATATGGACCTATTATTTCAAACATTAGGTTAACTGCACCTTCCCCTTTTAAGGGGTCTGTTTCCAGGGATCCTCCAATCTCTCCCTCCTAGATATCTTTCTGTATTTATTACCACCAATCAAAGTCCCCTGTGATAAAGTCACTAGGGCGTTATAAAAACATGTCAGGGTGGGGGCTATGATGTCATTGCGACAACCCGGTAGTGCCACCCGCGATGCCCCCCCCCCGGAGTGAAAGAATGGAGGTCCGTGTAAGTAAACACGGACCTCCGTTCTGTGAGGGGGGAAGGGCTGTGATCACAGCCTTCCTCTACATGGAGGCTGTGACCACTTCCCTTCCCCAGCTAGGGCAGTCCCCCCACAGTTAGAACACGGCCAGGGAACACAGTTAACCCTTAGAGCGCCCCCTGCAGGTTAACCCCTTCACTGCCAATGGCATTTACACAGTAATCAGTGCATTTTTATAGCACTGATCGCTGTATAAATGCCAATGGTCCCAAAAAAGTGTCAAAATGTTCCGACATGTCCGCTGAAATATCACAGTACCGCTAAAAATTGCAGATCGCCACCATTACTAGTATAAAATAAAGAAAAAATAAAAACCCCAGAAATTAATTCTCATCATCCGTAAACGCGACCACTTTTGCGCAAACCAATCAATAAACGCCGATTGCGATTTTTTTTTTATCACAAATATGAGGAAGAATATAAATTGGCCAAAAAAATGTTTTTTTATATTTTTTTTTTTGGATTTGTATTTTAGCAAAAAGTAAGAAATTTAGGTTTTTTTGCAAAATTGTCGTTCTTCTTTTGTTTATAGCGGCGATCAAAAATGACGCAGCGGTGATCAAATACCACCAAAAGAAAGCTCTGTTTCTGGGAAAAAAAGGACGCAAATTTCGTTTGGGTACAACGTCGCACGACCGCGCAATTTTCAGTTAAAGCGACGCAGTGCCGAATCGCAAAAATGGCTCCGGTCCTAAAGCTGGAAATCCTTCTGGGGCTGAAGTGGTTAACATACAGATATCGTGGAAGGCTTTTTAAGTTGTGTACTGGTGTTTTGAGTGCACTTATTTTGTGAGTGTAGATTTTTGTTACATTTAATAAAAGCAATTGTGTTATACGGTAAAACACTGGTGACATATCCAGGAGGGAGAGATTTAAGGATCCTTGGAAATAGAACACTTAAAGTTGACCTATTGTTTGCAATGATAGTTCCCTATGTTCAGATGAGAGCACATTTTGAATGGTGGTGGGACTCACTTGGAAATTGGTGTATGTGAAGGACTAAGGAAGACCACATATTCACATTTTTGGATAAAGCATTGAAGTGATTCAGCCAATGGAAATTTTTGCTTGATTTACTCTCGTTGATTACAGACAATAGGCATTTTTAGTGGTTTATAATTAAATGAGTACTTCATACTGCACATGCAATAGTGTGATATGTTTTATATATTTTTTTGTTGTTGTTGAAAATTCTTTTTTTTAAAATAAGTTTTTTTATCTTTTTTTTTTTATTTTTACAAAACAAAGCCTTTAGGGCATACCCAGGCTTGAGTAAAAACAAAATAACACATAGAAACTTAATAGCCTGAAACAGACTACTTAACTGAAGATGCTCACGACCTCCCGACACCTTGGAATCATAGGGTAGTACAGCAGCATGAGAGTAAATCAATAGCATCATGCAAAACCATGTCACATAATTACTAGTAGGGGGCCAGAGGAATCATGCCCTTATAGGCAACCATCACGTAGACAAATAGACATCTCGGGACATACCAAAGAAAGAATCACAGGGATGCATTAGAGGAGTCCGACTCCAACCAGATGTGCCAAATCTTTTCAAATTTGGTTGGGCACCCCCTAGCAGTATACGTAGCTTTATACAAAGGAACTATGGAGTTGATCAAAGATTTCCAGGAGTTAAAAGCGGGAGCCAAAGTCTGCCTCCAATGCAGGGGTATAGCTTTCCTGGCGTAGAAGAGAAGCAATCCAATCAGAGTTCTGGTTGCCCGGCGATGAGCCAAGTCAACCACCAAACCTAACAAGCAAACTTTAAAGGGATATGAATCGTAGTGAGGGAGGTAATATAGGCAGTGACCCCCTCCCAGAAACTCCAAATTTCAGGGCATGTCCAGAACATATGAATAAAGTCAGCCCCAACACTCCCACATTATATGTTTTATTTGATATCATTTTGTGTTACTATTTTATGAAGATCGTTTGGCTGGGCTTCTCCTATGGATCCCAGGACTGAAGTCTGCTCTCTGCTGACGTCATGGATGTCCGTCCAGGCACCACGCCATCCCGAGCACGGAGTCTGGATCTGCCAAGTGCCTGGACAGATACCCGTCTCAGCCTCTCAGCGAGCCACTACTCCACCCCTCCACAGCCCAGAGCTCCAATGAGCGCGGAGGGAGATGAGCAGAAAGCTGTGACTGGCAATCTACAGTTCTCTGCTCACAGAGCTGTGAAAAATGAGCCATCGGCGATGTTCGATTGCTCGGTTTTCAAACATACTTATCGTTTAAAGAGGAAGTAAAGCATGATGGGTTTTACTTCCTCTTTATTACCCTGCAATGTAAAAGCATAATGGGCTAGTATGCATCGCATATTAGCCCATTATGTAGCACTTACCTGCATTGGAAGCCAGCGATGTCCCACGATGTCCCCGCTGCAGGCCACGTTCATCTTCTGCCTCTCTTCCTTCCGGGGCCGTGATCTCCGGCTCTGTGACTGGCCGGAGTTGTGTGACGTCACACCCGCGCATGCATGTGGGAGCCGCCAATCGCAGCACAATCTCAGTGATGGAACGGCAGGGAGGCCGTTTCTTCACTGCGCATGTACCTGATGATGTGGGCACATCACAGTAAACTGTATATCTCCTAGACCATGCAGGTTTAGGAGATATCCAGGGAACCTACAGGTAAGCCTTATTATAGGCTTACCTGTAGGTTAAAGTGGTTGTCAAGGGTTGACAACCCCTTTAAGTTGCATCACAATGTAGGTTTCCTCATTCCTGAAAATGCTCACTTATCCTGAATCATGTTACCAGTTAGAGGAAATAGTTTGAGCCAGTCAAGCTCTGTTGCCTTGCACAGTGTTTTCTGTGCATACAATGAAAGAGCGATTGATGGGGTAATCAGTTTGCTGCTGCTTCATTGTCCTGTCATAGGATGGATGGGCCCTTGATCAGGATTTATTGCTTAAAGTAAACCAGTGGCAAGGCTATAAACATTCATATGTTTGCATATTCCTAACAAGCAGTTTGTCCCAACACAAGCACTTTTTTGGTCATTCTCTCAGTATATCATCCTGTTCCCCGGTGATACAGCACTCTGGCTAGGCAGTCTTCCAACTTTCTAATCTGTTTTGTAAACACAGTGCAAGGGCTCTGGGTAAGGGAGCAGAGTGAGCTGAGCTGCCTGACAAAGTGAATTGAACAACTTCAGTGCTTTGTTAACTTTAAAGGGGAGTTCCACCCACAAATACATCTTTATATATTTCAAATCCTCTATGCATGATGAATCACCCTAAGTGCCCTGTTGCTATGTGGTCCCTGTAATCTTCCACTTCCTGATCCGCGGCACTCCGCATCACTTCCTTTCTCACCTTGGCTCATGGAAGATGTGAGTCAACATTTCCCATCAGTCAGTGGGCATCCCTGAGCTTTAAAATCGTGTTATTTCCAGAGAGGAAATGATGTGATTTTGTGGGGGAGAGACATGTTATCTATGTTGCCATAACAATGGGGAGGGACCTTCCTCCGTGGCTGCCCATTGTTATGGCAAAGAGACATACACTCAAGATTGCGAGGTGCATGCTGATTACCCAGCATACACCTTATCCAGGAAGAGACTCGAGGAGGGTGCGAGTGGGCTTCACATACCCCCAGATAAGAGGGGTACTCCCAGTAAAGAAAAAATCAGCAATGTAAGTACAAAATAAATAGGAAGACTACCCAGATTTAAAGCGATTAATTACCTTATTTGTAATGAATATGAATGCCAGCAAAAAAAAAAAAAATATGTGGGTGGAACTCCGCTTTAAGATCGAATTTCTACAAAGTTCTATACAATACAATCTTTAATCAGTTTGTATTGTAGACAGTAAACAAACGATTGTTGCTTCATTATTAGCTATGACATATTATTAGACATGACACATTAGACATGACATCAGACTTTATAGGATGCATGAGCCTGGTGACTGTGAGATGACTTTGTGCACACAGTTTGCATAATTTAAATATGCAGAATGACGTGCGGAAATATTATTCAAAAAGATATTTGAAAGGGTGACACTAGGCAAGAATATTCTATTGCTTGGCATTTACATGGAGCCAAAATATTTTGGCTCATTCAGACATTCTCTTTCAGCCCCTGGGTATTAAGAATCTATTTGCACTGTATATTGGCAAGGTCTATGAATAGGATTATCTGGCCATAAGTGCATGACTAGCCTTCTCACCTCAATATAAAGAGGAAACCATGGGCCCGGGGGAAAGCTTACAAAATCAGTGTGTCTAAAACCATAGCAGCAAGCTCCTGGAGTTAGGGAATACAATGATGTGAAGAGGGTGCCTGCACAATCCTTGGCTATTGCTAAATTATGAGCATATCTAAAATAGGAAACAACATGGATAGACAAGGATATCTATTGAATAATTCCAGATGGAACAGTGTAACATCAGACAGATTAAATGTTTCCTGCTGGGAATGCTCTAGCCCCTTGGGATGTGAAACTGTCAAGAATCTATTTGCTGTCCTTATGACCCAAAATTCTACCATAATTATGCTACTAGACATGGTGTCACTGTCCAATACTGTATTTACAGAAGGTCTTCTAGTTAATTCTCTAATCCTTAGATGTATGCCACATTTGACAGGGCTTGAAAATATTATCAAACTAGAATATGACACTTGCAAGATGATTACATCAACTATTTTTATATGCCTATTAAATATAAGATAACTGCATAATTGCAGTGGCTATAAACCTCTGACATAAAAAATTAACAAAGCTTATCCTTCAATAGTGTGTTCTTGCCTCAATCCAAAGCACTGAGTGTGATTTCTGTCTACAGTCTGTTTTCTGTGCTGTCTGCATAAATCATTTCTAACAGGCTGTGCCAAGGGATTGAGGGGGGGGGGGGGCTCCAGCACAGAGCCTGTGATTGACAGCCTCAACTGTGCATGTTTTCCCATGAGATTGTGTAGAGGGGGGTATGTCTCCTCTTTCCACTCATGTCTCAGATTACAATCAGCTCTCCTCTCTCTGAGCTGTGCAGTGTGTGACATCAAAACCCAGTCACTGCCTTCTGACAATCAGAAATGCTGTGTAAACTGTACACTTTTAATGGCTGTACAAGAGGGCTGGCGATAAACAGGTGCAACTCATATAGGAGGATTTGTTTAATCTCTGAGTATCACCTGAGGCTAGTCAGTTTACTGGGTATATGTGAGGGTTTACAAACTTTTTAATCCGGTGGCACAAACTGCAAATATTCATCAGTAATCATTCTTTGTATAAGGGCTGTTGTGTTTTTTTTTGCCATAGGAGAACTCGAATTCCAATTTTTTTAAACCTAAAGTCCATCCTGTATACATACAGTATATCAGAATGTTATCTTAAATACGTCCCCAGTGATTGGCAAGTATTTACTTCTCTTTCTCCGCTGAATGCTGAAGATGTGCATATTCCCCTGCCATTTTCGAACATACATTTTGGAAATGCCAATCAATACAAATTTTGTGGTCGGTGATTACAGATTGCAAAGCGGACGTCCTTACCGCACCCATCCCAATGTCATCTAAGTATAGAGCATGGCTTAGTGGAGGCTGTAGTTCTGTCCAATGCCCATAGAACTTTACTTAATATCTTACTGTTTTACCCATGCAAGACCATTCTTTTACACAGGAAGAAGCCTGCTGCCCCGACTGTGTCTTTCTGGAAAGGCTTGGTCAACTCCATGATCCCATTTTATAAAGCCACATACCTATCCAGGGGATGTGAAAAGAAATTTAACAAGGTTTGGCAGGCATGGTTGAATTCCTCCTCCGCCACAGGGTAATATTTTGGTGCATAGCCTCGTTATGTCTGGTATTAAGCACTACCTACACCAGTCAGATTGAGTAATAGGTCATGGTTGGTCAGGTAGGCCACTGGTACCACTAGGGTCCTCTATGTTTAAATGTTGAGATAATACCTGTGATTGAGTCAATCTAACCTGATACCTATAACTGATGTTGCTCACAGCAGGGGTCCTTTCAGGTCAAAATCTCCTGCTATTGCAAATTGGAAGCGGGGAATCCTCATCCAATTCACAATGGTTTGAACCCAGCCTAAATATGCATTACTCCATCTATCCTTGCTTTGAGGAGATGCAAGATTGGAATGGAGATGGGTTAGGAAGAGGGGAGGAGGGATGGGATGGAATGGATTTTTTCTTGTAGGTAGTTGGTCTCTGTTTTCCAGAGCACTTAATACTTGTTTTGTTGTATGACCCTGTGTGACCTCAAACTTAAAGCAGAGGCTGTAATCAAGGAGGTCATCCGCCGAAGCGTGTAAGCTTTGTACCTGTACATTATGCACAGCATATTAATAAAGCATCACTGCAAGGATTTTGGAAGTGCTGCCTTTTGTATGCTATGGTTTTGAGGATGTTGAAAGGACATCAAGGCGTGGACACCCATCAGTGTAGGATCCAGCAATCATCAGGTTGAATAGCACACCTGTTCCTGTGAGCGCAGAGAACTTGTTTATCTCAGTTAGGTGGCACTGGTGGGCACTGCTTAGCAGCAGTGGGTCTGGAGTGTGCAGGACTGATGTCCTGTTCACTCCAGACAATAATTGGCTTTTTTTTCGCCTTGCACTGTCAGTGTGAGGGGGAAAAAAGCAGATTACTGGCTCTGTCTACATCACACGATCAGCTGATCATGTGGTAAGGGGCCTGTGATCAGCTGAGTCTCATTGACAAAGCGAGTCGCGCTTGCCCCAAAGGGGGCGCCTGGCAGCTTATGTGCAGGAGGATGTACATGGATGCCCTCCCAGCAATTTAGGCCCGCACTGTAGCTGTCTTTTGGCTATAGCGCAGGCAGGAAGAGGTTAAAGGAACAGGGACATATTGGGCACCCAGAAAGAGCAGAGTGGCAGCTGGAGGCATTCAATGTGTCCCTACACTAAATCCAGTGAACAAGCTAAATAAAAAGAGGACAACCACCCCAATTTATAACTAGCCTTTGCAGTAAGGTGTACATGGAAAGGCAGCACACAACTGGTTAGTTGGTTAGTTTGCTGGGAAATTTTTGTCTGTGTTGTGAGTTGCCCTTCCATGTGCACCTTACTTCAAAGGCTAGTTATAAATTGGGGTTGTTGCCATATTTTGGATAGTTTGTTTGCATGTGAGAACAGCATTAAAAATCAGCAGGTCTCTCTGCCCATGCTTCCAATCAACCTCTTGAAGAGCATCTGGGAAATAAGCTTCTTGTCTAAGAATCACGGGGTTCTGAGCTAGCTGTGGGTATTGTGACCACATCAGACTGCAATGCCAAGCGGGAGCATGCTCATAAGAGTAGGGATCCTGCAGGGGAACATAGCCACCCTTAAAAATGAAAAATCCGAAATGAAAAATACAGACAGATGAGGGGAGGAAATGAGACGGCGTGTATCAAACATAGTCAGTGCAGTTGCATGTTTCTATATGCCATTTTTCAAATGAAGGGTGTAATAAAATTCAAAGCCCAACTTGAGCTTTAGCAAAACATAAAAATATTAATGTTTGGTGCAAGTTTACCTTCCATAGCAGCTTCACTCATACAGGGGCTCGTTAGAAGTGACTGTCTTTACTACTGCCATTGCAAAGGCACATTAAGCACAGTAGGAGGAATGTTTCACAAGGTTGGCTGATGGCCTATATAGGGGTGTGATCATTGTAAGAAAGGTGCCTGGTTCAAGAGAAGGGTCTCCATGGCCCAAAATGGATTTCTTCTGGAATTACTGACTTTTCTCAAGCCTGTGTTATCATCTGAAGCTCTTGTCAATGTCTGTGTACAATAGGACTCCCGCGCCACAGTACAGTGATTTATTCAGCAGCTGCTGTTATATCCTCTCATATATAAGGGAGTTATTAAATTGGTGACCAGGATACTTTCCTGTGTTAACAGCTCTTGCTTTGTAGGTACTGAACCCACCTATAACTTCTGTATGCTCCCTCCCAAGAAATGCTCTCAACTGTGCCAATTATAAGTATGCAAATTATGCAAAACTTTTACCAATTTAAAGTGCTAATTTCCATACCATATTCAAAAGCCCAGATTAAGTAATGTGCAAAATAACAATATAAATCACTGTGCAAATATTCATGCAAATTATTAAACAATTAATGTGCAAACTTCTTGATGTGCAAAATTTATATATTAGTCCCAATATTTAAAGTGCAATCCAGTGCATAAGTGACTTGATGCTGTGTCTATACTTCCGTCCACATTCATATGTTCATTCACATATGCTTCCAAAAGTGTCTGTGCTCACGCCGTATCCAAAACACCATGTGCAAACTTAGAATCAGGTTCCCTACTTACCAGACCTTAATGACTCTCTCAGTCATACGACATGGAGAAGTCAATGTTCGCTTGTGGTCTGTAACCCGACCATGGGTTCTTGCTGATGCGGTTGTCCTTTCTCAGAATGCTGAAAATCTCTCTTGCAAGTGGATTATAGGAAAAAGAAGAAAGCTCTCATCGCGTGCCTCGTTTGAAAAATTTATTGGCCACAATATGATATAACATCAAATACGTTCGTTCTGTGGTCGCTGCGACTCTGCAGTGTCAGCGTGCACACTAACCGAACGTGGCCCAGCGCACCTTGCATTCCATCTGACGTGTTTCATCACTTCCGCAATGTCTGCCTGCTAATTCCTTTTCCTGAACAGCAATCCTCCAGTTCACCAGAGATTACATGATCAGCATCAGAAAGGTGAGCAGGTGTATAAAGGTAAGTATACCAGCTCTGAAGATTTTTTGTTTTTTGTAAACTAAAATTCTTGTCCTATGATGCAAATTGGATAAAACAATTCCAGTAACAGAATCTTTTTACAGGTAATTTCAGTCTGTTATGAGAATTGCTTTGCTAACCATTCACACCATTTGTTAAATTTTAAAACAATTGATTACTGTAAAAGACGTCCATAAATACTTCCTTTTCTGTTACCAACTCTGATCCTGGGAAAATTGCATGTGAAGTCTGCAGGAAAACCAACACTTTTGGGAGTTTCAATCTCCCTGGTACCCCGCAGCACTTACTGTTTCCTCCTGATGACCCCTATGTCACTACTCTTTACTGTACTGATGTGGAGGTCAGTGGAAGGATTCTATGAAAGTTCTGGGGCACCATAAAAACTGACACTCCCAGAAGTGTCAGGGGTCCCTGAAGACTTAACATGGAGTGGAGGAGTGTTGTTACGTACCTGACGGTGGAGTCTGTCTTGTGCAGGGAACAACCGCTCTTGCGCACCCGATTCAAGGACCCCTGGTAGTGTAGACAGAGGCCCGAGAGTGCGGGATGGCACGAGGGCTGGATGGTCACAGATGTTGTAGTGGGATTCCAGCAGGTCGTGCAAACAGGAGAATGGTCGTACAAGCAGGGTTGGCAACGTGCAGGCAGAAAGGTACAAAAGGGGTTAGGCAAGCGGATCGTCAAGTTCAGGCAAGGTTCGTTAACGGGCGGGCAGCGGAGGTACAGAGGAGTAGACAAACGGATGGTCGTGGATAGCCGGGGTCGATGCAGGTAGCGGACAACAGGTCAAAGCAAGCCGGGTAGACAGGAAACAGGTGAAAACACAGGAACAGGTAGGGAGCTGAGGCTCACAGGTCTGGAACGCTGTAGAACAAGCAGCAACTTGGTGCAGTATGTCCAGGGTTTAAATAGGCACCATTTGGCGCCGTTTCCGGCGCGTGCGCGCGCACGGGCGCGCGCACGCGCACGGGAGCGCGCGAACGCGCACGGGAGCGCGCGAGCGCGCACGGATGCGCGCGCACCACCCGGAAACGGCCAGGAATACTGGCAAAGTCCTTTTTACTGACAAGTGTTCAGTAACATCGGCAGTGGGAAAGGTAAATATTTACCAACTTCTTTTACAGGTATGGCTTGATTTCAAATCTTAAATGTATGTATTTGGTAGTAGCAGACATGAGCCAGGTCTAATGGGAAATGGAATAACTGGATAGGTTTGGAAGCCCTATCTGATAGCTATTATTTATAATTCCATCAAAGAGGGAGTTGCCAAGAGCCTTGTGTTCCTTGCTACTCCCATTTCTATACACATAAACTCTTGGCCAAGTTGAGCATTCATGTTTATGTGAAAGCTGGCCAAAAGATGTGCCTGAGAGCCTGGATTGTGCCTGAACATCTGTTTCATTTATGTCAATGACTTTTGATTAAAATAATAGGTAGAGGGTCTCTCTAATAGCATGATTCTTACAGATGTACATGCAGCAGAAGTACATGCTTCACTGCTCAGTTTGCAGCCCTTTTTTTTACTAGAATGGCTATCACCTTTTTAATGTTAATTAAATGCAATACATTTAAATAATTGCCATGTGTTACCTCCAAATATACAGCTATTGCGTTAGAGGGGCATTTATGTTTGGTACACCCGGAGAACTGTATCTTTCATGGTGCTGTGTAAGTCAATAGAAATGCTTGTGCATCTTAGCTACTGCACCCTGTGGAAGACTTTAAAAACGGTGATAAAAAGCAGGTATTTCTTTGTCATTTTATTGATGATGCTGGTGAATAAAATGTTCAATAAAATTACTAGAAAATGTCTACAGTTTAGCTTCCTCTGGCTGTAAGGTTTTATATATCACGCCCCCATTTGGGGCAGCTTCAAGCTCCATTACCCTGTGTGTCTCTCAGTCACTAGGAGCGATCAATATCCATTAAGCTCCAATCGCAACCTCAGACCAACTTGTAAACCTGCAATAATTCCTTGCAAATGCCTAAAAGCAGCTCTTATAAGCTCAGCGCTCCATCTATTCACACAGAATCGGCTACTGGCAGTTATTTCTGCAGTGTAAACTTACAAGCCTGTGCAGTGAGTCGTGTGACAGGCAAGGGTTAATATGTCAATTCTGCAGAATGCTGGCAGGAATCCTAGGAATCAGTGGCTCTCCATCAACCACTCAACACACACAATTCCGTCAGATATATAATGACGGTTCTCTTGCAATTACTTATAATAGCATGATATTTCTCTTGTTTTTTCTGCGCCTGAAGGATACGTAACATATTACTGTTTTCAGACACTGAACTTGTTGTTTGTAAAAGTGTAACTGCATAATGAAACAACTTTCTGTGGTGCTAAACACAAACACTCACTTATAGAGAAGCTGATTGGAGAGGAACAGAGAAGTAGCCATAGTATAGTAAATGGTATACAGTAACATGTGGCAAAGTGCCCAAGTGTGAAGACACCATTGTATAAGTGTGCCCTAAAACCAAGGTGTGTGAAACTAAGTTTTGAAATTATTTAGTACTGGCGCCAAGATCTGCAAAGTACTGTATGACCTGGTTATGTGGTTGTCATATTCATTGGCTCCTGGTACTGATTTAGTCTTCCTCTGGAGTGAATCCACCAGAAAATAAACTGGACACCATAACTGTCTTTTCCTGATCTTGGTTGTCACAAATATTAGAACTAAAGCTCCACATCTTGGTCTTCTCTAGTAATTCTATTTATCAGTGGCAGTTGCAGCACATGACTTACATGATTCAGCTTACTCAGAAGTGAAATTTAGAGTCACTGTCAACAAAGTTGATAAAAACCTGAACTGTGTATCATAAATACTGTTTATAAAATACCATTTCAACCTTTTTCATCCTATTTTGCATCTCAGTGCTACTCATCTCCTCCAGCCTATTTGCCGACTTGAAGACCATCATGTTAAACCATCTTCCTGTCCAGGCCATTTTTCAGTTTTCAGTGCCACTTCGACTGACAATTACTTGGTCATGCAACACTGTACACAAAATGTATTGTATATATTTTTTGAGACAGGTAGGGTTTTATTTTGGCGATATTTAAGCACCATGGGTTTTATTTTTACTATATAACAAAAACAAAATACAAAAAAAAAGTTTCTGTTACTTTCTATTATAAAATATTGCAAATAAATAATATTTCTTTATACATTTAGACAAATGCATTCTATATTTCTTTGGTTAAAAAAATCTCCCAAATAAGTGTATAATATTTAGACTGCGTGAAAGTTTCATATAGTCTACAACCTATGGCATACATATATATATATATATAATTTTGGACATGCAAATCTGCCCCTCAGGACACCAGAAAAGTATAGGGGAATTTACTGGTGTATTAGCTTTCAAAAAGATAGATGTGTATCAAATACATTAAAACATCAGGTTGAATATATTAAAATTCTCAAATATCTCCAAGCATTTCACAGAAGTACTTCTTTGGGAATAGGGCATTCTAGCAACAACAACTAAGAAACATATACTACATATAGAACATGTATATATACAAGTTATATGGTATGGTGTGGCATGGCATCTCCTCCATGGCATGATATATTAAATATATAAAATCTCAGACACCCAATCAACTGGAAAAACTCACAAGAAATATATTGTATTTACTAGTACAATATCTGAATAATCATTACTGTACATCCAGGACACACAGAAGAGAGGAGGCAATACAGATCAGATGCCAAACATATTTAAGAAAAAGGCATAAAATAGCAATAATACTATTAAGACATAAGGTCCCAACTCTGCATGCATATACCCCTAGAATGTATTGTGTAATTAATCATTACAATGGAACCTTGGATTACGAGCATAATCCGTTCCAGGAGAATGCTTGTAATCCAAATCACTTGTATATAAAAGCATGTTTCCCCATAGGAAACAATGGAAATTCAGATAATTTGTTCCACAGCACTGCTTGTCCATGCAGTACTGTATGTGGCCAGAGGTCCGGGGGCGCCTGGTATATGCAATACTGTATGTGGCCAGAGGTGTGGTGGCAGTGGTGAGCCTTGGAAATGGCTGGAAACATTCAGAAATGCTCAGGAACTGTTTACGCTTATGGTATTTCCAAATGCTTCTGACGGCTTCTGAGGCTCACCAGCGCCTCGCACCTCTGGCTACATGCGGTAATGCATGCACAGAAGCTTACCGAGTCAGAATTTTTTTTTAAAAAAATGCTCTTCTTTCAAAATGTTTGTTGACCGCATTACTCGTGAACCAAGGTTCCACTGTATATAGATCCCATACTCTGCAAAATAATATATATATATATATATATATATATATATATATATATATACAGTATTTTTATTATTAACCAGTTCCCTACCAAGTCATTGCAAAATTACATTGGCAGGGAATCTCCGTCGATCCGGGAGGACGTCATATGACGTCCTCCCCTTCTCGCTGTTACTCCGGACCCCTGGGGGTCCGCAGCACGGCAATCGCGGATCGATCGTGTCCTTCGGGACACAGCCCCCCCCTCGATTGGGGTAAAGAGGCAATAAAATTTGCTCTTTACCACATGACTGGCTGTGTCCAATCACAGCCGGTCACTACCGACCCCCACGTGCACGCCGCTTGTGCGTGCCCCCGGGGGCGCGCAGCGCGGCGATCGGGGCTGAGGCTTGTCCCTCGGACAAAGCCTAGCTCTGATCAGTGTAAAGAGCCAATAGAATTGGCTCTTTACCACATGACCGGCTGTGTCAATCACAGCCGGTCATGTGATGTAAGCAAACCGCGGTAACTAGCTTTTACTGCGGTTCTTCCTGTCACACACCGATCGTGTGTGAGAGGGAGATTGCAGTAACAGCTTGTTACCGCCTACTGTGTACACCAAGCACACTGATCACCCCCCCTAATAAAGAGGACCTATCACCACCCCATCAAAGTACCTGTCGCAGCCCATCAGAGTACCTGTCACCTGTCCATCAAAGTACCCGAGTACCTATAACCTGTCCATCAAAGTACCTGAGTACCTGTCACCTGTGCATCAAAGTACCTGAGTACCTGTCACCTGTCCATCAAAGTACCCGAGTACCTGTTACCTGTCCATCAAAGTACCCGAGTACCTGTCACCTGCCATCTGAGTACCTGAGTACCTGTCACCATCCCATCTGAGTACCCAAGTAGCTGTCACCATCCCATCTGAGTACTCGAGTACCTGTGACCAACCCATCTGAGTACCCGAGTACTTGTCACCAACCCATCAGAGTACCCGAGTACCTGTCACCAGCCCATCGGAGTACCCGACTACTGGTCACCTGCCCATCAGAGTACCCGAGTACCTGTCACCTGCCCATCAGAGTACCCGAGTACCTGTCACCTGCCCATCAGAGTACCCGAGTACCTGTCACCAGACCATCAGCGTACCACAGTACCTGTCACCAGCCCATCTGAGTACCCAAGTACCTGTCACCTGCCCATCAGAGTACCAGAGTACCTGTCACCTGCCCATCAGAGAACTTGAGTACCTGTCACCAGCCCAGCAAAGTACACGAGTACCTGTCACCAGCCCATCAGCGTACCCAAGTACCTGTCACCTGCCCACCTGAGTACCCGAGTACCTGTCACCTGCCCACCTGAGTACCCGAGTACCTGTCACCAGCCCATCAGAGTGCCCGAGTACCTTTTACCAGTCCATCAGATTACCAGACTACCTGTCTCCAGCCCATCAAAGTACCCAAGTACCTATCTGCAGCCCATCAGAATACCTGAGTACCTATCTGCAGTCCATCAGAGTACCCGAGTACCTATCTGCAGCCCATGCCTCATAGAATATACCTCGGTGTTTGCTTTCCAAAATGGGGTCATTTTGGGGGTAATTCCACTGTCCTGGTGCTTCAGGGCCTTCAAAAGTGTGATAGGTATGAATTCAATTTTATGTGTAATTTATGCTCCTAGAACGCCTGACGGTGTTCCCTGCATGTTCGGCCTCTGTATGTGACCAGGGTGTGAAAAAATCTCACACATGTGGTATCGCCATAATCGGGATGAGTAGCAGAATATATTTTGGGGGTTAATTTTTGCTATGTACATGCTATGTGTTAGAAATGTCTTATCAATTGACCACTTTCGAAGACTTGTGAAAAAAAATTAATCACACATGTGGTATCCCATACTCCATACTCGGGGCGAGTAGCAGAATGTATTTTGGGGTGTAATTGGAAGTATGCATATGCTGTGTGTGAGAAATAACTTGTTGTTATGACAATTTTGTGCAAAAAAAAATAGTAATTTCTTAATTTTCCCAAGAATTGTGGGAAAAAAGTACAACTTCAAAAAACTCGCCATGCCTCTTACTAAATACCTTGAAATGTCTACTTTTCAAAAGGGGGTAATTTGGGGGGTATTTGTACATTCAGGGCCTCAAGAAATGAGATAGGCCATCAGTGCATCAGGTGTGATCAATTTTCGATGATTGGCACCATAGCTTGTAGACTCTATAACTTTCACACAGACCAAATAATATATATTTATTTGGGTTATTTTTACCAAAGATAGGTAGCAGTATAGGTTTTGGCCCAAATTTATGAACAAAAATTACTTATTTGCAAAATTTTATCACAGAAACGAAAAAAAGTGGTTTTATTTCAAAATGTTCGCACTTTTTTCACGTATGTCGCCAAAAATAAAAAAACCAAAAGAAAGCTCTATTTGTGTGAAAAAAATGATAACAATTTTGTTTGGGTACAGTGTAGCATGAGAGAGTAATTGTCATTAAAAGTGTGAGAGCGCTGAAAGCTGAAAATTGGTCTGGGCAGGAAGGGGGTATAAACGTCCTGTATTGAAGTGGTTAAAATAATTAAAACAATTTAGAGTGGTCAAGATAGACTATAAGTGCAAAATAAAGGATCAGCCACATACCCCCCAAAATGAGAGAAAGTTATGGGAAAGCACAATCCCTCCAGAGAGGATCACCCAATATTGCCTCCAAGACCACTGTGCCACAGCAGAGTTACAATAAAATCAAAGAATTTGGTAAAATCTTTAACAATTCCAAGTCTACCACAAATCATGTCCAAAAGTGTCACACAAAAGTAACCATAAATGGAGAAGGTATTAATACCTGAATGTGTCTGAAAACATGGAAACCCTCACCAAGGTAT
Organism: Glandirana rugosa; assembly: GCA_018402905.1. Taxonomy (NCBI): domain Eukaryota; kingdom Metazoa; phylum Chordata; class Amphibia; order Anura; family Ranidae; genus Glandirana; species Glandirana rugosa. The sequence goes on from BLSH010535000.1 coordinate 181,658, forward strand.
TGCATGCAGAACTTGTGCCATAAAGAGGGTTATTTAAATATGGCACCTGTCATATTACACCCCTTCGAGATTATTGTCTATATACTATATACAGCTGAGGATTGCTGTTCCAAATGCTGCCAAGAAGTTAGTAAATGTATCCATATGGTTTGGTCATATACTTATATCCAGTAATAAATTTGGGGTGGCAGTGGTTGCAGATATTAGCGGCTTAAGGCTTAAAGAGGAAGTAAACCCAGATGGGGTTTACTTCCTCTACATAAGCCTTTAAATTAGAAGCATAATGGACTACTATGCATCGCATAGTAACCCATTATTTGACACTTACCTGCAAACGAAGCCTGCGATGTCCCGCGCTGTCCCCTATGCTGGTGGCGTCCATCTTCAGCCCCTCTTCCTTCCGGGGCCGCGACTCCAGCTCTGTGACTGGCCGGAGTCACGTGACGTCACTCCCACACATGCACGCAGGAGCCGCCAGTCACGGCACAGTGTCAGTGGAGAAATGGCACGGAGGTCGTTTCTTGACTGCGCATGTGCCGAAATGACTTCGGCACATACAGAACACTGCTTATCTCCTGAACTGTGCAGGTTTGGGAGATATGCAGAGTACCTACAGGTAAGCCTTATTCTAGGCTTACCTGTAGGTTAAAGGGGTTGTCACAGGTTGACAACCACTTTAAGGCTCCATGCACACTAGTATTTTTTTATTAAGCTACAAAATATGCTGGAAAAAACATGCTGGTAATAGCTTTTTGTAGTAGCAATTTAGCAGTGTTTTAGGAGCATTTAACAGCATTTAAGCGCGCTAGCGTTTTATTAGCATTTTTGCAGTAACAGAAAAAAGGCTCAAAAAGTGCTATTAGTAGCATTTAAGAGTGTTTCTGCTGGTAGAAACACTCCAAGAAACTCTACAAAAACAATTTTTTTCTGCCCCTAGACGCTGAAGATCAAAACCACAAATAGCCTAAAGTAGTGTGCATGGACACATAGGATAACACTATTTAGCTTCTAGGAGCAGAAAAAATGCTAATAACAGCTTCTAGGAGCTTAACAATTGCGTTGGACCCGTTACTTCTATTGCTAGGTATTAGTAATAACATTGCTACGCATTACATCAGAGTCAGTCTTCTCCACATTAGTGTTCCTCCCTCCACCACATCAGAGGTCCTCCTTCACATTAGAAAACCTACTTCACATCAGAGTTCCCACATCACACCAGTTCCCCCCTAATATTAGGCTACTCCCATCACATCAGAATCCCCCCTTCACATTAGAGTTCCCCTTCATATTAGAGTCCCCCAATACATCAGAGTCCCCCATTATACCAGTACCCTTCTTTATACATCAGAGCCCCTTCATTATATCAGTATCCCCTTCACATCAGAATCCCCTCTTCAAACCAAAGCCCCCCCTCATGTCAGAGTTCCCCGTTAACATTATAACTCCCTTTTAATCAGAATCCCCCTTCACATTAGAGTTCCCCTTTCACATGAAAGTCCCCTCATTACATCAGTGTCAGACACCATCACACCACTGTAAACCTTTCACATAAATTTCCCCCATTACATCAGAGTCCACCCCATCATTTTTGAGTGCGAGGACAGTGTAAACATCACTAAATTGCCACATTTTGGAAAGCCCTCACCCCAATGCTTGTTAACACAGTATGCCTGACTCTTTTAGCAGGGACTCCTTCAGGGACACTTTTCTTGTTCTTACAGTAAGATAGTATTTTCTGGCACTGCCATTAGATGACGCTGCTACTGGTTCTGGTTGGCGATCAGGACCCTGAGCAGAAGCAGACCCTTGTAGGTGTAACATAACATTAAACAGGAGAAGTATCTTGTAGGTGTAACAGAAACTGCAGGTGTCTTAATGGGTAACAGTAATTGAATCAGATCAATCTTGCCCAATCTGGTTGATCAGTGTGAATCCAAATATCAGTGGTGTCACTAGTGTCCCATAGTGGCTTCAAGCATTGTGGCCTTGGAAAGGCAGGTTTTGTTTTTTTTTCTAATTAATATTTTTTTAGGTGGAGAGACAGAATTGGTCTGCTCCTTGTAAGTGAAGATTAACTGAAACGAAGCCTTATTATATGATAGTGGATTAACCAAGTAGAATTGCAGTTCGGGAGACATGGACTTCATAGGCAAGCATTAGGAATAAAAAATACACTTTATTTGTTACAACAGTGGGCGCAGGGGCCCATTACAGATTAATATGGGACAATTCCAGGATTAAAAACACAACATCACAATTATATCAAACATAATAGATATGACAACAAATAAGACTAAAAGAGTCTTCCCAAAGGAACCATTGACCCAAAGATGTGTGGGATCAATAGGGGAAGAGTAAACTGACTTGCATTAGCCTGGGGTGAAACCTACTAGATATTTGGTAGCAGTATATCATTAAAGGTACAAATATGAAACATATGATGTATATATGGTTTCAAACCACCAAGGCGTGAAGTCACAGACAATGGCTCAACTAGTTTCACGCTAGGATTTCATGCTTCATCTGGAGCAATCAATGGTAATCTATTAAGACAAATACAATCATGTCAATATATCAGCACCATATAGTAGAAGCTGTATAGACAAGAAGTCTTCATGTAGAGTACAGTTGCAACAATCTTGTAAGGGGGAAAAAAAACACTTACATAGTCAGCTTGAACAAATAAAGAATTAGTTGCAGCACTCGTCCCCCAAGTAGCCAAGATGGTAATGGAGCGCTGAGGTCATTGGGCAGGATCAATAGCGGGGGACTGAGCACAGGTAGACATGGGGAGCTGCACACAATACAAATAATAATGTAATCAATAATAAGAGTAAACTACATAAAGTGTGCTAAATGTTTATGCATATATGTGTTTTTCGAACTACAGGGAGAGTATAATGAGAGTTACCCCCTACATAAAGGGGGTCTCTTTACTAGGGGGGTACCCCCTCCACTCATAAATCTAATGAATAGGATGTGGCATGCTTCTATCTAGTAGGCTGTCCCCAGTATTCCCACACTGGTAAAGGATGGGCTTTTCCCTTTCCTTTGTTAATATCTGTCTATGATAGTGGATTAAAAAAAGTACTGTGGTGAAGGGTTTCATATGTCAACTATCTGGGTTGTAGTTTGTGTCAGCTTCCTAAATGGTACTGGTGTCCTTGGAAGTGGTGAAGGTCTAGTTTTTGCAGGCAGCCTGAAGTAGCTTCTTTTGTGTGTAGAATAAAAAATGAATAATGTTATTATGTGGAGGTTCCTCCGTTTTCCTGGATCCCAGGACCCTGTAAATTTGGTAAAATTTCAACTGCTCTATGGGGATAGGCGGAACAAGTTTCTGGAACAGAAATTCAGATCAATGATAGACTCTGGGTGGCCATGCAGTTGAAGATAGTCCTAAGTTAATGGTTCTTGCAGTCTTCGAAATGCAGTAGGGCTTGGTCAAGTTTGTTTCTTAAGGCTTCCAGGTCTTGTTTATGGCTGGTAATGATTGTGATGGCATTGTTCATCTTGTCCTCTAGGGAGTCGGTGGAGCAGCCAAGTTCCCTAATGCATGAAGTGAGAGGAGAGTTTGTTTGCTGCTGCTTTTGGCTCTTTTTGCAGCATTATTTTAAATGAATTCAAGAGAGCTGCACATAGTTACATAGTTAGTCAGGTTGAAAAAAGACACAAGTCCATCTAGTTCAACCAAAAAATAAATAAATAAATAAAAGAGAAAAATTAGTGGCAAAGAGTCTGTCTTGGCTGGTAGAGGAATAGATTTACTCACATTGCGTGAAGACACCAGATTCCCCAATGTAGGCAGGAGGTGAAGGCATGATACAGGGTTAGTGTTCATGCTGCCACATTTAGGACGTAAACTGTGATTTGAGCTGAGCTCATATTCTGGGAGCTGTGATTGCATTTCACCAGTGATATCTTGCCCATAATGAGGCAGAGGGTCTCAGGAAGTTGTAGGTTGAGTTTGGGTGTAGGGAGAATTTTCCAAAATGCTTATATGCTTGCTTAAGCACAGATGGTGAGGAGAAGGACTAATGTGCAGTTCGGACCAGTACAGTATCAATGCGTCAATACCGGTGCATCACACTGTTTACACTTACTCTTTATTTTCAGAACTTTATTGAAATGGCATACGGTGAAATTTAATAGGGATTTACAGTTGTGCTCATAAGTTTCCATACTCTGGCAGAATTTATGATTTCTTGGCCATTTTTAAGAGAATATGAATGAGAACACAAAAACATTTCTTTCACTCATGGTTAGTGTTTGGCTGAAGCCATTTATTATCAATCAACTGTGTTTACTCTTTTTAAATCATAATGACAACAGAAACTACCCAAATTACCCTGATCAAACGTTTGCATATCCCAGTTCTTAATATCGTGTATTGCCCCCTGTGGTATTTGTGGATGAGGCTCTTTATCTTCTCAGAAGGTAAAGCTGCCCATTCCTCTTGGCAAAAAGCCTACAGTTCCTGGAAATTCTTGGGCTGTCTTGCATGAACTGCACGTTTGAGATCTCCCCAGAGTGGCTCAATGATATTGAGGTCAGGAGACTGAGATGGTCACTCCAGAACCTTCACTTTATTCTGCTGTAGCCAATGACAGGTCGACTTGGCCTTGTGTTTTGGATCATTGTTATGTTTGAATGTCCAAGTACGTCCCGTGCTCAGCTTCCTGGCTGATGAATGCAAATGTTCCTCCAGTATTTTTTGATAACATACTGCATTCATCTTGCCATCAATTTTGACCAAATTCACTGTGCCTTTGTAACTCACACATCCCCAAAACATCAGCGATCCACCTTCGTGTTTCACAGGCCTTGTTGACTCCTCTCCAAATGTAGGGTTTATGGTTGTGGCCAAAAAGCTCAATTTTGGTCTCATCACTCCAAATGACTTTGTGCCAGAAGGTTTGAGGCTTGTCACTGTGCTGTTTGGCATATTGTAAGTGGGATACTTTGTGGCATTTGGTTAGTAATGGCTTTCTTCTGGTGACTCGACCATGCAGCCCATCTTTCTTCAAGTGCCTCCTTATTGTGCATCTTGAAACAGCCACACCACATGTTTTCAGAGAGTCCTGAAGTTATTTGTGGGTTTTTCTTTTGCATCCCAGACTATTTTCCTGGCAGTTGTGGCTGAAAGTTTAGGCTACCTGACCATGGTTTGGTTTCAACAGAACCCCTCATTTTCCACTTCTTGATTAGAATTTGAACACTGTTGATTGGCATTCTTAATTCCTTGGATATCTTGTAATATCCCTTTCCTGTTTTATAAAGTTCAACTACCTTTTCCCGCAGATCCTTTGACAATTCTTTTGCTTTACCCATGACTCAGAATCCAGAAATGTCAATGCAGCATTGGGTGAAAGATGCAAGGAGCTGTCAGGAGTCCAGAAACTCATTGACCTTTTATATACACACACTAATTACAAGCAAACAGATCACAGGGGAGGAAGGTTACCTTTAATAGCCGTTCAAACCCCTTTGTGTAAACTTGTGTGCATGTTATCAGACTAAAATCACCAGGGTATGTAAACTTTGTATCAGGGTCATATGGGTAGTTTCTGTTGTCATTATGATTTAAAAACATAAACACAGTTGATTGATAATAAATGGTTTCAGCCAAACACTAACCATGAGTGAAAGAAAAGTTTTTCTGTTATCATTCATATTCTCTGAAAAATGGCCAAGAAATCATAAATTCTGCCAGGGTTTGTAAATTTATGAGCACAACTGTATCATCCAGCGTGCAATGACCGACGTGACACTGGAAGGAAGAACTGCGGACAGTACTTTTTTCCTGAGCACACCGCTGGTGGTATGAACTTACTACACTGGAGACAATGCATTTTGCTTTGTCTTCCGGTGGGGCACTGTGGGACTGCACTGGAATAGCCACCCAACGCATTCCCACCGCACCTGGTGTGAATGGACCCTTAATAATTTAATTCCATATAATGCACAATTCGTTACGAATGATGTTACGCAGTCATTTCATTTGATGTCATGCACCTTCCCATATAGTAAGTAAAATGAAAACAATTTATGCAGCATGTTAAAAGCTTTTAGTGCATGTTAAAGGGTCAAGACCTCTGTTAACAATAACAGCTTCCTGACCTGATGATATCTTTTTTTGATGACTTGGCTTTCTTGCAGAACCAATTTCCTCTCTTTAATTGGCACTAATATGATAGAATTGTTTTGTTTGGCAAGATACAAATTGCTCATGCTAAAAATTGACATAATTTTTTTCTGGGGTCTGTTTCTACTTAGTGTTAATCAATTCAAAGCATAGCAAGACAAGTTCAAATTTTATTGCCCTCTTTTATGTATAGAAGCATGAACTTGGAAGAATATATGTATATTCGCTCCTCTTCAGGCAGCTCACAGATTCTGCATTCATCTTACATTGGTTATTAACGTTATGGTTCAGTTGTTATCTAGTCCTGTGTTTGAAATATTTTTCTTGTTGAAAATACATTTCCTAATATACTGTTACTTTACTTGTAGCTGAAGTTGGCTGTGAGCATTCCTAGTATGAGCTGTGAACTGTAGGAATTTATTTTTAGTATATTATGTTTGAAAACTTCAGGCTAATGTTAGATTTTACATTTGCTAGTTTCCAGAAGGGTGGAGGATCTTAGATATGCATTACAAAGTACCTGAAATTTACAATTTAAAGCGATATCAAACCCAAAGTCAAACATTTAATACAGTATTTTGCAGGTTACCAAACCTGAGATGTGCTGGCTGCATTAGTTTTCTTTTTTTTAGGCTTTTCCCCTCTGTTTTCACCTGGTGGTCTGGCTATTAACACACCTACTCCACTCTGGATAAAAAAACACAGGGGGCACCTGTGGACAGCAGCATTGTCAGTCTGGGAGGGAGGGGAGTGTTAAGCTGAGTACATTGTTTTTCGTTCAGTGTGTACAGCAGTCTGTCCAACAGAAGCTGATCTAATGACTGGCTTTTGTTGAAGGGACATACTGGAAAACTAGCATCCGACCAGCGCTCGCAGCCATTGGCCGTAAATAACGGCTCCCGCATGCATGCGCGGGATTGACGTCAGCGCGGCTCCTGCCAATCACAGTGCTGAAGTCCGTGCTGTGATTGGTCGGTGCCCAGGATCCCGGAAGACGACGGGCACAGCATGTCGCCGGTCACATCGGTGCTCTGGGACCGCTGCTACAGCATCGATCTAAGGTAAGCATTTCATAATGAGCTAGTATGCCATGCATACTAGCTCATTATGCCTTTTTCTTGCAGGTGTTTTTTTTTTTTTTAAAGACTTGACAACCACTTTAAGCCCTGGTTCACATTGGTGCGTTTTGGCATTCGATTTGACATGTCAAATCGCATGCCAAGCCGACGGCAATTGTGGGCAATGGCACCGCCCTAATCGGTGCGATGCTGCATTTGCGGCGCCGCACCGATTTCCAAAAGTGGTTTCTGTATGACTGTTATCCTACTTTGCCCTGCAACATCGATCCTACATCGAGTCCTACTTCCATCCAACTTGAATGAACAGGATAAGATTTTGCTCCGACTTTGAGAGTCTGACTTGTCCTTTGACCAATCAAAACAATCCTAATGTGACATAAATTCCTTTTACTGCTGCTGTAATCAACATGACTGATGTCACAAGTCGGATGGTTAGGACAAGGATCCGACTTTGGTCCTACTTCAATAATATTCAATGGGCTGAACTAGGACCAAAGTAGTGCAGGAACCTTTTTCAAAGTCATTCCAACTTGTGTCAGACCATTTAAGACGGCTCTCATAGGGAACCATTGATTTGTGCATGCCATGCAACATGTGCTCCCAAAGTCAGAGCGTATGTCGTTCCAGTGTGAACCCGGCCAGAATGACAATTGCGTGGTCATGCAACATTGTACCCAGATTACCTTTTTTTTTTTGTTTCAATGTTTTTATTGAGGTTTTTCATATAACAAATAAAAGAGGACATCACAGAGTTTACAAGCATGTAGACATGATACAGAAGCATGTAAATATATAGAAGTGAAAACATTCTTAGTGTCTAGTTAGCTGATGCCTAGCAAATGGTAAACAGGTTATGAAGTTCAGACCAGGAGAAGGGTAGTTAAATGGAGGGACTTTGTGGTATGTTTTCAAAGATACCGAGCATGCCCTCAAAACATCCAAACACCCCTAATTGGGAACATTCTGTGAGTGGGCTGAGGCAGAGATAGGCAGTATTTTCAGTTTTCTAAGAAGAACTTTTGAGTCACACCTCCTTTGTGGATATTGTCATGGGTGCCAGGTTTGTCATTAGGTGTGAACTTTGGGGTGTAGAATTAGAATGATAACTAGAGGTATGTATGTATACAGATTATCTGGTGTAGCTCCCAAACCTGACGGGGAACCTGGTTTTTACTGAGGTTAGAGAGGAGTATGGGATGAGTCGAGCAGAGAGGGTGGGGTGATGATGGGTAGGTAGTTGTACTAGTTAGTCAACTTAACTGAGCTCGCCCCTTGAGTGCACCTAGGCCAAGATATTAATGTATGTTCAGACATTCTGCGGATGTCTGCAAATTCTGTAAAGTGCTGCCAGCACGCCCAGGTCTTATGGAATTTTGTAGGGGTTTCCCTTGCCTGATGGACCAGATCTTCCATCTCTGCAATCTTTTCTACACGTTTAAGCCATTCCGAGATAGTGGGGGATGTATTGTTTTTCCAATATACAGGTATACACATTTTGGCCGCGTTGCTAAGGTGGCGGCTCAAAGATTTTTTGTAGGCCGATAGAGGTATTGGGTTGGGGTGTACTCTGGTGTATAGGTTGTTATTTGGGTAACAAGGTAATGTATTTCCATTCAGAAAGGTTGTATCAGCGGACATTCCCACCATATATGAAGCATTGAGCCTTAGGCTTTGTTACATCTCCAACATAGTGAGGAGACAGTGGGGTAATATTTATGTATTTTATCTGGGGTACTGTACCACCTTGAGCATATTTTAAAGCCATTTACTTGCATGGCCAAATTAAATGTGTATCATTTTGTTCACACAAATAGAGCTTTCTTTTGGTGGTATTTAATCGCCACCAGGTTTTTATATTTTTTCTAAACAAATGAAAAAAAAATGAAAATATTGAATATTCTGTTATAAAATTTTGCAAATAAATAATCTTTCTCCATTAATTTAGGCCACGATGTATTTTGCTATATTTCTTTGGTAAAAATAACCCAAATCAGTGTATATTATTTAGTCTGTAAGAAAGTTATGGAGTCCACAAACTATGGTATATATATATCACCTTTCTATACCCCTTTTTTGAAAGTAGGCAGTTCAGGGCCCTTAGTAAGAGGCATGGCCAGTTTTTTAAATTTGAATTTCTTTTGTCACAATTATTTGGAAAATGAAGAAATAAAAATATCTTGTTTTTTTTTACATACTGTGTGAGTAGTGCAGTACAGGATCATCATATAATTGGTGTGGCAGTGATCGGGGACACTGACTGGTGACAGTATGTAAAAAAAATATATATTTTTTTCTTTTTTTATTACACTTTTTCCCTTCTTTTTACATTTTTTTTTTTACATTGAGACAAGTAACAAGGTTCTAACTCTTTCCTATAGTATCGAAAAATTTAAACCGTGTTGGCTCCTGAATTCCACTTTCAAATTAATATGTTGTAAGAACACATAAACCACTTGTATACCAGCCTGAAGTAATAGGGAGAGAATTTACATTATTTAATATAATATATATATATAATATATAAAATATTACAATATAATGTTTGAAATTATGTGTTCATTGTGGAATTTGCACCTTCTTGCAGTGCCAAGTGCTTCAAGTACTTTAATAACTGAAAGTGATATTCATGGGCTTTGTTTTCTTCATACAGCCTCTGCTTCTCTTAAATCTTTGCATGTATTACAAGTACCTGTGGTGAATTTAGGCATGTATTTTAAATAGTCATAGTTGTATTTTAATTAAAAGGCAGTCATCCAATTAATTGCTGTACAAATCAGAAAGACGATTGATTTCTTAAACACCCTAAGATTACAGTTTAGCCTTTTGTTCCAGCCTAACCATTGTTCCTTCTTTGGAAAAATAAATGTATCAATAATTTAATGACACATTTCACTTTGAATCATTTTGTATTCCGGACGGTTGCATTTAATTGGAAAATTTAACTTACTGTCAATCCATTTTAATTCTGATCTGTCTTGCACTTATGAAATTAGCTGAACATTTCTTTCGGTAATTACTTTAAAGTACCTCGTTAGTATGGTTAACCTGTAGTAGTAATGGATTTTACCTTCCAGGTTTACTGTTTGGTACAACCTAATCCTGTAAGCAAATCTATGAAGTCTGGACAATTCTTGTGCTTTTTACAATTTACTTACTGTCTTGATTGCGGTTTTACATTGTACTTGTGTGAATAGTTTTAACCACTTGCCAACCAGCCGCCGCACTTATACTGGGGCAAGGCGGCTCAATACTGTGAATCGCCGTAGGTGTATGTCGGCTCGTGCACTCGCTTTTGTGGGTGCGCTCCCATTAGCAGATGAGGGAGCCAATCAGCGAGTCCGCCGGCCACCCGCGATCATTCCCCATAGTGACAGAACGGGATCTACCTGTGTAAACCAGGCAAATCTCCATTCTGACAGGGGAGATCACACAGATCCTGTCTTTCTGCTATGCAGGAAGACAGATCTGTGTGTTTACCCAGTCACACAGTCCCCCATACAGTTAGAAAACACAAACAGGGCACACATTTAACCCCTTGATCACCCCTGATGTTAACCCCTTCCCTGCCAGTGTCATTAGTACAATAACAGTGCAGTGCATATTTTTAGCACCGATTACTGTAATAATGTCACTGGTTCCCAAAAAAGTGTCAAAAATGTCAGTTAGGTGTCCGATCTGTCCGCCCCAATGTCGCAGTCCCGCTAAAAATCACTGATCGCTGCCATTACTAGTAAAAAAAATAATAATAATAATAAACATGCCATAAATCTATCCCCTATTTTGTAAACGCGAAAACATTTGCGCAAACCAATCAATATACGCTTATTGCGATTTTTTTTTTTTTTTTACCAAAAATATGTAGCAGAATACAAATCGGCCTAAACTGTTGAATACATTTTTTTTAATTTTTTTGGAAATGTTTTAAAGCAGAAAGTAAAAAAAAAAGTGTTTTTTTTTTTTTTCAAAATTGTCGCTCTTTTTTGTTTATAGAGCAAAAAATAAAACCTGCAGAGGTGATCAAATGCCACCAAAAGAAAGCTCTATTTGTGAGGAAAAAAGGATATCAATTTTGATTGGGTACAAAATCGAAAGACTGCACAATTGTCAGTTAAAGCGACGCAGTGCCATATCACAAAAAAGGGCCTGGTCAGGAAGTGGGTAAATCCTTCCGGGGGTGTAGTGGTTAACTGCATTGTTGTCAGCATTAAAATAATTTCCATAAAGTTTTGTCTCCAAAGACCAGTGGTAACCTGTGACACTCTGGGGAACTCCATGCCCAAGAGGGTTAAGGCAGTGCTGGAGAATAATGGTGGCCACACAAAATATTAACACTTTGGGCCCAATTTGGACATTTTCACTTAAGGGTGTACTCACTTTTGTTGCCAGCGGTTTAGACATTAATGGCTGTGTGTTGAGTTATTTTGAGGGGACAGCAAATGTACACTGTTATACAAGCTGTGCGCTCGCTACTTTACATTGTATCAAAGTGTCATTTGTCACATGAAAAGATATAATAAAATATTTACAAAAATGTGAGGGGTGTACTCACTTTTATGTGTTTCCAGATGCATAAACATATCATGATATATGTATTCATGGAGATGATTCATTAACTGCTCAGTTAAGTTGTACGAGAACAACAACCTGGTTGCCTCTATTATATACATCTACATAAATCCTTTAAGAAAGCCTGTCATTAGAAATCTAAATTGGAAACAAACAACAAAATAATTAACCAGCAGACATTTAAGGTACCCACTCAACCATAAATAAAAGCAAATTATTTTATTGACATCTGCATAAAAACATTTTTACAATTAAAATCAGAGCACATTCCCATATAATATCACATGACGAGGCCTCATCCGGGGATATGTTGCACTCTCAGCTTGTGAAACAATATATTGGCATAAGAGGTAATATGATAGTTGGCGCATGTATGATCAATCTCCAAACATGACACCTACATCTTCTTAACTGGGGGTTGGTCTAGCCTGTATCTCAACATGTTTCCCACAAATAAATTCCACTTCTTCAGGAGGCATGATGAGAAGTATATTGTCTAAATTAAAACAAAGAACATATTACATGTACATAACCTCAATCCATTAGCCATACCACAACGTGCTAAGGTTCATTGTACACATGCCAAAAGTCCCATATATAGAGTACATACATGTGATATATTGAGCATGCTAGAAGTCACCACCATCAAACTGTCTACAACAAACCGGACACAACGGGGGGTCCAATACTAGTATATAAATTCACTGTACCATTTAGAAGTAAAAATAATACATAAGATATAACTATACATATAGGTGTGTCCATCACAGGAACCCTCCAATCAGACAATAGTAGCATGCCCAGAGGTACAGTACATCAGAATTGACCAGATGAGAATATATCTGTATTTTAAAGTGTTACTAAACCCACAACAGTAAACTCAGTCTGTATATGCAGTAAAGCATGCTTGGTATACTCCCTGTGAAAGCTAAGGGGTTAATCTTGGGCATTGTGTAAAAAGGCTGTTTGATCCTGTCTTCTCTATTTAATCTCTTCCCCAATCCCTCTTCTGACAGTACAGAGCCTTGGAATCACTATGAACATGCTCAGTTTGGTGTGTATTGCTAGAGAGTTGTTTTTTTATCTTGCGGGTGCATGTGATTGGCACAGGGACCCAATCAGCACTGTCCAGACAGAGGGTCAGGTATCCTGCAGCCTCATAGGACAGTCAGAGTAGAATGAAAACCTCTCTTACAGGCTTTAACCAGTAGCAGAGATCATAACCCTAATAGCACCAAGTGGTACAAACTTCTCACGGAGCAGTATTGCTCAACGTTGTCGGCTTCCCCAATATATAGGTTGAGAAAAATATAGCCTCCATCATGGCAGAACCGGCAGAACCTAATCAAATCCTATGATGAGGGAGCGGAGGGCTGGGCCAAGCCCCACTGCCTATCTCAATAGATACGGACATTGGGACCTGGGAACGAGCCTGCACGATTGCCCCCATAGGAAGCTGCTCCCTATGGGGCACTCAGTGGGGGGAGGAGCCAGGACTACCATTGGGGACCACAAAAGAGTGGGATCAGGGTTGCTTTGTGCAAAACCATTGCACAGATTAGGTAACTATATCATGTTTGTTATTTTTTTGAAAGTCAGAACATTTGCAATCACTTTAATGAAACAAAGAGAATCATTAATCATGTAAGTAATATACCATTACTGACCTCATCCAGAAAATGCTAGATGCATTGCTGTTAGCCATTCTTCTGGTTTTGAAACATTTTGAAGCAGAGACCAACTGTAATTAACATAAAATTAGAACTCCTGAATCACACGCTTTTTCCGAGTCAAAAAATATTAAAATATTAATATAGGTAAAACTTTTTTTTTTTCATTTTGGATAGAACAAGGGAGGGTTATAACCCATGTCAGATTTATTTATTTATTTTTGCTGTCTGTGTCCCATTACATAAATGTCCCTTCACTTCCTGTCCCATAGCCAAACAGGAAGTGGTAGGAAATCTCTGCAAATTAAGGGCCTTCCTTGGGGACCCCCAGGTCACCAGAACTAGTGTCCACATTGGAACATTTTCCCCCCTTTATTACTTTTCTGGGGACAACCCAAAATTGGGAATTTTCTTTTACTTTAACTTTCAATGATAATGGTAAACAGCACAAATAGAGAGGATTAATCTCCCTAATGGGGTCACAGACAGCAATTGAAAGCTATTAGGCGTTCTAATTCCTCTCCACTCTATCTAAAACATAAAAAAAATCATTTAGTTATACTTTAAAGGCAGAGGATTAGCATGCCAATAAGGCAACCAGCATGTAATTCACACACCCATCTTCACCTCAGTCCATTGAATCTTGTTTCCGTTTATGAAGATACACTTTAGACTTATTGTCCTTGCACCATTTATTTAAAGTTGTATTGCTTAGAGTTAAAATGATGTTGGAAATCGAATTCAGAGCTTAGGCCACCATTCTTTCAATTTGAATTACTACATGTCAGCTGGATTTGTCAGTGCCGCAGACACCTGAACATTAATCATTGTAATTTATAAGTACTGTACTGTACATTGAGAAGTATGAATTTTATGAATGATGTTGTTTGATTTCTTTAATTCTAGTTCTTCTAGTTTCTGGGTTTTCTAACAGTCTTTTGGCATCATTAAATTTTCTGCTGCTTCTTTATCATTTAATCTAGCATAGCCTTTTTCTACTGACCTTTTACTATCACCTTTCTGAGTAAATTCAGCTACTAAATTGTTCTAAGATGTTCTTCAATCCCTTTATGTTAATCACCTACTGCTGACCTCTATTGTCCCCTGATTGAACTTGTATATCCCCAGCCTCGTACTTAACCTCTGTTCAAATCTGCAGTGACCTTTTCCAACCTCTTTTGATAAAGTCTATTATTCTTTCTACTTTTGTCCAGTATCTGCTATAATTATATCCTTGTAAGTATTGTAATTTGGTATATTTTCCCTTTACAATGGAATGAATTTCAAAATTACTTTTCGTCCAGTAATCATTTTTGTGTCCTGTAAGAGAATGAACCAGCAATGAAACAAACAAGTCTGCTATTAAGCCGGGAAAAACTGTTTGCTAGACACACTGTCTATGTTTTTATAAATTTGGGGTGCACACACTAATGCAATAGGTTGTGCACACCTATGTTGCTAGATATCTAATAGACATCTCTTAGGGTTACAGATATTGGGGATGGAATAAGCTATCAGACTTGAGATTCTGAGACTGCAGGCCAGAAGGGCCTTATTTTTTCACAGCACCAGATTATGTGTATTAAATCACCCTCCTCCCATTTATGGTATAGTGGTGTTTTAAGTTTACCCATGTTAAACAACCTTTGTGATGTAAATTATACTTTATGAAAGTATCTGAGCTGTATACGTCTGTCTCTGGGTGAAATGACTCTAAAATATTAGGAATTGAAGACTTTTGTTCAATCTCCAAGATCAGGGACATTCCAACACCACTGGTTCCTAACTCTTTGTAGAGTTGTTTGTCTGCATGAGCACAGAGTAATACCTGGAAACTAGTTTCTTGTGGTTGGGTGAAAGCAACATATTTCCTAGGCGGGAAGTTTGCAATGTGACAACACATCAAGGACCCGGATTGGTCTATGATCTATACTATTTAAAGAATTCCATGCGTAGCCATGGCTCCGACCTCTGAAGAGCTGATGGTGAACTTCAGGGTCAGAGAGAGCTGACATCCATTCTCACAGTGTGGGTCACTAGGCATAGTGGGTGTGAAGTAGTGTAGATTAAGTTGGGTGCCAGACACTTTGATGATGCTGAACAAAAAGAGATGTATTTTCTCTTAAAGAACTGGGGAGAGAGGGTTTAGGGCCAGGACACTCTTTGAGTGGGTGCAAATCAACTTAGCAGACTCCGAGACTTACAAGAATAAAATAGTATGGTGGATGTATAGTTCCAGATGCCTTAAAGCTGAACTAGCGATTTCCTTTAGCAACTGAACTTGTACTTTGACTTCAACACAGATCTGTACACATACCAAACTTGATATCCCAGTTGTGTAGATTTGGTCTCCGTCTCACAGCCTCCCGCTGAAGCTTCCTGAACTTGAACTCACAGTCCCTTAACAAGACTTTTTGGACTCCCACTGCCACTGGGTTCCTTTAACTTCACACAGCCAACTGCTGTATCTTCTGAGCACAACCCACGCTGACCTGCTGGACCCCTTACTCTGCTCTTCAACCCAACTGCTGAACTTTCCTGCAAGCGTCACCCCCGCTATCCTGCTGGGTCCCTACCTTGGCTTCTGCTGAGGTTTTCCCTACTTATACACCGTCCCAATCAGTGAAGAAGGCTGCTCTGGTACTCTCTCTCAGACTCTGAACTCTGGCATCTGATAACAGGAGCGTTGTCCCTTGAGGTTCGACAGTTTCCCCTTTATCTATGACCCTGGTTCACACTTTGCCTCTGGCGACAGGAATGGTTCTCCTCCATTAGCAACTCTGTTCCTTCACCTCTGCCAAGAGGGGTTCTCCAGCCGGCAGAATCCGTGTAACTTGGTTAGGCTTCTGACATGAAGCCCCGACCACCCGCTACACCTTCTTGTCCTGTGTAGGCCTCAGACTGCCTTGCAACCAGGAACTTCTGGATAGGCCTCAGGCTTCTGGCCTAGCAGCTGGGAGCTTTTAACACACGTCCACCCAGACAGCTCTCCAGGTGGCACCGAAACCCGATCACCTGACTCCTTCCAAATAAATAGGCTCTCCCAGCAGGCTATGGGGCCCAAGAAAACCCCTGTTAATTGGCTGGAACAACCTATCCACTTATATTCCAAGTTCATATGCATCTTATCATTCCAATGCCATGAGTAACAATGCCACCCAGTGGTAGAGGACAGAAGTGCATCAAACTCAGAGTTAGGAAAAGAATGAGGAGATCCCCTAACAATTGGCCAGGCTAGTTACCACCTAGCAAACTAGATTTAAGAGCTACACCCACATGGTATATTTTTACGTATTTACAATAGTTCAGCTTTGACCAATGCAACTTTTGTATATAACATACCTGGCTGAGGCCCAATAAAGCTGGAAATCACTGAAGTAGACTTCTACATCAGTGATCTCCACGTGCTTCCGGTTCCTGTGCTGAGCAGCTGGCATTATTATTATTATTATTATATAGGATTTATATAGCGCCAACAGTTTACGCAGCGCTTTACAGTAAAGAAGGGACACAGTACAATTACAATACAGTGCAATACAGAAGGAATAGGAGGGCCCTACTCGTAGAGCTTACAATCTAAAGGGAGGCATGATGCATTATGAACACAGAATCTCGGACACTCAGCACAGGCTCCGTTCACAGAATGCATTGCATTTTCTGAATGACCGAAAAACATTCTCTGACTGTAGAAATAGAGTTTGGGCAATGAAGTAATTCCAAACAATCCTTAACAATTTTAACATCAAGACAAAACAGATAATAACCTTTTAAATCTTAAACCATCATAAACCCTATTAATACTAAGCAATTAAGGGACTAAGCTTCCAAAGTCTGGTGTTTTACTACCCATCATAAAACATTCCAGTTTCTAGGCTTAAAGTGGATGTAAACCCTCGCATATACCCAGTGACGTGAACAGCCTCCGATGATGCACAGAGATGAAACACATCCTCCTACATAAGTTTTACATGTATATCTGCTGTCTTCAGCCTTATATACAGTTTAGTACACGTCCTGTTAGAATTTTCTTTTCCTGATTCAGCTGTAGGTGTGGATTCTTGCCATACACTGTGAGCCAGCTAATTGGAGGAAAGACGCACCCCCCCTCCACATAGACAGAGACTTGCAGAGCTGTGCTGTGAATAGACCAGCTCTCTGCTAATCTATTTATATCACCCACCCTGACACATAATTCAGCCTGGTTTTATCACAGTTGATGGAGAACCAGGCAGAAGTTACCATGCTGATAACAGAAGAATGGAGCAGGAGAAAGCCACGGGACTTAGTGCTTTGAAGAGAGGTAATAAAACACTGCAGCTCAAATTTCATGAATGGGGTTTACATTCACTTTAAATAACTGGAATCCTTACAGTGTTACTAAACCTAGGACCCTGCATTCACTATATCTGGTCTCCCTAAATTATTTTAGTAAATATAAACTGCTCAATACCTTTTCTCATCAGCAGTATATAGCAATCCTGTAACTTCTATCAGTGTCTGGCCGAGCACTGGTTAAAGCTTGTAGGAGGAGTTTTCATTCTTCTCTGACTGTCCTATGAGGCTGCATGACCCCTGACTTTATGTTTGGACAGTGCTGATCACATGCACCCTCCCCCCACCAAAAAAAAAAGCTCTCTAGCAATACACATGAAAATGAGCATGTGCAGAGTGCCTCCTAGGGCTCGGTTCTATCAGCGGATGGATTGGGGACTGTGGAAGGTGAGGATCAGAGAAGATGGGGTCATACAGCCTGTTTACACAATGCAGAGGATTAACTCCTTAGGTACCACAGTGAGTATAACAAGCATGCTTTACTGCGTATACAGACTGATTTTACTGTTGTAGGTTTAGTAACACTTTAAGCAGACATCCATCCTGGCTACTAGAATCTGGCTGGCTTTGTGACCTATTGTAAACTAGTTTATCTTGCATAAAACTGAATACTTTTTTCTGATTAACTATTCCTACATGCAGAGTCAAAACTTATATGTGTTTCATAACTCCTGAGCGAATAACATTACAGCGAGAATAAAATCATATTCACGTGTATCAATTAATTACCAGCATTGCAAGCCCAAACACAATTATATTAAAAGGTACCCGAGGCGTGTTAGGCACATTCAATCTCATAGGTGAAATATGCATCTGATACCCATCATGTTTGCATTTATTAACCTCTTCCCATCCGCCCACAGCCAATAAACAGCAGATGGGAAGTAGCGCCGAAGAGAGTTAATGTACCTGTACGTCAGCCCGGATCGGCGGCTTCTGTACATCTCACAGAGCACGCACCCGACAGCTCAATGATCCGTGTGTGCTTTTAAAGTCACAGTCCAAACATGCCCTTCTAAATTATTTTTTACCTTCCCAAGTCCAATATAGGTAGGCAACTCCAGTGATATCCCCTCTGATTGTAGCTCCTTTGTAGTAATTCCCTCACGCCAGTGAAAAAACTCAAAAGAAAAAATTCTATATGGTGTAGTTATGTCTAACTCTAATACAATCATTATAACAGAAAGCATTTATACTGTGCTTACATCAAATTAATCTTCATTGAATCCAAATGTGTTCATATATATGCACCCTTACCTTCAGGTATCTCAGATAGAGCCTTCCTTCATACTCCCATGTAACTGTCGCTGTGTATATCAACATCTTCTCCAGAAGGAATCCTTCCCTCCACATCTTAATACGATATTTCGGAAGCTCCAAAAAATGAAATAAACTCACATAGTGTGATACTGTAACAAAACTGGACTCACCGACTCAAAATCATATTACTCACAAAAGTGCGTTTATACGTGTGCGTATTCCTTTAAACCCAGTGTCAGGTCCCCGGTGCATATATATGAGCATTGATAACTCTAAGTACCTTACCGTACGTACGTAAGATTATTAGTGTGTCCTTAAATAATCCTCCCTGATGAGAATCTCATGCTTTCACATCCAAACAAGATGCATATAACCCCCAAAGAATAAAAATAAAAATAGTGTGATGCCATTTAAATTATAAAATTGTGCATAGTGAAAAACCACTCACATGGCGTCGCATGCTCAAGTGTCCAAAATGTGAAGTATTATTTCCAACCACCTGGTACACCTATGGTCACACCATGCACCTTACCAGAATGTTATAAAGTAAGCGCTACAGAAGGAGTATTGATTACAGTGCTTAAAGTATAATTGCATTCGGCTATAATGATTGTATTAGACATAGTACACCATATAGCATTTTTTTCTTTGAAGATTTTTCACTGGAATGAGGGAAACACCACAAGGGAGCTACAATCAGAGGGGCATGATTGGAGTTGCCTAACCATATTGGACTTGGGAAAGTAAAAAATCCTTTGGAAGGACATTTTTGGGCTGTGACTTTTAGAGCATACTTAGCTTGTTCATAGTGAGTGCTGATTTTAATTGTATGTTATTCCCCCATTGGGATTTTGTGGCTCTTTCAGCTGCTGCTAAAGCCTTGAGGTGGACATTGTTCTAGCCCCTGGTGTTCTGATTTGTGCAATAGTATTTCTAAGCATGCCCATGCTGTTTGCTAGAAATATCTTATTGCCAACTTTGTGTAAAAAAAAATAGACTTTCTTTCCTACATTTTCCAAAAACTTGTGGCAAAAAATGTATTTTCAACAAACTCATTATGTCTTTCACAAAATAGCCTGGAGTGTTTGCTTTCCAAAATGTGTTTTACTGCTCTGGTGCTCCACGGACACCAAAAATGTGATAGGTAGTCAGGAAATTAGATGCGTAATTTAAGCATAATTTATACCACTGGAACAGCCGAAAGTGCTGCTTGGATTTCTGACCCTTCTATGCATCTAAGATGTGAAAAAGTCTCATGCATGTGGTATCCCCATACTCAGGAGGCATAGCAGAATGTGTTTGGGGTGTAATTGCAAGTATGCATATGCTGCTTGTGAGAAATAGCTTGTTAAAATTACAACGTTGTGAGGAAAACACATTTTACTTAATTACTTCATTTTCCAAAAAACTGTGACAAAAAATGACAACTTCAAAAAACTCACCATGCCTCTTACTAAATACCTTGGGCTATACTTTCCAAAAAGCGGCAATTTGGGGGGTATTTGACCGTTTTTAAAAAATATTTATATTTTTAAATATAATTGTATTATATTCGACTTTTTAGTTAATATAATCAATTTAAGTTAATATGAATTTATCGTTGGCCATTATTGACACCTTTAGTGCAAGAAAAATTGCAGTCCTCAGTCTCTGACCATCTCTTGTATCATGTCTTCAGTCTCTAACCATCTCTTGTGTCTTGTCCTCAGTCTCTAACCATCTTTTGCATCGTGTCCTCAGTCTCTAACCATCTCTTGTATCATGTCCTCAGTCTCCAACCATCTAACGTATCATGTTTGCAAACTCTTACTTAAACTGAAACACATTGCTAATAGTAATAGTAAAATTTCCATTTGATGCACCCCTAGCAGACATGATATAGGAGATGGTCAGAGACTGCAGACATAGTACAGGAGACAGTCAGAGACTGCAGACATGATAAAGAAGATGGTCAGAGACTGCAGACATGATACAAGAGATCAATGCAGCCTCACCAATGCCTGTCAGATGCAGCCTACCAGTCAGATGCAGCCTGCCTGTGCCCGGATCAAATGCAGCCTGACTGTGCCAATCAGATGCAGCCTCTCACCAGTGCCTGTGGATGAAGCCTGCCTGTGCCCATAAGATACAGCCTCTCACCAGTGCCTGTGGATGCAGCCTATCTGTGCCCATAAGATGCAGCCTCTCGCCAGAGCCTGTGGCTGCAGTCTGCCTGTGCCCATAAGATGCAGCCTCTCACCAGTGCCTTTGGATGCAGCCTGCCTGTGCCCAGATCTCTGTGTGTTGTGGAGCTGGATTCAAATTGCTTGGGCCACAGTAACAATGTCTCGCCTCCTGTGATCACATCACACTGGAGGCGGGACATTGTTACTGTGGCCTGGGCAATTCAGCTCTGTGACACACAGAGATCGCCACTCTGCAAGGAGAGGAGGAGGAAGGGGAGGACTGGGGTGCACCAGGGTGACACCCCTACAATGGGTGGCACCCAGGGCGGACCCACCCTCTTTCTGTATCGGCATTTGTTTTCTTTCGGCCATTGCCAAAAACACCGTTATTGGCCAATAACTTTTGGTGGCTGAAATTTAGGTGCACCATTAATTTGTGCTGTCCTGGCATTTTAGGGTCTCAAGAAATGAGATAGACAGTCCGTACATCAGGACTGATCAATTTGCAAATATACGGTATCTCACAAAAGTGAGTACACCCCTCACATTTTTGTAAATATTTTATTATATCTTTTCATGTGACAACACTGAAGAAATGACACTCTGCTACAATGTAAGGTAGTGAGTGTACAGCTTGTATAACAGTGTAAATTTGCTGTCCCCTCAAAATAACTCAACACACAGCCATTAATCAGCGTTTGCATTTTATTGCACTTTCAACCCAAGATGGCGTCATGGGTGTGCAAATTAAATAGAAGAGTGCCACATCCTAGAAAGTCATACATTTGGGCAGTGATTGAAAGGATGGACTTTAAAGGCACCAAATATTTCAATTGATAATAATTTTATTGGTTACAAGAAGATATACATATAAAAAAACATATGAATACAATATCCATTCAATACATATGTTTGTGATTGTGTTGTCTCCATAAAAATGGCCACATCTATCACGTAAACCAGGCCATGGACAACCTGGTGGCAATGGCCTCTTAGTAGATTGGAATTTTTTAGGCAAAAAGCAGCTCTACATGTTTCGCGAAAGATTGCTTCTTCGGGAGCTTTATAGTTTATATTAAAAAGGTGGAGACAACATTACAACAGGTGTGTTAATATTGACAAAAATATATTTATAAATACCTAAGATACAAAGAAGTTATTATATGTACATCAACAATAAGTATACCGCATCCAATATATGTTTTTCCGTATTGCAGGCGCAGGTGTATCTCCCTGCCTAGTGATCAGTGTTATAATCCCATATCCATCAGTTTAGTGCATCCTATTTGGCACTTGTATATATGTGCATGTGACCCGCTGTAGGTAAGTATAGTTGTAGGTATACCTGTCTGATCGTATTTTGCGATTTTTTTTTTCTTTTCTCGAAGTCCTGTTTTACTGCATGACACTGAGAGGCTTGTTGTTTATACCAATTTGATACTATATAAGCACATGATGGTGCTTGCTGTTTGTCTTCTCTACTATTCTTTAAGTATATAGGACATGTCCCCACTTTCACATAGTGCTCTATTCTGGTGTGGTGGAGGGTTCATCCGGTGGATGCGGTATACTTATTGTTCATGTACATATGATAACTTTGTAACTTATGTATTTATAAATATATATTTGTCAATATTAACACACCTGTTGTAATGTTGTTTCCACCTTTTTAGTAAAAACTATAAAAATCCAGAAGAAGCAATCTTTCGCGAAACATGTAGAGCTGCTTTTTGCTTAAAAAATTCCAATCTACCAAGAGGCCTCTGCCACCAGGTCGTCTATGGTTTACTGGATAGATGTCTCCATCTTTATGGAGACAACACGATCACAAACCTATGTATTGAATGGATATTGTATTCATATGTTTTTTTATATGTAAAATTTTTTTTTGTAACCAATAAAATTATTATTAACTTTAATACTTGGTGCCTTTAAAGCCCATCCTTTCAATCAATGCTCAAATTTATGACACAGACATTAATGTCTAAACCGCTGGCGACAAAAGTGAGTACACCCTAAGTGAAAATGTCCAAATTGCGCTCAATTAGCCATTTTACCTCCCTGGTGTCATGTGACTCATTAGAGTTACAAGGTCTCAGGTGTGAATGGGGAGCAGGTGTGTTAAATTTGGAGTTATCACTCTCACTCTCTCATACTGGTCAATGGAAGTTCAGCATTGCACCTCATGGCAAAGAACTCTCTGAGGATCTGAAAAAAAGAATTGTTGCTCTATATAAAGAAGGCCTAGGCTATAAGAAGATTGCCAAGACCCTGAAACTGAGCTGCAGCATGGTGGCCAAGACCATGCAGCGGTTTAACAGGACAGGTTCCACTCAGAACAGGCCTCGCCATGGTCGCCCAAAGAGGTTAAGTGCACGTGCTCAGCGTCATATCCAGAGGTTGTCTTTGGGAAATAGACATGAGTGCTTCCAGCATTCCTACCGAGGTTGAAGGGTGGGGGGTCAGCCTGTCAGTGCTCAGACCATATGCCGCACATTGCATGAAATTGGTCTGCATGGCTGTCATACCAGAATGAAGCCTCTTCTAAAGATGATGCACAAGAAAGCCCGCAAACAGTTTGCTGAAGACAAGCAGACTAAGGACATGGATTACTGGAACCATATCCTGTGGTCTGATGAGACCAAGATAAACGGATTTGGTTCAGATGGTGTCAAGCATGTGTGGCGGCAACCAGGTGAGGAGTACAAAGACAAGTGTGTCTTGCCTACAGTCAAACATGGTGGTGGGAGTGTCATGGTCTGGGGCTGCATGAGTGCTGCCGGCACTGGGGAGGTATGGTTCATTGAGAGAACCATGAATGCTAACGTACTGTGACATACTGAAGCAGAGCATGATGCCCTCCCTTTGGAGACTGGGCCACAGGGCAGTGTTCCAACATAACAACCTCAAACACAACTCCAAGACGACCACTGCCTTGCTAAGGAAGCTGAGGGTAAAGGTGATGGACTAGCCAAGCACGTCTCCAGACCCAAACCCTATTGAGCATCTGTGGGGCATCCTCAGATGGAAGGTGGAGGAGTGCAAGGTCTCAAACATCCACCAGCTCAGTGATGTCGTCATGGAGGAGTGGAAGAGGACTCCAGTGGCAACTTGTGAAGCTCTGGTGAACTCCATGCCCAAGAGGGTTAAGGCAGTGCTGGAAAATAATGGTAGCCACACAAAATATTGACACTTTAGGCCCAATTTGGACATTTTCCCTTAGGGGCGTACTCACTTTTGTTGTCAGCAGTTTAGACATTAATGGCTGTGTGTTGAGTTATTTTGAGAGGACAGCAAATTTACACTGTTATACAAGCTGTACACTCACTACTTTACATTGTAGCAAAGGGTAATTTCTTCAATGTTGTCACATGAAAAGATATAATAAAATATTTACAAAAATGGGAGGGGTGTACTCACTTTTGTGAGATACTGTATATATCATAGTTTGTAGACTCTATAACTTTCACACACAGTAAATAATATATACTGCTTTGGGTTATTTTACCAAAAATGTAGCACAATACATTTTGGCCTAATTTTATGAAGAAAGATTATTTATTTACAGAATTTTATAACAAAGACAAATTAATTATTTTTTCCAAAATTTTCTGCATTTTTTTATTTATATAGCAAAAAATAAAAAATGGGGATGAAATACTACAAAATAAAAAAAAGTTCTATCTGTCTCAAAAAAATGCTAAATATTTAATTTGGGTACAGTGTTACATGCCTGAGTAATTGTCACTCAAAGTGTGACAGCGCTGAAAGCTGAAATTTGTCTTGGACTGGAAGGGGGTGAAGTGTCCTGTTTTGAAATTCTTAAAATTCCTTATTCCTGTTCTGGATGATAATACACTGGTTACTAAAATGTAATATGTAGGCATTTAAAAATGTTGAGCACTGTACCCGAGGGAGTGGCAGCTTCTTTATTGTCTCCTCTTTTGTAATACTGTCAGGGTCTGAACCTTGGACCTCTGCAGTTTTTGGTGTCTTTGCATTCCTGTTGTTGTCCTTAACCTCACTACCATTCGTTATTGACTCTTGGCTTGTTCATCAATTACGCTTCCATCGGATCCCATCTAGCTACTACTCGTTACTCACCTTTTGGCCTGTTCATCGACTATGCTTCTGCTTATTCCTTATCTGCTTCATCCATTACCTGACCCCTGCATGCTCTTTCCCCACTGGGCAATCCAGAGGGTCATGACTTGGATTTAGCAAAACCCTTCTCCACCATCAGGAGCTCTGGTAAAGACCGGCTAGTGCTTAGACCCCACACCTTAGACGAACCTGTGTCATCAGTAAGCTACCCATATACTGCCAGTAAGTTCACTTAATAATATTCAAATCCAATTTATGAATGTGGAGCCAAAAACCAAATGTAAAGGATCTGGGTTGTATTAAGCATGTGAACTCCTTGTATGTGTCTAAGGCTAAAATGGCATTGCAGATTGGTAAAGAGTTTTAAAATTTCACACAATTGGATATAAAACCAATTTGGTTAAGTTAATGTGTGTATGAATTACTGAATTCAGTCTACAGGCCACTATTTTAGCAAGTATGTTGATATGTAAAATTGGCCTGTAGGGGCTTTTGCATAGAGGGAGGGAGGACGCCTACCTTGTTCACATGCTCAAAGAGAGTAATAAGGTGATAAATAATTTGGTCTTTGTAAATTAAATATCTTTTCAGAGTATCCATCTAAACCTGGGGTCCTATATTTAGGAAACGAAAAAATGGCTCATTCCACTTCATCTGTGTTAAAGCTAACATCTATCTTTGTTCTTCAGTTAACACCATCAGCCCTGAAAGGATTTCACACTTTAGGACCAGAGCACTTTTTGCGATTCGGCACTGCGTCATTTTAACTGACAATTGCGCAGTCATGTGATGTTGTACCCAAACAAAATTTGCGTCCTTTTTTTCCCACAAATAGAGCTTTCTTTCGGTGGTATTTGATCCCCTCTGACTCATTTCTGATCGCCGCTATATACAAAAGAGGAGTGACAATTTTGCAAAAAACCCAAATTTCTTACTTTTTGCTAAAATATAAATCCAAAAAATAAAAATATTTGGTTTTGGGCGATTTATATTCTTCCTCATATTCTTGGTAAAAAAAATTGCATTCAGTGTTTATTGATTGGTTTGCGCAAAAGTTGCCGCGTTTATGGACAATGAGAATTAATTTCTGGGGTTTTTTTTTTTTTTTATTATTTTTTACTAGTAATGGCGGTGATCTGCGATTTTTTAGCGGTACTGCGATATTGTGACGGACATGTCGGACCATTTTGACACTTTTTTGGGACCATTGGCATTTATACAGCGATCAGTGCTATAAAAATGCACTGATTACTGTGTAAATGCCATTGACAGTGAAGGGGTTAACCTGCAGGGGGCGCTCTAAGGGTTAATTGTGTTCCCTGGGCGTGTTCTAACTGTGTGTGGGCTGCCCTGGCTGGGGGAAGGGGATGATCACGGCTTCCATATACAGGAAGCCTGTGATCACCGCCCTTCCCCCTCTAACAGAACAGAGATCCGTGTTTACATACACGGGGGCAACGCGGGTAGCCGGCGGCAATCGCGCCTCCGGTGGTTTGAGATAACGAGCCACTCTGTCGCCGACAGACTGCGGTCGGCAAGTGGTTAAAGATGGTAATATTAAACTAGCTCTTCCTTAGTGTATTGGGCTTGGGATTTCTATGAGGTACTATAGAAATCCAAGAAAGTTGCTAAGATAGCTGCATTTGTAATTTGTATATTGTTTTGGGCATCATATACAGTATTTTGGGGATATTACATGAAGTATATTCAAGAAGACCAGGCATGCTAGCAGATGTCAATTTTACCCGACTCAAAAATTCTTTGTACCTTTTTAGAGATGTAAAATTTCCAGACATTTTAAAGTCTCGAGGACAATCTTTTTTTACCCTGTTTTTTTTCCAGAAAAATGTAAATATTCTGAGAAATGTATTTAAAAAAATCTGTGTGGAGTACTTTTACTAACTGAAAATAGTTTTGTTACACTGGGAATGAGAAATGCAGTGTATATAAAGTGTTATGCTTGAAATAAAAGTACAGCTTATTCAGTAAGTAAACTAAACTTGCTTTTATTTATTACAAATGGAATGAGAAAAAGGACTGTATATGTTAAGAACATTTCAACTATACATAAGAACAGGTAACCCCCACTTCCCTTTTTAATAATTGAAAAGCCTCCTGCCAATATGCATTTTAGTTAAGTTATTGACAATGCTGATCCAGAAGCACATACCGCATTGCTCTTGCAAGAGCTTGATCAATTTTCTCCTGAATTTCAAGTGTCATTTTATCTATAAATGAAGGTATTGTATATTTTTGTGAGGCCGTGGTTGTAACACTACCTTATTTGATGATGCTGCTGGTGAAGAAACACTTTGTTGTGATCCAGAAGCAGCAGAAAGAGTGTTTGTAAAAAAAAATCTTCTCGCAATATCTGCAATTTGCAGCTTTGCTCTCAGCAGAAATTGCACTCTGAAAATGCTTCCAAAACTCTAGATGTTACTGGATGTTGGTCTCTCCATTTAATTGAAAAACGGAAAGGAAAAAAAAATACTGACCAAACTATAGGTAAACATTATGTTGTGATGGTGAAGGACACTAATAGCAATCATTTAAAGGGTAACTCCACTTTCGTGGGGAAAAAAATAGCAAATGAGGAAAAAATAATTTAGCGTATACAATTGTGACACAAGTCATATTGTAATTGAATGTTATTAAAAAATACCTTTCCTTTTCAATCTGCAGCTCAGTAATTTTTTGAAAATGCAATGCAATATGGCTACCTGGATGTGTTCTGTACACAGAATGTCCCCCAGAAACATAATTTCCTGCTTCTATGATTGGCTCAATGATTTTCCCAGAAGTCTGCACTGAGATATAAGTCAGATTTCAGGCATCCCCTGCAACAAAATGTAATTTTTGGTGAGATACTCCCAATAGGAACATGTCTTAAGGGATACAGGCCCAGCAGCTTTCCTCATTAGAGCCCTGCAGGTGCACAGCTGATTAATAATTATGAAACCACTACAATTATATTCACTTTCCCACATGTGCACAGAAAAACACACAGGGATTTCTTCAGAATAACAAAAGGTAGGAATCTAAAACAAAGTTTGTTAAAATCCTTGCAATGTACATATATCACCCAGGGGGAATGTTTTTTTCTCAACAAAAGGGGAGCTACGCTTTAAAGGTTAAAAAAGCTGAACTAATTTGTCAGACAAATTTACCCTCTTACCTGTCAGTTAAGATATGAGAGGACAGAAACTATCATCTACTGTATTCCAACAATCACCTAACTGTAGGAGGTACAGTTTGCCCAACTGTAGGCAAACTAAACTGGAGCCTTTCCCTGTAGTGCTAGTGGCAGAAATGCATATTTCTCTGCTTTAAGGACTCTATTAAGAAGTACAGTGTTACTTGAATTGAAATCCATGATTGCTTGTTTTCAGCTGAGACTACTGAGAATAATTTAAAACTTTACATAAAGTATCAGATTTTTTTTATTAAGGTCTTCATGCTATATAGTTTGAATACCATGCCATATATATATATATATTATTCATCATTGTGAAAGAAAATATTCCATGCTTTTTTTCAGGCTTTTCCATTTATATGCCTTGTGCAAGTCTTTTTTGAGTGCATTTCCCAACATCATATCATATAATCTATTGTGATGTCTCCAGTTTTGATAATTTCTTGGGGTGGGATTTTCAGTTAAAATGCTTTCTGCCTATGTTCAAGCTCCAGGGCCTTCTCTCTCATACGATTTTGTATTGTAAAGATAAAAGTCCCTCTGAGTGTAGATTTGAATTCTTCTCCTATGTACCTTCAACATTCTCAACCCAGTACTTATTTATATCTTCTACACTTCTATGCAGTTCAGTGGTGTAATTCAAGCAACAATTGTCCCATCTGCTAAACGCTTAGACACTGAGGCTCAAAGCAGATAACATATCTGCTGTGGAAAATATAATGTCTAGTCTAGAGAGCATTTGTTGTGTTTCAGAGTGGCATGGATACTCCCTGCTATGTGGAGTTTTTCCAATGCCATGGATCTAGAAGGTTGTAGGCTTAGCACTATACAGTAAGTTCAAGAATGGTGGATAAACATGGGAACTTTGCAGTCTTAACAGTTGGGGTTCTAGAACTGTATTGCAATCACCTGCCAATATAATTAGACCTTTTATTATATTATTATTATACAGGATTTATATAGCGCCAACAGTATACGCAGCACTTTACAACTTGAGGGTAGACAGTACAAATACAATACATTTAAATATAGTAGGAATAAGAGGGCCCTGCTCATTAAAGCTTAGAAACTAAGAGGGAAGGTCAAGAGATACAAGACGTAATAACTGTAGGGAGTGTGCTGATGGAGAAGATAAATGTACAGTTGTTAGGTGAGAGCTGGATAGGCTTCTCTGAAGAGATGAGTTTTCAGGGATCGTCTGAAGGTGGACAAAGTATCAGAAAGTCGGACAGACTGGGATAGAGCATTCCAGAGGATGGGAGAGGCTCTGGAGAAGTCCTGGAGGCGAGCATGGGATGAGGTGACAAGGGAGCTAGAGAGCAGGAGTTCTTGGGAGGAGCGAAGAGATCGATTTGGTTGGTATTTTGAGACCAGGTTAGTGATGTAGCTGGGGGCCAAGTAGTGTATGGCTTTATAAGTTATTGTTAGTATCTTGAATTTAATTCATTGGTTAAGTGGCAGCTAATGGAGGGATTGACATAGGGGTGTAGCAGACGCCGAATGGTTTTAAGGTGGATGAGCCTGGCGGCAGCATTCATAATGCACTGAAGTGGGGATAGCCTATTTAGAGGTAAGCCAGTGAGGATGGAGTTGCAGTAGTCGAGGCGAGAGATGACCAGGGAGTGGATTAGAAGCTTTGTGGTGTCATTGGTTAGGAATGGGCGTATCTTGGAGAAGTTGCGGAGGTTGAGGCGGCAAATTTTGGATAGCGATTGGATGTTCGGAGTGCAGGATTACACCTAGGAGCTTAACATGGGGGGGATGGGTTGATAGTTCAGCCGTTGATTTTGACAGAGAAATCTGGGGAAGTGGCACATGGGGGAGGAAAGATCATAAGCTCTGTTTTGGATAGGTTGAGTTTGAACCTTTAACTATCTTTCTTTTTTTTTCATGCACACCTCCAGTTTGGCAATATGAAATTGTAGAGGAGCATAAATATTAATTATAGTAAAGAATTTGTTGAGGTATTTAAAAGTTAGAATTACATAGCAACCCTGGTGATCCTGTTTCACCTCCAAGACATTATTATTCAAAGACTTAATTAAAGTGGATACCTCTCTCGAATAGGTAGAGTAAATTGCATGGAATGCATAAGTTATTGAGGGTCTCTTGGAGGAGTATAATGTCTTTCTTACATTTCTTGTGGTATCCAAAGATTAGGGAAATTTTATCTTCGAATGCAGTCCCTGGACATTCCAAGATACAATATTTAGAGCACCCCTTGTGACAGAGTGTGAGCTCAGTTGGAACCGCAGCATTTCAGCATGGAACAATGAACAAGGGTAACAACATCAGTGAGAAAACAACATCACAGCGCCTCCCACCCAGTCGATGATCCCTTGCTGTCAGGTTTAGATACAAAGTATGTACATAAGTGTATGTGTCCCACCATAGTGTTTGTACAGGGCCCTGACACGTCTCCCTATAAGTCTGTTCACATGAAATTGAACTTGAGTCGAGATTCTGATCAGCATGCAAGGGTAGCCTGATGAATATGTGGTTAGAGTTGGAGTCATCTTGTGACCCCAATGATAGGACTTTAGCCAATAGTTCCTGAAGGGGTATTAATGGTATTCACTACATCTGGTAGCGTTGACCACCTGTAGTCTAGTGGTGGGGTCCCAGCAGTCTAAGTTGGTAGACATTTAAGGACATACGATTGTTTATGTGAGGATAAGGGTCTGGTATGGATTTGGGGGGGACCTCACGCCATTTTTTTGGGTGGAGGTTCTTCTCAAAACCCATACTGGCCTGAAGGGTCTGGTATTGTCCTGGGGGGGGGGGGACACCCCGCCATTTTGTTTTAACATTTTGGCGTGGGGTTCCCATTTAAGACCCTCAATACAAGTCACATGCCACAAATCAGATCAGTTAAGATAATGATCTGACTTGGATGCAACTTACAATCAAATCAATGGACTGAAATCATGCCCAAGTCAGACCAAAGTAGTGCAGAAACCTTTTTCAAAGTCGAACCGACACAAGTCGGACTAGTTATGACGGCTCTCATAGGAAATCATTCATTTCGAGATGTCATGCACTTTGTGCTCTCGAAGTCAGAGCGTATGCCGGACCAGTGTGAACCAGCCCTAAGGCTTTGTTCACACTGTTCCGACACAGAAGTTGCATAACTTCTGATCTGACTTTGCCCTGCGACTTCATGTCAACCTTCCATGTGACTTCAATGAATGGGATCCAACTTTGAGTCTGGTATGGATCGTGAGGGGGAACCCCACGCCCAAAAAAACAAGCCAAAAAAAATGGCGTGGGGTCCCCTCCCAAGATCATACCAGACCCTTCGGATCTCGTATGGATTTTAAGGGGAACCCCATGGCAAAATAAAAAAAATGGTGTGGGGGTCCCCCCAAAATCCATACCAGACCTTTATCCGAGCATGCAGCCCAAGCCCGGCAGGTCAGGAAAGGGGCGAGCCCCCCGGACCATACCTGGCCACATACCCTTAACATGGGGGGGTGCTTTGGGGCAGGGGGGCTCTGCAGGTAGTGGGCTTATCAGAATCTGGAAGCCCCCTTTAACAGGGGAGCCCCCAGATCCCACCCCCATGTGAATGAGTATGGGGTACATTGTACCCCTACCCATTCACCAAAAAAGTGTCAAAAATAAATAAAAACAGTACACAGGTTTTTGACAAAGTCCTTTATTAAAAATGAAGAATGTCCCCCATAGTAACTCCAACATGGCTTCTTTCTCCCTTCTCCGGTTCCTTTTCATCCGCTGCCAATGCCTTCATCCTCCAGTTCTTCTCCCTCCGTTGCCGATGTCTCCCTCCTCCGGTTCTTCTCCCTCTGCTGCTGATGTCTTCTTCCTCTGGTTCTTCTGCTGGTTCTCCTGATGCTAGCTCCCGCAGTTGTGCCAGCTCCATTCTCTGCCAGTTCTTATATAGACAGGGGCGTGGCCATCCAGTGACATCATCCAGAGACCCAACCCACTTATGACATCACCACCTGGGGCGGTGACTTGTTAAAGGGGGCTTCCAGGTTCCGATAAACGGTTGTCGTGAAGAGGCTCTTGTCACCACAGAGCCCCCCCTGCCCCAAAGCTACCCTCCATGTTGAGGGCATGTGACCTGGTATGGTCCAGGAGGGGGGCACTCATTTGCCCCCCTTTCCTGACCTGCTGGGCTGCATGCTCGGATAAGGGTCTGGTATGGATTTTGGGGGGCTACATGCCGTTTTTTTTAAAAAAAAAATTGGTGTGGGGTTCCCCTTCAAGATCCTCAGAGCACAAGTCAAATGCCACAAGTTGGATCAGTTAAGATGATGATCTGACTGGGATGCGACTTACATTGAAATCAATGGACTGATATCATGCCCAAGCCTGATCAAAGTAGTGCAGGGAGCATTGAATCGACACAAGTCGGACCAGTTAAGACGGCTCTCATAAGGATCCATTTATTTTGACATGTCATGCGATTTGCGTTCTGGAAGTCGGAGCGCATGTCGGACCAGGGTGAACCGGCCCGAGCTTAAGTTCACACTGAATGCACATTTGAAATTGTTGCTGTACTCGCACAATTTCAAACCGGCATTTCAGTCCCACTTCGGGGGCAATTTGAGAGACATCTGTGCAAGTTCACGCACATATGTCTATTGATATCACCCCCGAAGTCACCAAAAGTAGTGCAGGAACTATTTTTGGGAATCAGGGCTGTGCCGCAAAGTCGGCATCTCACCGATTCGGAAAATGCCGTTGCTGGCAACAAGCTCCAATTTGGCATGCGATTTGACACAGGCTTTCACACGGGCTTGTCCATTTGGAAACTCCGCTCTGCTCAGCAGGGATCGATCCGCTGATCCCTGCTGAGCAGGCGAATGACAGATCCACCTCCGCTTATTGCCCTCTATTGAGATTGGATGAAAACGGATCTGCCTGTCCATTTTCATCTGATCTGCTCCAATCTGATTCTACAGATGGATGGAAAATAGGGTTTCCATCCATCTGGATTTCACAGACATGATAGGATTGGATCGGAGAGCGGCGGTTGTCAGCGGATATGTCACCGCTGACATCCGCCGCTCCATAGGGCTGGAACATGAAGAAAAGGCTGGACAGCCGCACTCTGAATCCAATGTGTTTTTTATTTGTAGCAAGGTACAGGTAAAGGCGCAGATACAAAATGGGGGTGAACCACAAGTCCCAGCTTACGCGTTTCGCACGGTGGGCTGTTGCTTACTCATAGCATGACTTTACAAGGCGAATGCCAAGTATAAATACATGAACCAAACAAAAAAGTGATACATGTGTTTGCAATCAATTAATTAATCAATCAACCAGTTTTTTACCCAAATCTGTTTACAATGAGATCTGGTAATCAGATTATCAGATCTCATTGTACACAGATTTGGGTAAAAAATTGTTGAATGTATTGGTACCTTTAAACAATATATACACTGTCAGTCAGTCAGTCACTCCTCACCTGTAGACAATCATTGGTTGATTGATTAATTAATTGATTCAAACACATGTATCACTTTTTTGTTTGGTTCATGTATTTATACTTGGCATTCGCCAAGCTGGGACTTGTGGTTCACCCCCATTTTTTGCTACAAATAAACAACACATTGGATTCAGAGTGCGGCTGTCCAGCCTTTTCTTCATGTTCCATGTGCACTCATAAGCCTGCACCTGTTTAGTGATGCACACAGCTGATCCTTTGATCTTATCCAAGGACATCCGGAGCGGTGAGTGATCTTTTGCTCCATAGGGCTGCATGGACCGTCCGTTCAGGTCCACCTGAAAAACTGACAGGAGGACCTGAACGGAGCGCCCATGTGAAAGGGGCTTAAAGGATACTTGCAATAATGTCTGTATGGAGTGTTCCAGGTAGAGGTGATCTTTCAGGGATATGGGCCCTTTCAATTACAGAGAGGATTGTTCACACAAAGTGTTTTTAAGCCAGCTTTCAATAAAAGCTTCAGCATTTCCACCATTTGCACCCTCAGGGAATCCCCATTGCCTATTATTTATGTGCAAATGGTTCTCCAGATTGCACACATAGTTTGTTATGTTTTGTTTGGTGGTTCTGAGGTTTGCATTCGTGGGAGGAACTGTGTACTCTAAATCACTGATCCTTTGTTCTGCTTCACTAACTCGATTTGTAATCACACTATTCCAATTTGCTGGGTGAGTGTTCTCTAAATTTATTTGCCTCCCTTATCTGGGACAGTGAGGGTTCCTATGGTGTGATTACCTTCCTCTTCCCCACATTCTGCATGCTGAAGTGTCTAAGGAGGTGAGGTGTACAGGGACTAGAATCGGATCATAAGTTAAGATGGCACTGGCACCATCTGGTCTCTGTACCCTGGCAAACTTATCCAGTCTGCCTGCTGGGTTGAGGGCATTATTCTACCCAGTTTTCCCCATTCTGGCGGTCATAACAATGCAGTACAGTATAAGCAGCATACCGATATGTGGTGTATGGATCAAGAACTACAGGATGCTTGGTTGGATGGGTGAACATCTTTGGTATGCTTTGAACAAAGAGCAAATGTCTTCCATCAATGACCTTCTACTTATGATCAGTCACAAGTATATGTAGGTGGTTATTATAACTATTCAGACATATACAACATCTACATACAGTATCTCACAAAACTGATTACACCCCTCACACTTTTGTAAATGTTTTATCATATCTTTTCATGTGACTGCACTGAAGAAATGACACTTTGCTACAATGTAAAGTAATGTGTGTGTACAGCTTGTATAACAGTTTAAATTTGCTGTCCCCTCAAAATAATTCAACACACAGCCATTAATGTCTAAACTGCTGGCAACAAAAGTGAGTACACCCCTAAGTGAAAATGTCCAAATTGGGCCCAATTAACCATTTTCCCTCCCCGGTGTCATGTGACTCGTTAGTGTTACAAGGTCTCAGGTGTGAATGGGGAGCAGGTGTGTTAAATTTGGTGTTATCACTCTCACTCTCTCATACTGGTCACTGGAAGTTCAACATGACACCTCATGTGAAAGAACTCTCTGAGGATCTGAAAAAAGACATTGAGTGCTTGTGCTCAGCGTCATATCCAGAGGTTGCCTTTGGGAAATAGACATATGAGTGCTTCCAGCATTGCTGCAGAGGTTGAAGGGGTGGGAGGTCAGCCTGTCAGTGCTCAAACCATACGCCGCACACTGCATCAAATTGGTCTGTATGGCTGTCGTCCCAGAAGGAAGCCTCTTCCAAAAATTATGCACAAGAAAGCCTGCACACAGTTTTCTGAAGACAAGCAGACTAAGCACATGGATTACTGGAACCATGTCCTGTGGTCTGATGAGACCAAGATAAACGGATTTGGTTCAGATGGTGTCAAGCGTGTGGTGACAACTAGGTGAGTACAAAGACAAGTGTGTCTTACCAAAGAAAAGAACATGGTTACAACCTGGATTAATCATTAATTAAATAGTTTATCAAGCTTCCATATAGCAAAGAAATCATGCCAAAATTATGCCACCATCCTATATTTAGACAGAGAAAATAGGTAAAAACTCTAGGCATGGGTATGCCAAGAGGAAAAACCCAGTTTGTGGACTTTGTCGGCATTAATGAAACTGATGG
Source organism: Glandirana rugosa (assembly GCA_018402905.1). Classification (NCBI taxonomy): domain Eukaryota; kingdom Metazoa; phylum Chordata; class Amphibia; order Anura; family Ranidae; genus Glandirana; species Glandirana rugosa. Next base: position 217,745 of record BLSH010535000.1, read on the forward strand.
TTTTAATAAAAGAAAAGTTTATTAGCTCATAACATCATTAAAAAGATAAGACACATGGCAATGTGTCCAATAATAGGGGAATACAATGATTATGTATCACAAATTAATACACTCAAGTTACAAATATAAAACAATAGGAAACTGGTTCCACATGAATCAGGGATGATACTAATACCAAACCCGAGATCACGGATGAGCATGAAAGAAGAGGTCGACGCATTTCGCACCAGTGTGCTTCTTCTGGACCTTAATGTTTTTCATGCATAACTGCTTCATTTGTGGTTCACTGTATCCCAAATCTGGCTAAACATCAGGGGGGCAGGCACAGGAGACCCAAAATACCGGCACCTATAATATGTAGTACGATGAAAAGGTGCTGTTTAGATCCAATACAGATATCGCAAAGTTATATTTAAATATATTCGTCAGTGTAATAGTTGTTATCGTGGATCAAAAATGCCCAGGATACGTGATCTCAAAAGGGGGGGGCAAATCCCCCCACCCACCAAAAGAGCAGCGTCTCCTAAGTTCCGGCTCCAATATAGTACCGTCTCGTAATAGAAAAATGGTGCCTTCCGCCACGGGTACTGTGTGTTGGAACGGCTGAGTAGTGTCACCGGTCCCGGTGACACTACTCAGCCGTTCCAACACACAGTACCCGTGGCGGAAGGCACCATTTTTCTATTACGAGACGGTACTATATTGGAGCCGGAACTTAGGAGACGCTGCTCTTTTGGTGGGTGGGGGGATTTGCCCCCCCCTTTTGAGATCACGTATCCTGGGCATTTTTGATCCACGATAACAACTATTACACTGACGAATATATTTAAATATAACTTTGCGATATCTGTATTGGATCTAAACAGCACCTTTTCATCGTACTACATATTATAGGTGCCGGTATTTTGGGTCTCCTGTGCCTGCCCCCCTGATGTTTAGCCAAATTTGGGATACAGTGAACCACAAATGAAGCAGTTATGCTTGAAAAACATTAAGGTCCAGAAGAAGCACACTGGTGCGAAACGCGTCGACCTCTTCTTTCATGCTCATCCGTGATCTCGGGTTTGGTATTAGTATCATCCCTGATTCATGTGGAACCAGTTTCCTATTGTTTTATATTTGTTTCTTGAGTGTATTAATTTGTGATACATAATCATTGTATTCCCCTATTATTGGACACATTGCCATGTGTCTTATCTTTTTAATGATGTTATGAGCTAATAAACTTTTCTTTTATTAAAACCATCAGTTTCATTAATGCCGACAAAGTCCACAAACTGGGTTTTTCCTCTTGGCATACCCATGCCTAGAGTTTTTACCTATTTTCTCAAGCTTCCATATAGTTACCACTTGACAGATCAAAAGTCAGTACTTAATAAACCCTTCACCCAGTGTACCAGTCACCCAGGGTGCAGTCCAGTGACCTCGTAAACTGTGAAAAAAAATAGGGGAAGAGAGGGGACAGAAACTTCCCCCAAAGCGGTCACTTCACGGACACTACAGTTTTATAAAAATATACTTTATTATGAAATTAATCAGCACAGTAGACAATTCATAACATGGATGAACTCCACCAATCCACTTTAAAAACAAGACAACATTGTGAATCTACAAGGGGGGAATGCACCTCACACAAACAACCAGACAAGCTAAACAACCAGTGTGTCTTGCCTACAGTCGAGCATGGTGGTGGGAGTATTATGGTCTGTGGCTGCATGAGTGCTGCCGGCACTGGGGAGCTACAGTTCATTGAGGGAACCACGAATGCCAACATGTACTGTGACATACTGAAGCAGAGCATGGTCCCTTCCCTTCAGAGACTAGGTCGCAGGGCAGTATTCCAACATGATAACAACCCCAAACACACCTCCAATATGACCACTGCCTTGCTAAAGAAGCTGAGGGTAAAGGTGATGGACTGGCCAAGCATGTCCCCAGACCTAAACCCTATTTAGCATCTGTGGGGCATCTTCAAATGGAAGGTGGAAGAGCGCAAGGTCTCTAACATCCAGCAGCTCTGTGACGTCGCCATGGAGGAGTGGAAGAGGACTTCAGTGGCAACCTGTGAAGCTCCATTTCCAAGGAGGTTAAGGCAGTGCTGGAAAATAATGGTGGCCACACAAAATATTGACACTTTGGGTCCAATTTGGACATTTTCACTTAGGGGTGTACTCACTTTTGCTGCCAGCGGTTTAGACATTAATGGCTGTGCGTTGAGTTATTTTGAGGGGATAGCAAATTTACACTGTTATACAAGCTGTACACTCACTACTTCACATTGTAGCAAAGTGCCATTTCTTCAGTGTTGTCACATGAAAAGGTATAATAAAACATTTTAAAAAATGTGAGGGGTGTACTCACTTTTGTGAGATACTGTATATACCTTGCTTTTATATTTTTTGTGAGTTTATGTACTGTATGTCTGTGTCATTTTTTTGTTATTTTTTTTTTTTAGTTTTATTTTTTATTTTTTTGCCATTTAACTATTTTGAAGACCAAATAGGGCACAGACAAGTTGATTATCTCACGTTAAAGTGTATGTTACCCCAACATTTCATGTTCCTGATATGTGTATGTTGTACCATGCACATGTATTTAAAAAACTTCCTGTTCCCTTTGAAATGTTTCCTTTGTGTGAAATACCCAGTGAATATCCGCATTACATACGACTGATAGTAACAGATGGAGGGAGACAACAGGAAGTGAGAGGAAAACTACCCCTAGGAAGGGAAATTCACTCCTGTAAGAATTATCATGAAACAAGGTGTCTCCACTGAAGCATTATCACCAATCCTTGTTTAAACGACAACCCAAAATGTTCAAAATCCAATTGTCGCAGTAACAGAAAGTGAGGTGAAATCTTCTGAACAGGGGCACAGACAGCAAAACAAACATTACAGGGGTGATAACCTTCCCTATGCTATCCAAAATACTAAATGTAAACATTATTTTTTTGGCTGGAGTTACATTTAAAAAAGGTACCTGTTCCAACTTCAAATATAAATTCAACTTAAGAACAAACCTACAGAACCTTCTTGTTTGTAACCCAGGGACTGTCTTTATATTTTAAACTGAAGGGTTGTTTTACAAAGTAAGAGTTCGCAAAACTTTACTTTTATCCAGCAGTAGATCTTCTGAATGTCTGCTGCATTTGTTCAAGGTAAAAATACACTCTTCAGCTGTCAAACCTGCTCAAATGCCACATAGCAGATGATATGTTTATTGACACCTTTCTTTATTTTATTGCATAAGAATGCAAGTGACAGGTTGCAAAAATCCACATTGTACAAGGTATACAAAGTGACAATATCTCATTGTAGAACAATGTAACAGTATGTCAATTAACAGAAAACCTTAACAAACTTTGTCTTCTGTTTTGTGCATCCATACAGTGGTCAAAGGGTATGATCCAAAACAAACGGGTATTATCAAACCTTCAACAGATACTTGACTTTGAGATCTATAACCATCAACCATTAGCAGATATAGTTTGGGTTGAGTTACACCAAACATCCCAAATCTTATAATATATACGATGGCAACCCCTATGTTCGTACATTATTTTTTCCATAAGGCAGAATCTGGTTAACAGTGTTAATCCACTGAGGGATTGACGGGGAGAGGCCTGCATCCACTTAAGTGCAATTTGTAGTCAAAAATAGCTTCAACACACATTAAAGCACCTTCCACTTCAACATGCTGTTTTGATGTGTTTTTGATGCTTCTGCAATGCTTCGGTGGTGCTTCGATGATGCTCCGGTGGTGCTTTTTTGAAGCTTTAATGAAGCTTGGCAGATGCTTGTGTGTGTGTTGATATCTCATACCTGCATTACCTCTAAAACAAAGCTAATCTAAAGCTGAATTAAAGCCTCTCAAAAACTGCAGGTGCTTCAAGCGACCTTTGTCGTAGACGTCTATGGAAGCTTTGAAGACACTTTGAAGCAGCACTAAATCAACATGGGGTATCATTTTTGAAGGGAAGCCAAAGCAAAGCAAAAGCAAGGTGTAAACATGACTGTAAGCTAACCATTTTATTTAGTGACAGGGGCTTTGACTGGCATTCAGAGAGCTTTAAAAAAGCATGTCCGAGGCCATGTTTTGAAGCAAGTGTAAACGAGCCCTAAAAGACACACTTTGTGAGTGAGTGGGACAGGAGCAATAAGTAGGTTAGATGGCAATTCTATGGCCTGTTTCCAAAAATTAGCTATAGTTGGGCATGTCCACATTAAATGATAAAACTCAGCTCCCCATTGTGCACATCGTAAGCAATTTAAAGCGGGGGTATGGCCAGTAAGCAAACTGCGGTGAGATATGTTTGGTGGATTATATAGAGTTAAATAAGTTTGTTATTGGCTGCAGGTGAAATGGTTAAATGTGAGGATCAGGCCTCCTCCCATTCCTCATCTGACTTGTCTGGACATATAGATTGCCATCTTGTTTTAGCGGGCAATGGTGCAGCACAGATTTTGACATTCAGTAAATGAGAATACAGCTCAGAAATTATTCTTTTAGGGCTTTGGAATCTGAGCACTCCTATCAAGGAGTAGAGAGTTTGAGGTTGTGGTTACTGAATTGGGTCTGTAGAGTGTGCCGAAGCTGCAAATAGTGATAGAAGGATTTGTGAGAAAGATCATATTGCCTTCGTAAATGGTCAAAGGGATACATACTCCCATTGTTGTATATATCCAGCGTGTTTAGGCCATTCCATTTCCAGAACATGGAATCAGGGAAGGTGAGTAGCTGGATAAAAGCAGGGTTATCCCAAAAGGGCAGTTTCAAAGGAGTATCTGAATAGTATACAAGTTTACTAGCTTCTCTCCACGCTGATCTGGCCAGGGTCAATATAGGCAGTTTGACTCTAGGTAATGAGGATAGAGGGGCTTCCAAGCCCGACACCCTTATTTTAGATGTTTTAAATATGTGATAATAAGTGGATATGCAATAGTTAAAATGCCAAAATGTTAAGATGGCCACACATAGATTGATATAATTCAACTAATTATTCAGTGTGACTAAAATGAATAAAATTGCATAAGAATCTCAAACCACAGACCCCACCACCATTCTGTTTATTTAGCAAGCTATAGATTAATTTAGTCACTGACAATTTAATAAGCCATAGCGGAATTTTATCAATCACTTCTGATTGTTCAATAAAAAATCTGCACGTGTCAGACAACTGAGCGTCACACAGATTGATGAAATTATTATTTTTAATGCATAATTTCTAATAGATCATATTTTCAGTTGATACGCTATGTGTGGCATTGTTCAATACTTTAATCGATGATGAATTGCTTGTTTTTCAATTTCTCGTAGCTAGATCAATCACAAATTGATATTTGTATAGCAACCTTTAGTATGCACATCTAAAGTTTAAAAAAATTAATAAATTGACATGGAGACTGTTTATAATAGTGTACTGCAGAGGTATATTTAAAAAATTGTAAGAGTATAAGAGGTCCAAGAGACCTTTCTTCAATTAAATCTCTTTTCTTAATAAAGTGCCTGTGTGGTGTTGATAACATAGGGTCATCTTGGCTTTCAAGTCCTCCTAGTAACAATCATAAACCAGAATTTTATTCCAGCCATTCAGTAGCAAAAGAAAAGAAAGCTTTATCTGTCACAACGGAGGCATTTGGACACAGGAAGGATGAGGTGGCTAGGAGTTACTGTAGATAGTGCCAGCAGGCAAAGATCCTTCAGTAGCAAAGCTGAATTTACACAAAGCTGCTGTCTGTCCATCCATGTCTAGTGGTAAAAGATCATCTTCCCGGAGACCTCTAGCATGCTGATATACTTTAGAACAGTTCGTGATTCAGAAAAAATGTAATTGTTTATCCAAAGTGCACCCTGCACTGACCTATCATTCATAAGGTGAATGTGCATCTCTTTCATAAGATATTTAGTGTATTACTTTTTCCATTTGAATATGATTTGAAGCAGTTTATAACAGTGTCATAGCAATGTTTATATAGGTCAATGGCCTGCAGTATTTTCTCTACACATTGAAATGACACACAGCATCATATGGTGGGAGGGAAGTATAAAATGATATTCATACTTGTCTAAAGTACTGTATATACATTGAGGGTAAAGTGGCAATCATGTATATACCGGTAGTAAGTGCAGAAGTGTTTATTGGTAGTCAGTCAAGCTAATTGGTTTCAGTTGTGGACGCCTCTTTTATCAAGGCTGATATCCCACTATGGCTGGGTTCACACTGGTACAACAAACGCTCTGACATTGGGAGCACATGTCGCATGATGTGTAAAAATCAATGTTTCCCTATGAGAGCCGTCCTAACTGGTCTGACACAAGTCGGTCCGGCGCTGAAAAAGTTTCCTGCACTACTTTAGTCCGACTTTTATCCTACTTCAGCCCATTAAATATCATTGAAGTGGGATCCCATAGTTACATAGTTACATAGTAAGTAAGGCTGAAAAATGACAATAGTCCATCCAGTTCAACCTGTGTTGGTGCACGTGTGTCAGTGTCTATAATTATTTCCATATCCCTGTATGTTGTGTTCTTTAAGATATACATCCAAAAGACTTTTAAAAATATCTATACTCCCCGCAGCCACCACCAATTGTGGAAGAGTTTCTTTTACATCCTTATTGCCCTGACAGTAAAAAACCCCCTGCACGGTTTAAGGTTAAACCACTTCTCCTCTAGTCTCCTTGTGTGACCCCGTGTCCTCTTACACTCCTTGAGACTGAATAGCTTTTTCCCTATGCTGGGATCCCCATTGAGTTATTTGTAGATCAATATCATGTCCCCTCTCAAGCGTCACTTCTCCAGCGAGAATAAATTTAGTGTTTCCAGTCATTCCTCGTAATTGAGGTCCTCCAGTCCCCTTATTAGTTTTGATGCCCTTCTTTTCACTCTCTCCAGCTCCAGCACATCCCTTCTGAGGACTGGTGACCAGAACTGGACAGAATACTCCAGGTGGGGCCTAACCAGAGTTTTATAAAGTGGCAGGATTATGGTTTTATCCCTGGAGTATATTCCCTTTTTTATGCATGCTAATATTCTGCCGGCTTTGGTAGCTGCAGCTTGACATTGCATGCTATTGCTCAATCTGTCATCTACAAGGACCCCCAGATCCTTCTCCATCCTTGATTCCCCCAGAGATTCTCCCCCTAGTATGTAGTTTGCATTTATTGTTTTGCCCCCAAGTGCATTACATTTCTCCACATCAAACCTCATTTGTCATTCGTCTGCCCATTCCATTATTTTGCTCAGGTCATTCTGTAAAATTTCTATATCCTGATGCAGTTATTGCCCTGCTTATCTTTATGTCATCCACAAAAATGGAGACTCAGCTATTTATCCCATTCTCTATATCATTTGTGAATAAATTGAATAGAATTGGCCCCAAAGACAGAACCTAGGGGTACCCCACTCGCCACTCCAGACCAGTCTGAGTACATGTTATTTATCACCACCCTTTGGACATGTCCCTGTAACCAGTTTTCTACTCAAGCACAAACCTTATGGTTCATGCCTGCAGATCTCAGCTTGTAAATTAAGCGTTTATGGGGAACTGTATCAAATGCTTTCACAAAATAAAGATACACTAAATCCACAGGCCTCCCCCTATCTAGATGGCAGCTCACTTTCTTGTAGAATGTTAGCAGATTGGTCTGGCAGGAACTACCTTTCATAAACCCGTGCTGATTACTTACTATTAATGATACTTTTTTCCTCAGTAAATGTTTAGATATAGTCCCTTATCATCCCCTCCAATAATTTACCCACTATTGATGTTAGGCTGACTGGGCTGTAGTTTCCAGGAATATGTCTCTGTCCTTTTTTGAATATTGGTACCACATTGGCTTTTCTCCAATCAGCTGGGACCAATCCTGTCAGTATGCTGTCTGCAAAGATTAGGAACAATGGCTTGGCTATAACCTGAGTTCTCTGAGGACTCTCGGGTGTAAGCCATCTTGTCCTTGTGATTTATTTGTGTTAAGTTTATTAATTCTTTCCTTGACTTCAGTCTCTGTTAGCCACAAGTGTGTGTCCTGTGTTGTGCCACTAACTGTACAGTCGTGGTCGGTTAACCCCTATTTTTCCTGCGTAAAAACTGAGGAGAAGGAGGCATTTAGTACAGTTGCCTTCTCTGTGTCATCTGTAACCTTCCTCCCATCCTCGTTTTTTATGTGTGCAATGTTCTCTTATTTTGCCTTTTTACTGTCACTATATCTAAAAAATGTATTTGGGTTTTTTTTACTCTCTCCTGCTATGTGTCTCTTGTAATCTCTTTTAGCCACCCTGATTACGGTTTTACACTTCTTGTTGCATTCCTTGTAGTTTTGGAATGCTGATGGTGACCCATCCCCTTTGTATTTTTTAAAGGCCATATTTCTCTCTTTAACCACTTGCTGACCAGACGCTGTAGTTTTACTGCGGCAGGTTGGCACGGCTGCGCGAATCGCTGTCATGGTACGTTGGCCGCTTTAAGAGGTATAGGGGACGCGCACCCATGACGCAAAGCCGGAGCCGATGCGCGTGGCCAGCGGCCACGATGTCCACCGGCTACCTGCGATCGCTCCTCATGTAAACAGACAGATCTCCGTTCTGTCATGGAAGTAGAGAGAGGTCTGCTGTTCCAAGTAATCCAGAACAGCGATCTATCTCTACTCCCTGTCAGTCCACTCCCCCCACAGTTAGAAACACCTCCCAGGGAACACATTTAACCCCTTGATTGCCCCCTAGTGTTAACCCCTTCCCTGCCAGTGACATTTATACTGTAACCAATGGCTATTTTTAGCTCTGATCGCTGTATAAATGTCAATGGTCCCAAAAAAGTGTCAAAAGTGTCCGAACTGTCCGCTGCAATATTGCAGTCCAACTATAAAAAATACCCGTTTACTGGGCTGCAATACTTGTGTACTGGACTATAATACCTGTGTACTGGCTGGGCTGTGTAATACCTGTGTACTGGGTGGGCTGTAATACCTGTGTACTGGCTCGCTGTAATACCTGTGTTCTGGCTGGGCTGTAATACCTGTGTACTGGCTGGCTGCAATACATCTGTACTGGCTGGCTGCAATACATGTGTACTGGCTGGGCTGCAATACCTGTGTACTGGGATGTAATACCTGTGTACTGGCTGGGCTGTAATACCTGTTTACTGGCTGGGCTGTGTAATACCTGTGTACTGGCTGGGCTGTAATACCTGTGTACTGGCTGTGGCTGCAATACCTGTGTACTGGCTCTGGCTGCAATACCTGTGCACTGGCTGGCTGCAATACCTGTGTACTGGGCTGTAATACCTGTGTACTGGCTGGGCTGTGTAATACCTGTGTACTGGCTGGGCTGTAATACCTGTATACTGGCTGTGGCTGCAATACCTGTGTACTGGCTCTGCCTGCAATACCTGTGTACTGGGCTGCAATACCTCTGTACTGGGCTACAATACCAGTGTACTGGCTGGCTGCAATACCTGTGTACTGGGCTGTAATACATGTGTACTGGGCTGTAATATCTGTGTACTGGGCTGTAATACTTGTGTACTGGCCGGCTGCAATACCTATGTACTGGGCTGTGATCCCTGTGTACTGGCTGGCTGCAATACCTGTGCACTGGGCTGCAATACCTGTGTACTGGCTGTGGCTGCAATACCTGTGTACTGGGTTGGCTACAATACCTGTATACTGGCTGTGGCTGCAATGCCTGTGTACTGTCTGTGATACCTGTGTACTGGGCCGGCTGCAATGCCTGTGTACTGTCTGTGGCTGCAATACCTGTGTACTGGCTGCATATGGTGTTACTAGCTGATATATACCCCACCTGTGATGCTGAACTGTATACTCCTGACACAATATGTGGAATACAGGGGACGGAGTTGGTGGATTCTATAAGGGGCGGGCCTTATGAGAAGTAGGTCAAAAAGGAAGGACGGGGCCTGCCCCCCATCCTAAAACTTCACCAGCCGCCACTGGTTCTGACAGGGTTAAAGGGATCGAGTTTGTCTCTGCAAAGCAGGGAATACATTTCATCTCTTCCCCTAGTAAAAGCGCCTCACACAGTTAACATAAACACTGGTTAGGCACACAGTTAATCCTTTAATCGCCCCTGATATTAACCCCTGCTCAACTCTACATCACTGTATTAATGTCACTTTTTCCCAAAAAGTGTTAGTGTCAGAATGTCCACTGTAAAATTGCAGTCTTGCTATAAGTCACTGATCACCGTCATTACTAGTAAAAAAAATAAATAAACATATCCCATTGTTTATAGATGCTATAATGTTTGCGCAAACCAATAAATTTTTTTTATTGGATATGTTATATAGCAGAAAGTAAAAAATATTGTTTTTTTTCAAAATTGTCAGCCTTTTTTGTTTATAGGGCAAAAAGTAAAAAATGCATAGGTGTTCAAACATCACCAAAAGAATGCTCTATTTGTGGGGGAAAAAAGCCTATACATTTTATTTGGGTACGCAGTCGCATGACACGCAATTGTCAGTTAACCACTTGCCGACCGTCAATCGGCAATTGACGGCGGCAAAGTGGCTCTGTAACGCGGATCGCCGTCATCTGACGGCGGCCGCGTGATCGCGCCTAGTGAGCGCGCGCGCCGCCGGAGGCATGCCCGTGCGCTCACTGTGTCCGGGGAGGGCCGGGGAGCGGGTGCGGCGGCTTCGATTGCGGCCGGCTACCCGCGATGGCCCCCCTGGAGCGAAGGAGCGGAGGTCCGTGTAAGTAAACACGGACCTCCGCTCTGTGAAGGGGGAAGGGCTGTGATCACAGCCTTCCTGTACATGAAGGCTGTGACCACTTCCCTTCCCCTGTTAGGGCAGTCCCCCTACAGTTAGAATATGCCCAGGGAACATAGTTAACCCTTAGAGCGCCCCCTGCAGGTTAACCCCTTCACTGCCAATGACATTTACACAGTAATCAGTGCATTTTTATATCACTGATCGCTGTATAAATGTCAATGGTCCCAAAAAAGTGTCAAAATGGTCCGACATGTCCGCTGAAATATCGCAGTACCGCAAAAAATCGCAGATCGCCGATATTATTAGTAAAAAATAAAAAAAAAATAAAAACCCCAAAAAATTAATTCTCATCATCCGTAAGCGCGACCACTTTTGCGCAAACCAATCAATAAACGCCAATTGCGATTTTTTTTATCGCAAATATGTGGAAGAATATAAATCGGCCAAAAACTGTGAAAAAAAATGTTTTTTTATATTTTTTTTGGATTTGTATTTTAGCAAAAAGTAAGAAATTTGGGTTTTTTTGCAAAATTGTCGCTCTTCTTTTGTTTATAGCGGCGATCAGAAATGACGCAGAGGGGATCAAATACCACCAAAAGAAAGCTCTATTTGTGGGAAAAAAAGGACGCAAATTTCGTTTGGGTACAACGTCGCACGACCGCGCAATTGTCAGTTAAAGCGACGCAGCGCCGATTCGCAAAAAGGGCTCCGGTCCTAAAGCTGGAAATCCTTCCGGTCCTTAAGTGGTTAAAGTAATGCAGCGCTGTATTGACAAAAAATGGCCTGTTGATGAAGAGGGGTAAATCTTCCGGAGGGCAAGTGGTTAATGGAAACTTATCAGTATAAACAAAAACTTACATTTTTTTAAACTTATCAAAAATGCATTGAGGCCAGTCAGTGAACACAGTATACAGTAAGGACAGCCAGTCAGTGAACAGTGTGTGGTGAAGACAACCAATCGGTGAGCAGTGTGTGGTGAAGACAGCCAGTCAGTGAGCAGTATGTGTTGATAATAGCCAGTCAGTGAGCAGTATGCAGTGAGGACAGCCAGTCAGTGAGCAGTGTGTGTTGATAATAGCCAGTCAGTGAGCAATATGCAGTGAGGACAGCCCGTCAGTGAACAGTGTGCAGTGAGGACAGCCAGTCAGTGAACAGTGTGCAGTGAGGACAGCCAGTCAGTGAACAGTGTGTCGTGAAGACAGCCAATCAATGAGCAGTGTGCAGTGAGGGTAGCCAGTCAGTGAGCAGTATGTAGTGGGAGGGCCTGGAGCAGTTCTTTTTGTGCAGTGTAGGGGCTGAAACAGCACAAATGGAGCAGGGAGGGAATTCCTGCAGGTAAAAGATAAACCTCTTCCCATCAGCCACTAACCACATGGCTGGAAGTAGAGGATTCCCTGGCTGTCATCTCTGCTCCAGTCCCTTCCCAGTTTCAGCCGCTTTATCAGCCAGAGCAGCCACATGTGAATGTGCATGAGGGAGCGTTTGGCCACACCCCTGTCCCACCCACCACCTCAGCCTGGGGAAATACTGCATAGCTGAGAGTCCCCTCTGGCTGCAAGGAACACTACAGCCGGTGTAAAAAGTTAAAGGCAGACCTTGCTGACTCAGTGACAGAGATGGTCACAGAGATAGGGGTGAACCCAAGCACCCCCCTGGAGCTGCCCCTGGATTAGGGTGTGCCCAGGCACACCCCCTGTGCATGCCTATGTCTGGGTCACAGGAGTACAGAATGAAGTGCACTCTTGTGACCTATAGGAGAAGTAGGGACAAAAGTACTTTAATTTGTCTCTATATTCTTAACAAGCAGCAGAAGACACTGAAACTGCAGCTCCTCTCCTCTTATTTCACCTGGCAGCAGAAAACTGGCAACCTGCCATTCTTCTAAGGTATACAAACGATGCTGCCTGAAATAAAAAATCTAAATTTATTCAACCACCTACCTCCTGGGTCCGATCGGGTCTACTAAAAAAAAAAGCAAGGGGACTCTGTCCTCTTTTGTTTAAGTGTAGTCGATCAGAGGTATTAGGGTGTAAACAGACCATTTATTCTGAGCTGCTCATAAAACAGAGCGGGCTCTGTCCATGTCCTCTCTGCAGAAAATGAGTGGATACAGATGTGTCATCTGCCCACTCTGCTCCGATTAGCAGGGGATCTGTGAGCTGACCCCCTGCTTGTTGGAACGGAATCTGTCCCATGTGAAAGGGAACTTATGCCTAGTACACACAATAAGAGTACTCATTTACCCCCTTGACATTCTTTTGAATGAAACGCGTTGGCTGGAGCTACAGCCTTGACATCATCAAGCCTGCCAAGGTGTTGTATGTGTATAACTGTACTATATGTGAACATACCCCTGCCTGTTGTAAGTAGTTTTAACCTTCATTAAAAGCTTGAACTTTTAAGTACATCCACTATGAGTTCCTCCTTTGTTCCCTTCCATACTATTGTGGATCATCCTGACTGTATGGTAATCCATCCTGGAATTCTGGCTCTTGATATCCATCCATCCCACAGGGATACTTTAAAAGGTACAGCCAGACCTCCATCTTGGGGTTATAGTAGCTGGTAAACGGCTTGTGAGTGGGGTGTGCACTTTTGGGTGTGAAGAATTTTTCACTCACATTGGAGCATGGGATCCTAATGACACATACATGTACAGGCGGTCCCCTAGTTACAAACATCCGACTTACAAACAACTCCTACTTACAAATGGAGGGAGACAACAGGAAGTAAGAGGAAATTTACCCCTAGGATGGGAAATTCACTCCTGTAAGAGTTATTATGGGAAAAAGGTGTCTCCACTGAAGGTTTATCACCAATCCTTGTTTCCACAACAACCTAAAATTTTCAAAATCCAATTATCTTTGGGACAGAAAGTGAGGTGAAATCTTCTGAACAGGGGCACAGACAGTAAAACAAACATTACAGGGGTGTTACCCCTTCCCTATGTTATCCAAAAAGCTTAAAAATAGTTTTTTTGGCCGGAGCAACACTTAAAAAATGTACCTGTTCCGACTTACAAACAAATTTGACTTAAGAACAAACCTACAAGATTCTCGCGAGCCAGACTCCACGACTTGAGAAATGTTTCACTTAGTGTGGCAGTGGGCATCCTTCAACCTCTGGAGGGGTGCCTCCCTTACTCCCTTTTCGTTTTACCCCATCTTCTCTCTCCTCTCTATTTTTTCCAGCCTTTTTTTTCTTCTTCTTCCTTTTCTCTCTATATCTTCCCATCTCTATTCTTTTTCTTCATTATAAAACACAAAATAGGTGTGCTCCGACTCTGATAGGTTACCAGGCAACACACTCCCTACACATTGTAATGAATTTACTTAGATGAAAACTCCCTAGCTCTACTTATAGCCCATAGCTTTGGATGTTTATAGTACAGCTGGTTATTTCTTTGTAACCAATTGCATATGAGATATGTTGTTTGACATCTGTAAAATGTGAAGTTTACTCCACATTGTACATGTAGCATACCTCTAAATAAATATTTAAAGAAAAAGAACAAGCCTACAGACCCTATCTTGTTTGTAACCCAGGGATCACCTGCATATATCAACTTTTTGCACAAGAGCGCTTTCTTCTTATTGATGGACTTTATTGGACTATTTATGATTTTTTCAGCTTTAATTTGAGGGTATTTACATCCAAATCAGGTGTACGGTGTGAGAATTACAATTGTTTGTATATGTGTCTCCCACTTTTTAAGGGACCAAAAGTAGTGGGACAATTGGCTACTCAGCTGTTCCATGGCCAGATTATGTTATTCCCTCATTATCCCATTTACAATGAACAGATAAAAGGTCCAGAGTACATTTCAAGTGTGCTATTTGCATTTGGAATCTGTTGCTGTCAACTCTCAATATGAGATCCAAAGAGCTGTCACTATCAGTGAAGCAAGCCATCATTAGGCTGAAAAAACAAAACAAACCCATCAGAGCGATAGCAAAAACATTAAGTGTGGCCAAATCAACTGTTTGGAACATTCTTAAAAAGAAAGAACGCACCGGTGAGCTCAGCAACACCAAAAGACCCGGAAGACCACAGAAAACAACTGTGGTGGATGACCGAAGAATTCTTTCCCTGGTGAAGAAAACACCGTTCACAACAGTTGGCCAGATCAAGAACACTCTCCAGGAGGTAGGTGTATGTGTGTCAAAGTTAACAATCAAGAGAAGACTTTACCAGAGTGAATACAGAGGGTTCACCACAAGATTTAAACCATTGGTGAGCCTCAAAAACAGGAAGGCCAGATTAGAGTTTGCCAAACAACATCTAAAAAAGCCTTCACAGTTCTGGAACAACATCCTATGGACAGATGAGACCAAGATCAAATTGTACCAGAGTGATGGGAAGAGAAGAGTATGGCGAAGGAAAGGAACTGCTCATGATCCAAAGCATACAACCTCATCAGTGAAGCACGGTGGTGGTAGTGTCATGGTGTGGGCATGCATGGCTGCCAATGGAACTGGTTCTCTTGTATTTATTGATGATGTGACTGCTGACAAAAGCAGCAGGATGAATTCTGAAGTGTTTCGGGGGATATTATCTGCTCATATTCAGCCAAATGCTTCAGAACTCATTGAACGGCGCTTCACAGTGCAGATGGACAATGACCCGAAGCATACTGTGAAAGCAACCAAAGAGTTTTTTAAGGGAAAGAAGTGGAATGTTATGCAATGGCCAAGTCAATCACCTGACCTGAATCCAATTGAGCATGCATTTCACTTGCTGAAGACAAAACTGAAGGGAAAATGCCCCAAGAACAAGCAGGAACTGAAGACAGTTGCAGTAGAGGCCTGGCAGATGATCACCAGGGATGAAGCCCAGCGTCTGATGATGTCTATGCATTCTAGACTTCAGGCTGTAATTGACTGCAAAGGATTTGCAAACAAGTATTAAAAAGTGAAAGTTTGATTTATGATTGTTAATCTGTCCCATTACTTTTGGTCCCTTAAAAAGTGGGAGGCACATATACAAACAATTGTAATTCTCACACCGTACACCTGATTTGGATGTAAATACCCTCAAATTAAAGCTGAAAGTCTGCAGTTAAAGCACATCTTGTTTGTTTCATTTCAAATCCATTGTGGTGGTGTATAGAGCCAAAAAGATTAGAATTGTCAATGTCCCAATATTTATGGACTTGACTGTATATTGATAGACACAATTGCAGACTTATTGAGATATATTTATATAGATATACACACACACACACAAACTATTTTGGATGAGTTGAATATCTTTTCTCCTGTCATACGCTGTAGTTGTTTTGGTCGGCGTGCGCATTCTGTAGTAAAAAAAAATAATGTACTATAACGAAAAATAATGTACCACCAGAACCAGGCTGACTATTCATACTTCAATTCCCTGTTTCAGGCATTAGGGCTTTTCAGCAATAATGAGCATGCATATAGGACCGAAGCATTTACTTTTTGTCTGATTCAGGATCATCTCCATAGAGATAAAGGAGCAATCTTTCCATTGTCCCTGGGCTGGAGCTCAGCAAGCCTTAGAGTTTGTATCTGCATTCCTATTTAGGTAAAACTCAGATTTTGATAAGATACCTGTCTTCATAGTTCAACTTTGCATTCAATGTTTTCAGTAGTCTCGTTTTAGCTCCTATCGCTGCTAATATCCACATGTGGTTTGATGTCTTCAAATTATATCTTTATTATACAATGTAATCAGTATTTACCATTATCTGTGTTCACTGCCATTATACTAGTATAATAACCAACAGGACTCTTCCTGGAAAGGACTGATAGATAGCACTGCAAATGAAAGTATAATTGCCTGAGCATTTAACAGAAATTATTAAAGTAGTTAAAATGGAAATATCGCAGAGATTATTTGAAAATAGCCTCTGCTGGGAAAAAGGCTGTTATCACCATCTCTGTTTTTCTCCCAAGACTGTTTAGCATTTCTTTCATAGCTTGTTAACTAGTGGGATGGCACATGCTTTGTGCTTAAGAGAGACAGTCTTGAGGCAGAGATATTGCAGTTAATATTAAACAAAATTCCTAAAACCAAGTTCCGGAAATGTATTTTTTATACTTACATTAGGCCAGCTTGGTTACTTGTAACTGTTCATGTGTCACATCTGGAGGGCTGCTGAAATCCACTCTAGTAGTCTTGTGTTACAGTCAGCGCGGTCCTGTTCCCAATGCTGCTGGAGCCAGGGCTGGTCATCCAGGGTGGACTGGACCGGGGGGCAGGGTGACAACTGGCCTCCGGGCTGCTCTGCTGCCCTGTAAAAAGGCCACCCTGCTGCCCTCAACACGCATACTCATAGTTGCCGGGCATGAGGGCGCTCGCACACAGTCTAACACCGACTGTTAAACACCCCAACACACATGAAGAGCTCAAGTGTATGTGCTTTCGGGGGGTGCGGTACCCACAGGAGACAGAGAGCAATGAAAGATCGCTTCCCCACTGACTTCTCCAACAGCCAATGTTCGGGTGCAGAAAACAAAAGAGAGCTTTTGACAGGTATAACTAGGTCCTGTAAGTCTAAAACGTCATACTGTAGTATCACTCACCAAGTTTAAGTGTCCTTCTTAACCCAAAAACAACTGCATACACAAAAACTTGTCCTCCCAATGAGGGGGAACCAGTGCGGTTAGAACTGAAGGAATGGATATGACTACAGTATGAGATAACAACCTCTTTGGGATTTATTGAATAAAAAGACGTCCAGACGAAGCAGAGTGAATACGCATAGCGAAACGCGTTGACGTCATACGTCTCGCCATACGTCCCTTGAAGCAGGAGGAGCTATCTACTTGCAGGAAATCGCGGTCGCTCCAATCCATGGGGATCCCCACTACGAGGCTTGTATAGCAGCGTGGCCAGCTGCCTAGTGACTGTGAGAGCTTCTTCACATACCCGGAAGCGGCGGCACAGCCCGCGCACATGACACAGGAGACTGACCTCCGTAAACTACAGAAGCCGGGTGGTAGAAGATACCAGCAGCCACCAACAGGAAACAACAGCGGACCGCATACACCCAGAAGAGACTCACCAATGTGGTGTCAGAGAGTGTGCTGAGGCCGGGAAAGAGTGAGTAGAGACGGCGGTTGTTTGCACAGCTGTTTGCAGTAGACCATACCTCTCCTTTCATATACACGGGGTATTGCTGACACTATTCTTCATTACATACCCCGCAGCCTCACTGGCTACAGCAGTGACAGGTGAATCTCTTTTCCCAGCAATTCACTACATTAAGCAACTCCCACGATCATTGGGGCTTAGTCTCTCCATTGCGGGTGGCTTGCAAACCTCTCCCCTCATACACTTGGATTGAAGCACCTAACCAGCAATATACGGGAACTTGACTTCCACCACAGTGATCCCCTCCTCACTGCAGTCCATTTTACATTGGGACGTATTGACATCTTTTATTTGTTTATGTGTTTGTCTCCCCCAGTGTGTCGGGTCAGTGTTGCATGTGTTAGGTACTGACCACCAGGAGATTTGGTCTCCCGGGGCCAGTTTAGATACTTTCTGTTACTCTAATTTACTTTTGGTGTATTTGCACAACGTGGCTGTCATTATACAGCTTTTTTATTCAATGTTCGGGTGCAGCTTGCAAGGCTTGCATTTCTATTGGGTGGAACTGGAAGAAGGGGTGTTGCCGGCCTCGCGCCCAGCCCTCCTTCAATTCTGCCTGTCTATATACTACCCTACCCGGCCCACCTTCTTCTGCTCTGGTGCATGCGTGAGGCTAGGCACTGAAGATTGTGGGAGTACTAGGAGAGAGCAACAGAGAGGTAATATAAGTTAGTTCTGTGTGACAGGACACAGAGGGTGGCCATCATGTTTTCCAGTAGTGGCTGCTGATCTGCTGGATGGCCAAATGTTGCATAACTTGTTATGCTCAAAAATCACTTTATAGCCCTAGCTTGCCATTATACTACTCTAGCCTGTCTATATACTACCCTAGCCTGTCTATATACTACCCTAGCCTGTCTATATACTACCCTAGCCTGTCTATATACTACCCTAGCCTGTCTATATACTACCCTAGCCTGTCCATATACTACCCTAGCCTGCCTCTATACTGCCCTAGCATGCCCCTATACTACCCTAGCATCCCCCTATACTACCCTAGCCTGTCCATATACTACCCTAGTCTGTCCATATACTACCCTAGTCTGTCCATATACTACACTAGTCTGTCTATATACTACCCTAGCCTGTTAATTTACTACCCTAGCCTGTCTATATACTACCCTAGCCTGTCTATATACTACCCTAGCATCTCTATATACTGTCCTAGCCCATCCCTTAGAATTGAACATAATGGTATGTCATATAATTTTGCATATAGACAAGGTGCTGTTGCATGTAAATCGGACTTACTGATAAATGTAATTTTAGTTTTAATTATCATGATATAAAATAATGGATGTGGGGGCCTTTTGGTGGGCGTGATTTTTTTGGGGGAGGGCAACATTTCATTCTTGTGTCAGCCTTTGCTGGAGCAACATGCCATCTGTACACTGAACACAGGTGGCTTGCTCCCTTACCTCCACCATTCAGCACGTCTTCTTATTTTTCAATAAGGCATTCTCTGATAATTCCTGGAGTTCAGCTTTAACTCTCAGTTTTGTCAATAATGAAAGTTAAAACTTGATTCTAAAACCCAAATAAAAACAAATGTTTTACAATAAATGTGGAGGCCATACACGCCACTATCCAAATTCCTCCTGCACAGTGTGACCTGACTCAAATCTATGGCAATACCAACACTAGTTTATAGACATTACTATATTGACGGGTGTAGCCTGATGATCGGAAGGGTGCTTGTTTAAGAGCTTTCCTACCTCCACCTAATACTGTCAGAGATCCCATGCTAATACATCACTACTTTTTGGCCATACACCTTCACTTGTTGCCAGTTAGTATCCTGACACTGTACAGTGATAAATCATCCAGGGCTGCCAGAACACTGCAGTTGAAAAACTTTCCCCTTTCCAGCACACACCACATAGTAATGCAGGCTAAACAACTCTACTCTTCTCAGCACTTCCATGTGCCAAGTCTCCTTCATACATAGTAACATAGTTACATAGTTGGTAAGGTTGAATAAAGACAACAGTCCATCCAGTTCAACCTATGTTTGTGTGTGTGTGTTCGTGTAGATAATTATTTCCCATATCCCTGTATATTGTGTTTGATAAGATGCATGTCCAAGAGTCTTTTGAAACTATCCATACTGCCGACACCACCAAATAAATAACAAACATGTTATACTTACCTCCTCTGTGCGGTTGGATTTGCACAGAGCAGCCCGGATCCTCCTCTTTTCAGGTCCCTCTTCTGCTCTCCTGGCCCCTCCTCCCATTGAGTGCCCCCTCAGCCAGCAGCTTTCTATGGGGGCACCCGAGCTGAGTCAGAGATCCGTGTATCTATTCAGACACGGAGCCCCGACCCAGCCCTGCTCCCTCTTTCCCCTGATTGGCTGACTGATTTTGATTGACAGCCGTGGAAGCCAATGGTGCCACTGCTGTGTCCCAGCCAATCAGGAGGAGTGTCTGAGACAGCTAAGACACTCGTGGACATAGCTGCAGAGAGAAGGGGCTCAGGTAAGTAATTAGGTGATTGCTGGGGAGGCTGCCACAAAAAGAAGGTTTTTTTTATCTTAATGCATAAGATGCATTAAGATAAAAACCTTCTGCCTTTACAACTCCCTTAAGGTTAAACCGCTTCTCTTCCAATCTCATTGTGTGGCCCCATGTCCTCTTACACTCCCTGAGACTGAATAGTTTCCTGCTTACACAGGGATTACCATTGAGATATTTGTATATTGCTATCCTATCTCCTCTCAAGTGCCTCTTCTCCAGGGAGAATACATTTTGTGCTTGTAGTCGTTCCTCGTATTTGAGGTCCTCCAGCCCCTTTATTAATTTTGTTGCCCTTCTCTGAACTCTCTCCAGCTCCAGCACATCCTTTCTGAGGATTAGTGACCAGAACTGGACAGAGTACTCCAGATGCGGCCGAACCAGAGTTTTATAAAGTGGTAGAATTATTGTTTTATCTCTGGAATAAATCCCTTTTTTAATGCATGCTAATATTCTGGTGGCTTTGCTTACCGCAGCTTGACAATGCATGCTATTGCTAAGTCTGTTTTCCTCAAGGACCCCCAGATCCTTCTCCATCCTGGAATCCCCCAGAGCTGCTCCCCTAGTAAGTAAGTGCATTTATATTTTTAACCCCCAAGTACATTACTTTACATTTTTCAATGTTAAACTGCATTTGCCATCTAGTTGCCCACTCCATTAGTTTATTGAGGTCTTCTTGTAAAGTTTCTATATCCTGCTGTGATATTATTGCCGTCAGCAAACACTGGGATTGAGCTATTTATCCCATCCTCTATATCACTTATAAATAAATGAAACAGAATTGGTCCCAAGACAGAGCCTTGGGATACCCCACTTACCACTCTAGACCAGTCTGAGTACACATTATTTAACACCACCGTTTGGACACGCCCCTGAAGCCAGATTTCTATACAAGAGCAAACCCTATGGTCCATGCCTACAGACCTTAGACTTCTTCCTCCGGAAACAAGATATACAAGCCCTAACAGAAAGAACAGCGGACACAGAAGAACAAATTAGCTCTCTAGAGGATACAGTAACCCCTCTGGTCACCATTTCTGGGGGATCAGTGAGAGACATGGATGTTTTTAAATAAGAAGTATCACTTTTTTATATACTCTGATTGAACAAAGAACAATGTGGTACTTTGTTTCATCTCTTGTAACACTACCTACGATGTTGGGCAAGGCACCCCCTTTGAAGAAAGGCTGTCCAGCACCACAGATAGCAAGGAGATGGCTGCTTTCCTAGCAAGTGCCTGTTGCTGGCTCCCAGCACTTGCAAGGGAAAAGCACCAGCAAGAGAAAAACAAAGTGAAGTGAGGAATATCCTGGATCCATTACCAGTACTCCCTAAATTGTTGGCACTCAGGTGTTAGGTTCACTAAGTTAACTTTTCATGCTGTTAACACACCAAACCCCATCATTATTATCCCTGCTATCCTAAGTTAACTACAGAAAAGCCCCATCTACATAAAACTGCTGATGGCACTGGTGGTCCTGACATTAAGAATCCAATGCCATAAGACTATTACTCTTACCACTAATTTGAGTTTACGTCTATCCTCCACTATCCTCTTCCTTTTTTTTTCTTGTATTTTCTGTTATTACTTCTGTGCTATGTAATAGTTCACCCTCAATTTATTAAATAGTGGAGATGGCGTAACTGGCTCCTGTTTTCTTTGACAGTTATGATCACTTCCCTCTTGTTCACAGTTATCGACTCGTTTTTCTCTATTTCTGAAATATTGGCTCATTACAGTTAGGATCAGTGAGAGGGAGAGGCAGGGCAGTTGGTTCTTGTTAGATTGTTTCACCTCTTATGTGGCGTCAGTTCTGCCATGGGATCCACAATGTAATATCATGCTTTGTACTACTATCTACTGTATTTTCAATCACTTTAATATATAACAACATTAGAATAATTTCATGGAATACCAAAGGCCTTAACTCAAGACGCAAGTGATCCCTAGTTTTTAACTAAGAAATACAAACTGCATATTATATAGAAACATACAATAATAGAAAAGTGGTGACAGAAAAAAAACCAAGTGGTCCATCGAGTCGCGTATATATATATATGTTTTTTTTTTTTGCTCACTAGGCACTCACTTGGTGAGTGCCAGGTTACATGGGTGGCCAAAACTTTTAATGATATCCACATTTCTTATGCCTGCTAAATTTTTATTCTAGTTGCCAAATCAAAGGACCTCTTCTACTTATGGGAAACTTTATTGATGTCCCTGGGGTACACTTGGAATTCCTTGGGTGGCAGAGATACAAATGTGTTGATGTTTGAAGTCAGAGGCATCAAGAAATAAAATAGTTCTCTGAGTCACATAAAGCAATGTCTAGGATAGATTTGGCTTTTTCTGCTACTTCCCTTTAGTTGGATACTAGTGGACTTCAGTGGCTGCTGGCTCCTTAAAGTGGTAGTAAACCCTCCTATCATTTTCAGCCAAGGAAGCTGCCATCTTGGCCTCTGTTTAACCTCCAACCTCCATGATGCTGCACATGTGATCAGCTATGACACCAGCCATTGGATGGTTTGACATTTTGGCTTAGATCACAACCAATGGGAGTGTTACATTTCCGGCACATGCCGGAAATCTGACTGGTTTTTAACCTGTTAAATGGATGGGTTTACTACCGCTTTAACAACCAGCTATTCCCTGATTGTTAAGGATTCTAGCAGGTGCCACCATTAAAATATTGTTTATGTTTAAAACATTTCCTAAGACTATATGGGAATACCATGGCACCTTGCTATCTGCAAGCAGTGATGATGTGGAGTCTTTCCTGTACTGACTCTGCCTCCTAATACTCCTCTCAGCTCTGCTTTAGTTCATACAGCAGGCTCAGACACAGCAGTGTATATTTACGGGTCGTAATCTATGTGTCTCTGCATTCATGTAAATGTTTGAGCTTCTTCAAAAAGTATGTTTTCAAACCTCAAGATCAGTCATATTAACAGAGTAGGCGAAAAGTAATTGACATTCAATATGGAAATGAATATGTGATCCTAAATTGACCTACATACACTTTTAAAGAGCTTTAGTATATTTCTAGACACAGAAGAACATTATTATTATAATTATTATACAGGATTTATATAGCGCCGACAGTTTGCGCAGCGCTTTACAATATTAGGGCAGACAGTACAATTACAATACAATTCAATACAGGAGGAATCAGAGGACCCTACTCGTTAGAGCTTACAATCTAGGAGGGAGGGTTAAATGATACAAAAGGGCAGTAAACTGCGGGGGATGAGCTGATTGAGAAAAAAGGAGTGTAGTTATTAGGTGGTGGCAGGATAGGCTTTCCTGAAGAGAAAAGTTTTCAGGGATCGCTTGAAGGTGGATAGATTTGGGGACATTCTGACCGATTGGGGTAGGGAGTTCCAGAGGATGGGAGAGGCTCGGGAGAAGTCTTGGAGGCGAGTATGAGAGGAGGTGATGAGGAAGCTGGAGAGCAGGAGGTCTTGGGAGGAGTGAAGAGGACG
>BLSH010535000.1:264897-285840 GCA_018402905.1 Glandirana rugosa
AATGTTGGTGAAATTTTATATCTGTTATTTTCTCCGTGAAGATTTTCTTCTGAAAGTTGACTATCGTTACGGTGTATATAACATTTAGAGTGTATTTCATCGAGTCCACAGTTCGTGTATACAAATCATGTCGTCAGTTCGAATCTTATAGGTCATGGAATAAGCCACAAATTGTCAAGAGAAAATGTGTTAAGACACAAAAGGTTCAAGGGTCCCACCACGACTTTCTGGGCCTCAACTTCCCATGTGTCTACGTACTTTATCTATGTTCACAATTGTCATCCACTTGAGAAAACAATGAACGATTTCATTGTTTCCTCAATGAGTGTGTTACACCTGAGCTACTTTATGTGAGATTTACAATATATGTGGCATTGCTATCAGTTGAAAGTCTTCTTTTAGAAGTGCCTCTTTTATTGTCTATATTTTAAAGTGGTTGTAAAAGCAGAATGTTTTTTTATCTTAATGCATTCTATGCATTAAGATAAAAAGCCTTCTGTGTGCAGCAACCCCCCTCAGCCACCCAAATACTTACCTAGCCCCATCTCTCTCCAGCGATGTCCACGAGTGTCTCGGCCGTGTGAGACTCTCCCTCCTAACTGGCTGAGACACAGCAGTGGCACCATTGGCTTCCGCTGCTCTCAGTCAGCCAATCAGGAGAGAGAGGGGGCGTGGCCGAGCTGCAGCTCCGTGTCTGAATGGACACAGGGGGCTGTGACTCGGCTTGGGTGCCCCCATAGCAAGCATTGTGAAGTGCATGACAAGATTTGAGAGAAGCTACTTATAGATCTAAGAGCATTGAGGCTGGAATTATATAGAACATTCCTTTTGTGACAAAGTAAAACTCTCCCTCAAGTGTTGTGAGATATTTAAACAAATTATTTTATGCTTTTTGTGGAATTCCTTTTCACATTCCATCTGGCCCTCTCCAACCCTTGAAATCTTCAAACAGAACCATAGCACTTTCCTCTTTAGGCAAGAAAATCTGTCCTAGGATATGTCTTCAGTCACTAATTCTGCACTGCTTCTTCAACTCTTCTCTTACAAATCATACACTATCACCTAAAGCTTTGTCATTCCCTTACCTCCTATTTTTCTCTTATCCCTCTAGATCAATTAGGGTTCCTCCTGAGGTTTCTAAGCCTTCCTTGGCCAATGAACAATAAGCACTAATACCAAAATTATCTTTTTAGCTATCTGTAAAAGTATCCCAATGACCACAAAAACAAGGGGCATAATTCCCAATGGCCATCACGCTATTGTACCGTATTGTAAGAATGCTATTTCTACTATTCGACTATACTGTATCCTGCATGCTTTTGATATACAACTGTAAGTACTTATCATTGCAAATCTTTCTGTGCATATCTATATTATTCATAGCTGTAGTTTGTTCAGCACCACAGGAGATGATGCTGATGCTATATGCATAAATCAAAGTGAATAATAATTATAATACTATAAAGTGAAATTAAAACAATATTTAGTTGTGCTTCTTTATCACAGTTATGTTCACTTATCAAGGACCTAAGCTTCAGCAATGCTCAAGGCCACTTTTAAAATTACAACTATATTGGCTACCTCTGCTGTGAAGCTGTATTGATGCCACAACAGGACTTCCCTTTAAACAATAGTCATTTTCATATTCCCCAGTTTACTCTCCACTGGGTCTACAGCAAACTCTTTCATATCTTGTTTTTATGTAGCCACTGTAACAAATGACGTGTCTTATCCCACCATTGAACCAAATGTAGTTTAATGAAAACACACGCTGTGTAGCTGTTAGAGCTCCCTATTAGATGAACAGTTTCATTGTTAAATTGTTCAGTGAGAGATAATGCGGCAATAAGTAAAACTAAAGCTTTTTATACACTACTTTGAGCACAGAGCTAGCACTACAAAGTATCAAGTCTCATCCAGTGGTAATGGAGGATTATCATCAGGTTGGAACATGCTTTAATAATGGGCAAATCTATATTTTGAATATTAAAGTGGAACTCAGGCATTTTGACCCCACCCTCAACTCCCCCCGGATGTTTATTTTACAACCCCAGTTCTAAAGACGTTAGGATGCTGTGTAAAATCTACATAAAAACAGAATGCAACAATCTGCAAATCTCATAAACCCATATTTTATTCACACTAGAAAACATTTTAAATGTTTAAAAGAGAAAATGTACCATTTAAAGAATAAAAATAGGGTCATTTTGAAATTGATGCCATCAATACATCCCACAAAAGTTGGGATAGGGCCTTGTTTACCATGGGGTAGCATCCCCTATTTTTTTAACAACACTCTGTAAATGACTGGGGACTCAGGAGACTAGTTGCTGGAGTTTTGGGAAAGGAATGTTGCCCCATTCATCCCTGATATAAGACTGTTAGTAAAAGAAGGGATGCTACACCATGGTAAACATGGCCCTGCTCTTTTTGAGACATATTGCTGCCATCAATTTAAAAATTACCATATTTTTTTCTAAAATTATACATTTTCTCAGAATAAATATTTGATATGTTTTCTTTTTTCTACTGTGAATAAAATATGGGTTTATGAAATGTACAAACCATTGCATCCTGTTTTCGTGTAGATTGTACACAGCTCCCAAACGTTTTTGGAATTGGGGTTGTAAATAAACCCTATACATATCTTTTTTTCTTGCAGTCTTCCAGCAAGTCTGGTGAAGTTAAGGCAGCTTCCTCCTCTTCTTCCAGAAGCAGCATGGGGGAGGCATACTTCCAAGACCGGGAGGCACTCATAACATGATGTAAGTGCCCCCCCAGTCCTGGAGTACTGTGAGCCCAGCCTGCTTGATAATGCAAGTATCATTCTAGTCCTGAAAAGGACTGTCTGTGCTAGAGGAGGAAGTCGGGAACACCACTGGAGCATAGAGAGGGTAAGTAGAAATTGGCAATTTTTTTTTAGAAACTACTGTAAAAATATCTACTTTATAGGGATACAACGGAAGTTTAAATATAGAGCAGAAAAAGATATACAGGTGCATCTCATAAAATTAGAATATCATCAAAAAGTTCATCTATTTCAGTAATTCAATTCAAAAAGTGAAACTAAAATGTTTTATATAGATGTGTTACACACAGAGTAATATATTTCAAGCATTCTTTTAATTTTGATGACTATGGCCTACAGCTAGTGAAAACCCAAAATTCAGTATCTCAGAAAATTAGAATATTTCATAAGACCAATAAAAAAAAGGATTTTAATACAGATATGTTGGCTTACTGAAAAAGTATGTCCATGTACAGTATAGTACAAACTCAATACTTGGTCGGGGCTCCTTTTGCATGAATTACTGCATCAATGTGGCGTGGCATGGAGGCGATCAGCCTGTGGCACTGCTGAGGTGTTATGGAAGCCCAGGTTGCTTTGAGAGTGGACTTCAGCTTGTCTGCATTGCTGGGTCTGGTGTCTCTCATCTTCCTCTTGATAATACCCCACAGATTCTATATGGGGTTTAGGTCAGGCTGGTCACAGTGTAATACAGGAAAGCCGTTTATCGGCTTTCCCGTACTCAGGTCTGCAGACCTGATGAGGGGAGAGCCTCATTTTTGTCTATATTTTAAAGTGGTTGTAAAGGCAGAAGGTTTTTTTATCTTAATGCATTCTATGCATTAAGATAAAAAGCCTTCTGTGTGCAGCAACCCCCCTCAGCCACCCAAATACTTACCTAGCCCCATCTCTCTCCAGCGATGTCCACGAGTGTCTCGGCCATGTGAGACTCTCCCTCCTAACTGGCTGAGACACAGCAGTGGCACCATTGGCTTCCGCTGCTCTCAGTCAGCCAATCAGGAGAGACAGGTGGCGTGGCCAAGCTGCAGCTCCGTGTCTGAATGGACACAGGGGGCTGTGACTCGGCTTGGGTGCCCCCATAGCAAGCATTGTGAAGTGCATGACAAGATTTGAGAGAAGCTACTTATAGATCTAAGAGCATTGAGGCTGGAATTATATAGAACATTCCTTTTGTGACAAAGTAAAACTCTCCCTCAAGTGTTGTGAGATATTTAAACGAATTATTTTATGCTTTTTGTAAAATTCCTTTTCACATTCCATCTGGCCCTCCCTGTCAGGGCTGCATCCCTGACAGGGAGGGTTTGTGCTGATGATTTATCAGCACAGCCCTCCCTCGGATTGCCACCCTAGACCACCAGGGAGCCTGCCCAGGGACCACCAGGGATGTGCCCACCCAGGACCACCAGGGAGCCGACCAGGGACCACCAGGGAGCCGATCTGGACCACCAGGGAGACCCCCCTAGACCACCAGTTAAGTGACATACTGCCCAATGTGGATGGCACTCAGTGCCACCTTCAGATGCCACCCTAGACCACCAGGGAATGAGCCCCTATCAATGTATATGCCCACCAGTGCCCCTATCAGTGCCCACCAGTGCCCCTATCAATGCACACCAGTGCCACATATCAGTGCCCACCATTGCCACCTACCAGTGCCACCTATCAGTGCCCAGTGCCGCCTATGAGTGCCAATCAGTGCTGTCTATTAGTGCCCATCAGTGCCGCTTAGCAGTGTCCGTCAGTGCTGCATATCAGTGCCCATCAGTGCTGTATATCAGTGCCACCTCTCAGTACCCGTCAGTGCTGCTTATCAGTGCCGCCTAACAGTGCTCATCATCGCTGCATATAAGTGCCTCATCATCAGTGCCACCTCATCAGTGCCGCCTCATCAGTGCCAATCAGTACTGCCACATCAGTGCCCGTCAGTGTAGCCTCATCAGTGCCCACCAATGATGGAAAAAATTTACTTATTTACAAAGTTTTGTGACAAAAATAGAGAATTTTTTTTTTTTTCAAAATTTTCGGTCTTTTTTTATTTGTAGAGCAAAAAATTAAAAACCGCAGGAGTGATCAAATACCACCAAAAGAAAGCTCTATTTGAGGGAACAAAATGATAAAAAACCTGTTTGGGTGCAGCGTCGCACAACCGCGCAATTGTCATTCAAAGCGCAACAGCACTGAAAACTGAAAATTGGTCTGGTAGTAAAGTGTTCTAAGTACATAGTATTGAAGTGATTAATAGCTTCATATATAATTGGAAAGATAGAACAAATAGAACAATCCTCAAAGGAAAACATGTTGACCATTAGAGAGACCCTTTGCTGCCAAATCTACCATACCTAGTGGAAAAGTCCTAAAATTCGCACATCTCTGCAAAACATAAGAAGTTCCATAACTTTTTACTTTTCCATTAAATGTCTAGAGCTGGGACAAGCGCTGTCCTTGTTTGCACATCAAGCGGTTGCTACACAAGAGAACCCATTGGAGCCTTGAGCTGCACCTGTCAATTTAGTTTGGGTACCAAGCATAGTGGTTGCATCCATAGACTGGAATCAGCACATTGGGTGAGGTAGCTAATCTGTAAATACTGTTTAGATGTTATTCAGGTGCCTTAGGCCCTTTAGAAATGGAGCAAGTTTCCAGATGGATTTAACCTGCAATTTGTAGAAGTAAAGGAGTGTCCACACATAGGTTTGTACAGGGACTACCGAAACCCCATTACATATTATCCTCAGGTTTATTTAACCTGTAATCTGTAGTACAGAGAAATTTCCTCACATAGATTTCTACAGGAAATTCCGAGACCATATATGTATGGCTTAGATGTCACCCATATTGCTAGAAGCCTATAAAATAGATGACTATAAGGAACATAAAAGTCCACTCATGAGGTTTTAAATTGAAGAGACTTCATTGCAAATGTAAAAGTAAAAATCCATCTGTCAAAAAATGTAGGGAGTGCTATCACAGGATCATTGGAAGAGAGAGTATGGGGTTTATTTACCAAAACTGGAGAGTGCAAAATCTCTGCATAGAAATGTGTGACCAGTTTTGAGAATATATTTTTATTTAAAAAAAACAGGGGCAATCTACAGGTAAAAAAAAAGTCTCTAGTTCTACTTTACTACACTTTTCTTGGGAGGACCTTTGCTTACAGATAATCTGAATCTGTCTTACCCCCCAGCTTCCAATATTTTGGATTAGTATGTACAATGTATATATGGATCTTACATTTGACCTCTGTGGCAAATATTGGCTGTCATTCATAAAGGGGACAGCACAGTGGTTTATCTTAACAGGCATAGGGGGAGATTTAGTAAAATGGGTGCACACAGAATCCTGTGCAGCTGTGCATGTAGCCAATCAGTTTCCAACGTCAGCTTGATTGGTTACTATGCAAAGCTGCACCTGATTCTGTGTGCACCAGTTTTAGTAAACCTCCCCCATAGTCTGTACATATCAGTATCCCTGTGCTTAATGTGAGCAGTGCAATGACACATACCATTTTGTATAACTAACTTATCTGCCAATGGTTGTTAAAATGCCCTTGTAAAGACACATCCATTCATCCATGAGCAAGGACCATAAGGCAGGGAGATAAAAAAAATGTTGCCTTGTTAAAAATAAATATTGTTTTATCATGCCTTTAAGGTGTTTTGAAGTGTTAGGGCCGGTTCACACCTAGGCGACTTGCGATCCAACTTGTGTCGCCCCAAGTTGCCTCAAGTCCCTTGACATCCGAAATCCCATTGAAATGAATGGGAGCCGTCTTAATATACACTACTGAAGTTGCTCCGACTTCAAGGCGACTTCAGAAAAGATTCCTGTACTACTTCAAGGCGACTTCTATCCGACTTGTGCCCATAGAATTCAATGGAAGTCGCCTCTAAGTCAGATCCCCCATCTATATTGAAGCGACTTTACAAGAAAAAGAAAATAATGTTTTTAAGGTAACCCCCTTCCTCTCTTCTCTGATTGACCACAGGCAATGTCGCCTGGCATGGAGTTCGGATCGCCTAGGTGTGAACCGGCCCTTAGTTGTAGCCTGTGAAAAATATTCTAGTTTCCACGGGGATTGTCTTCAGCTGAAAGCTTTTTACAGTTGTCCACAAAATATTGCTTTAACACAACTGCTCTTCATGTGAATACCAGTAACCATCTGAAACTACCAAATTTGAATATTAATCAATTAAAATCAGCTATGTTTCACTGCAATGAGCTCACTGCACCAACAACACAGTGAAGTAATATAGCTTTTGGCTTCAGTTTTTTCTAAAAGCATTGCAGTGTAGGTATAAGCTTTATCACTCAATGTTTGTAAAAGAGAAAAAAAAATGTAAAATATGCATTGATACTAAGAAAGCTAAAAATAAAGAGATGATTGAGAATGTATGGGCTAGTGTATTGCAAGTTCAAGAGTACCCCATTGCGGCCAATAAAATATCTCCTTTCACTCAGCAGTTAGTTGTTGGTTTATTCTTAATTGCTTAGAGTAACTTGGAGCTTGGCGCATTTGTTTTAGATAATAAAGGTTATTGTGAGTGGTGTCATA
This sequence comes from Glandirana rugosa, assembly GCA_018402905.1. NCBI lineage: Eukaryota > Metazoa > Chordata > Amphibia > Anura > Ranidae > Glandirana > Glandirana rugosa. The sequence goes on from BLSH010535000.1 coordinate 272,259, forward strand.
ACATAAATTGTGTCAGTTGGCTTCTATGTTGTGGTGCAAAACATAAAAAAATTACAGTGCAAATTGATAAAAATAACTTCACTAGAAGAAGGCAGCTTAAATCTACATAAACATAACAAACTTGCACTTCTCACAGGAGTGACTTTCTTGTTTGAGATTTAATAATTAAAAGGATATCTAAGAAATCAAACTTCAAGGAAACTTTTTAATTAAATTGCAGTAATATATTGGACCTCTTGGGTGAAAATCTAATTGTCTGCATCGCCCCTAAGAACCACTGAGCTTCTCTATTTATGGGTAAACACTAGGCAGACATAAAACACTACTCAATGCATAAATATATTTTTTACTAGCTGCAGCTAAAACCAGAACCTAAATTTGCTTTACGTGTTTATTTACAGTGAAACAAAATCAATCCAAACACCAGCACATATAAGTGAACAAATAACTCAATGACAAAATACTTAACTAATCAACCTAACAAACAGAAAACTTAACAGTGCTAGGCTTAAGCTGGTTACTGGGATCTGTTGGCTGCTGGGAGACCCCCGCTGGTGGACAATAAAACTACAACATTCTACTATGTGAAGCACAGTGCCACCAGCAGGTGATCCAGGTACTGACAGTTTTCCCCCCTTAACCACTTCACGCCCCTGCTATAGCCGAAAGACGGCTACAGCGTGAGCTTAGATTGCCGACCCTTTACCACATGATCAGCTAATGGGTCCCACTCAATAAACACAAGTGTTGCTAACCAGTGACACCTACCAGTGCCCACCAGTGCCCATCAGTACTGCTAACCAGTGTCCACCAGTGCCACCTATCAGTGCCCACCAGTGCTGCTAATCAGTGCCAATCAGTGTTGCTTATTAGTGCCACCTATCAGTGCCACCTATCAGTGCCACCTCTCAGTGCCCTTCAGCGCCACCTGTCAGTGCCACCTATCAGTGCAGCTACCAGTGCTGCCTCATCAGTGCCCATCAGGGCCACCTATTAGTGCCACCTCATCAGTGCCCACCAGTGCTGCCTCAACAGTGCCCATCACTGCAGCCTATCAGTGCCCATCAATGCCCATCAGTGCTACCTCATCAGTGATAATCAGTGCAGCCTATCAGTGCCCATCAGTCCACATCAGTAAAGGAGAAAAATTACCTGTTTGCAAAATTTTATAGCATACTATGTAAAAAAAAATGTTTCTTCAAAATTTTTCGGACTTTATTTATTTGGCAAAAAATAAAAACCCAGTGGAGATTACCACCCAAAGAAAGCGCTATTTGTGTGAAAAGAAAGTATAAAAATGTTGTTTGGGTACAGTGTTGCATGACCGTGCAATTCTCATTCAAATTATGACAGCGCTGAAAGTTGAAAATTGGCCTGGGCAGGAAAGGGAGTAAAAGTGTCCAGTAGGCAAGTGGTTAAACAGTTCACATATATGTGTTATACACATAGTTGTGTATTTACCTTTGTGCCTGGTGTTTAGCTAGTAGTGGTAACACAGGTAATTTTTCTTTTAGACATTTTCTATCAGTTTGAATATGACCTAAAGATATTGTTATGTGCAACAGTGATGGAGTGTATGTAACTCCCCAGTGTACTGCATGCGTCTCCTGTCTCTGTCTTAGCTTCTTTTGCACTCAGGCCAGTTGCAGCTTCATATCGCTGCCTTAGGTTATCGTGTTCAGTTCTTTTCTTCTGGTTTAAGCAGCCTCCTTTCTTGCTAAGGGCTGAATCCTTTCATTTATACCAGTCATGACTAATACCTAGCCTGCAGAGCTTGCAATCTAACAGCCCTTGATGTAAAATCGCATAAATATGCATGTGTTGTCAGCAGTGTAACAACTCAATTCCCTCCACTCTTATTGCTGCTTTTGGTGGTGCCTCTACTGTATATTCATTCTTTACAGCAGACTGTGGAAAAAGCGTTCCTCATAAAAATAAATATTATCCTCATAGCATTTTAAGCACCACAGGCAGCAGAAAGTTTAATCATGCTAAGGGACGACGTCTACTGTGAGGCCGCGAGGACTAAGGAGAGAGTGTGAGGCAGTGAGGTGGGGAAGAGAGATGCGGGGGGAGTCAGTGCAGAAGAATTGAAGAATGAGCATGAAAGAGGCACAGAATAACACAGCTAAAATACATGGAGGAGGATATAGTAAACTGATATGAGGGGGCTGGAGCAAGGAAAATGGGATGGCAAGGTGTATAAAACAGATTGGAGTCAGTTTTCTCAGCTATCTCTTGGGATTTCATTAGGAACACACAGTAGATACATATACAGATGTTTATTAATATGCATTTCCATCTGATAATTAAGGAGGTGTTTATTATTGCTTTACTTGAAAGACTTTTAGATATTTATGAGAAATGATTATGTGTTGCTCATTATGGTATTAAGGTTATCCCATTAATCATATAATATATTTTGAAGGCTGGTGAACAAATTCATATAAAAATGCCACAGAAACTGTAGTATAGCAAACGACTATTAATTGAGCCCTTTATGTCATAAGGCAAAGCAAAATGGACAAGGGGCAGAGGCTCATAGCATTCAAATAGCAATAATGATTTATAAATTGACTGCTAAAGTAATTTATTAAAGTGCAGGGAAGTGTTGCCCCTGGCATATTATTGTTCTTTTTATTGCCCCCTGTGTATTATTGCAAAAAATTGTCTTGGCTTCCTGTCCCAAATATTAGGGGAATTGTTTTCCTTTACTTCATGTTCTTGTGGCAATTGTCAGTGACAATGGTCACCAGTACAAATAGAGTGGGTAAATCTCTGCAACAAAGATAATGATAAAAGTCTCAAAGTCCCAAAATATTTATAACTAATACTTACTCAAAAATGTGGAGGAGTCAGCGGTACTAAGAAACTTGACACCAAGCATTTTTTTTATATATGGCCAAGGGCTTGTTTGCACTTGCTTTGGCTTCAACGCACATTAAAGACCCTAATGCTTCAACAAGTGTGTTTTTGAGGCTTCGGTGGTGCTTCGATGAGGCTTCGGTGGTGCTTCGATGAGGCTTCAGTGGTGCTTCAATGATGCTTCGGTGGTGCTTCGATGAGGCTTCAGTGGTGGTTCAATGAGGCTTCAGTGGTGCTTCAATGAGGCTTCGGTGGTGCTTCGATGAGGCTTCAGTGGTGCTTCAATGAGGCTTCAGTGGTGCTTCAGTGGTGCTTCAATGAGGCTTCCGTGGTGCTTCAATGAGGCTTCAGTGGTGCTTAAATGAGGCTTCCGTGGTGCTTCGATGAGGCTTCAGTGGTGCTTCAATGATGCTTCAGTGGTGCTTCGATGAGGCTTCAGTGGTGCTTCAATGAGGCTTCGGTGGTGCTTCAATGAGGCTTCGGTGGTGCTTCAATGAGGCTTCGGTGGTGCTTTGATGACGCTCTTTTGAAGCTTTGTTGATGCTTGGCCGATGCCCTGTGTGTTTGTTTATATCTCACACCTGCAATTTCTTCAAAACAAAGTGAAGCTAAATCTGTATTAAAGCCTCTGAAAAGCCACAGGTGCTTCAAGCGAGCTTCAAACAAGCTTTGTCATAGACTACTATGGAGTCGTTGAAGGGGCTTTGAAGCATGGCTAAAGCTACATGGGGTATAATTTTTGACGCAAAGCAAAGCCAACACAAGGTATAAACAGGACTGTAAACTAACCATTTTATTTAGTGACAGGAGCTTTGACTGTCGTTAAGGGAGCTTTAACAAACCGTGTCTGACGCCCTGTTTTGAAGCAAGTGTAAACGAGCCCTTACACTCTACTCCCCATAAAAAAATATTGTTAAATGTGTTTGCGCCTATTTATCATTAGCTGAACTCAAAGATCTACTACTTTTTCTAGGTACACAAATGGCCTATTTCTCTCAAATATTGTTCACAAATCCGTCTAAATCTGTGTTGGTGAGCATTTCTCCTTTGTCGAGATAATCCATCCACCTCACAGGTGTGGCATATCAAGATGGTGATTAGACTTCATGATTATAGCACAGGTGTGCCTTAGGCTGACCACAATAAAAGGCCACTCTAAAATGTGCAGTTTTATCACACAGCACAATGCCACAGATGTTGCAAGTTTTGAGGGAGCGTGCAATTTGTATGTTGACTGCAGGAATGTCCACCAGAGCTGTTGCCCTTGAATTGAATGTTCATTTCTCTACCATAAGCCGTCTTCAAAGGCATTTCAGAGAATTTGGCAGTACATCCAACTGGTCTCACAACCGCGGACCACGTGTAACCACACCAGCCCAGGACCTCCACATCCAGCATCTTCCTGCACAAACTGTCAGAAACCGTCTCAAGGAAGCTCATCTGCATACTCGTCGTCCTCATTGGGGTCTCAACCTGACTGCAGTTCGTCGTCGTAAGCGACTTGAGTGGGCAAATGCTCACATTCGATGGCCTCTGGCACTTTGGAGAGGTGTTCTCTTCACGGATGAATCACGGTTTTCACTGTACAGGGCGGATGGCAGACAGTGTGTATCAACGTTGTGGATCGAGTGGCCCATGGTGGCAGTGGGGTTATGGTATAGGCAGGGGTATGCTATGGACAACAAACACAGGTGCATTTTATTGATGGAATTTTGAATGCACAGAGATAACGTGATGAGATCCTGAGGCCCATTGTTGTGCCATTCATCCACGACCATCACCTCATGTTGCAGCATGATAATGCACAGCCTCATGTTGCTAGGATCTGTAATGCAGATGGACAATGACCCGAAGCATACTGCGAAAGCAACCAAAGAGTTTTTTAAGGGAAAGAAGTGGAATGTTATGCAATGGCCAAGTCAATCACCTGACCTGAATCCGATTAAGTGTGCATTTCACTTGCTGAAGACAAAACTGAAGGCAAAATGCCCCAAGAACAAGCAGGAACTGAAGACAGTTGCAGTAGAGGCCTGGCAGAGCATCACCAGGGATAAAACCCAGCGTCTGATGATGTCTATGCATTCCAGACTTCAGGCTGTAATTGACTGCAAAGGATTTGCAACCAAGTATTAAAAAGTGAAAGTTTGATTTATGATTGTTAATCTGTCCCATTACTTTTGGTCCCTTAAAAAGTGGGAGGCACATATCCAAACTGTTGTAATTCCTACACCGTTCACCTGATTTGGATGTAGATACCCTCAAATTAAAGCTGAAAGTCTGCAGTTAAAGCACATCTTGTTTGTTTCATTTCAAATCCATTGTGGTGGTGTATAGAGCCAAAAAGATTAGAATTGTGTCGATGTTCCAATATTTATGGACCCGACTGTATGTATATATATATATATATATATATATACATACAGTATATCACAACAATGAGCCCCACGGCCATCACGGGCGCCCCAGAGCCGACAACAGGAATCACGTACAGGTACCTGATTTTGCTCTTAAGGGCCACCCTACCACAGTAAATGTATATGGGACGGTCCTTAAGTGGTTAAGGTGTAGAAAGCTTGCTGACAGAATGTTTCCTCCAATGTTAAGCCATTGCTTGTTGAGTGGTTGTTTTTGTCTCCCCAATGTATAGGTCTTTGCATTCCTCACTACACAGCACTATGAAAACCAACTTTTACAACTCCTATTCTGCTCCACATTCCATGGTGATTGGACTAAGGTGTTGTGTTACCTGTGTGGCTATAAATGCTGGGATATCTTTCTAACACTTAGCAGAACACATTTATTTGAATGTGACTTAATAGTCCTAGCTATACCATGACCTGGATAAATAAGAACCATCACAGACATTTTAACCTACAACAAAATATAAATAGTTCTTTAAATCTTGTTTTTTTATGATCTGGGCAGAATAGAAAAACTTTAAGCAATGCATGTGATAAAAGGCTTCTTTCTATTGTAAACTGAGCAAAAGGTAATTGAAATGATGCTTTTGTGAATGTGAAAGCATGTGTGAAACTCAGGTTCAGCACCAAGGACAGCAATCCATGCTGTGCATTCCCTGCATGTGCTTACATTAGGATTGGTTATTTCTATTCTTGCTGTTTTTCAGCGCATAACCTGTGCTGTTATTACATTGAGTATGTTTTTATTTCATTTACCAAATAATCTACTCTTCATTAATCTTCCTTGGCTAAACCTAAAATGCTTCCTACATACCACAGAGAAGGAAATGTACAGAAACATTTATTAGATGTTTCTCTGTCTAGGATCTGTTTTTGATGCATTGCAGCAAATTGTGTTCAGGTGGTCACAACAACATATGTGCTTGTTTTTATTTGATGTATATGGTTCAGGTTGTTTTGTATTTGACCTCACTGACATTGTGACATTAAAGAACATATTGACGTGATGCAAGCATTATATCGGCCTTTAGATCTGTTCCTGTAAAACCACCTGACATTTTAGACTTCCTGATCAGCGTATTTTTCGCCTCTGTTAAGTGCCCAACTACCGAAAGGGGTTTTCTGCTTGTACATCTTTTTCCAAGCCAGTCTTGAACCATTTGATAGTCACATTATATAAGTTCAAAACATGTTCATACTTTTGCACCATGCAAAGACCTTTTTATCATGTATGCAGTTGTAAAGATGGATACTAAGACAACTATACAGATATAACGTAAAGGTAAGCGTCAATACATATTTGTGAATCAACTTAAAACTTACCATTCATTAACAAATATGTAAAGATAAATAATATTTGTCTGTGTATATACCACTTGGGTTTTAGGACTGTAGTAGAAAATGCAGACTGTAAGCATCAGCATGATGTTGTGTTGCCCTAAATCTACCCAGTAAAGGCTGTAAAGTTGGATTCACCAGTGATACTTTTCTTGTACTCTCTACACTCACTACTGTAATTGAGAACTATTAGGCCTCATACACACGGACGTTTTTTGGCGCCGGCGTTTTCTGGCGTTTTTTGCAGCTCTCCATGTTAGTCAATGGCCACATAAAAACATCGACGTTTTTGAGCTGTAGGTGGCGCCGGCGTTAGTGAGCAGAAAGTAGAACCCATGGCCATCGCGTTCTGAGGCTGTAACGTTTTGGCATTTTTTGACGCCAACGCCACAATATGCCAATAAACGCCAACGAACGCCACCTATTATTATACCGGCGTTTTCCGGCGTTTTTTGACGCCGACGTTTCTAGGTTGAAAAATAGCAGAGGGATGATTTTTAAAAAAAAACGCCTATTGACGCCGACGCTCACTAACGCTCAAAAACGCCGATGCATAACGCCGAAAAACGTCAACTTTTTTTCCTTGACGTCGGACCCGACGTTTTGTTTATTTTTTTAGATACGCCCGTGTGTATGAGGCCTAAGTCAGCAGATTGTTTGTACAGTCTACATAACACCTTCTTCTCTTCTTCCTAACAGGGGGAGGTGTTTTGTGTTTGATGAAGAAAGCAGGGGAAAATACTAAATGATAACAGTGTAGAGGCAGAGAACACAGAAAGTTATCATCTCACAGGATTTCTGAATGGATGAGTTGCTACACTATATTATCAAAAGTATTGGGAACCCTGCCTTTACATGCACATGAACTTTAATGGCATCCCAGTCTTAGTCTGTAGGGTTCAATATTGACTTGGCCCACCATTTGCAGCTATAACAGCTTCAACTCTTCTGGGAAGGCTGTCCACAATGTTTAGGAGTGTCTATAGGAATGTTCGACTATTCTTCCAGAAGAGCATTTGTAAGGTCAGGCACTGATGTGGATGAGAAGGCCTGGCTCGCAGTCTCCACTCTAATTCATCCTAAAGGTGTTCTATCGGGTTGAGGTTGCAGGCCAGTCAAGTTCCTCCACCCCAAACTCACTCATCCACACAATATTACCAAAAGTATTGGGCCACCCCTCTAAATCATTTGGTGGAGGGGGGGATTATGGTGCGGGGTTGTTTATCAGGGGTTGGGCTTAGCCCTTTAGTTTCAGTGAAGGGAACTGTTAAGACGTCAGCATACCAAGACATTTTGGACAATTTAATGCTCCCAACTTTGTGGGAACAGTTTGGGGATGACTGCACATCAGTGCACAAAACAAGGTAAATAAAGACATGGATGAGCGAGTTTGGGGTGGAGGAACTGAACTGGCCTGCACAGAATCCTGACCTCAACCCGATAGAACACCTATTCTATAGGTTATATTAGAGCGGAGACTGCAAGCCAGGCCATCTTGTCCAACATCAGTATCTGACCTTAGAAATGCGTTTCTGGAAGAATGGTCAAACATTTCCATAGACACTCCTAAACCTTGTGGACAGCCTTCCCAGAAGAGTTGAAGCTGTTATAGCTGCAAAGGGTGGGCCAACTCAATATTAAACCCTACGGACTAAGACTGGGATGCCATTAAAGTTCATGTGTGTGTAAAGGAAGATGTCACAATACTTTTGGCAATATAGTGTATATTTTGCACTTGACAAAAATATATAATTAAATCCTTTGAATGATATATTTATCAGGCCAAGGGATCAAATAACAGAAATTTATTGTTAGCATTTACATATACTTCAAGTCAAAAACATTAAAAATAGGAGCAAGTTGACATGATCTGACATTATATTTTATATTTTTTTTTTCCTGGCTGTAGTTTTTTTTTGTTTGTAAATGCATGTAGGTGCTAGATTCACTTTAACCAGTTGCTGACCGCCCGCCGTGGCTTGGCAAAAACTTGGCTCGTTAACGCAAACTGCCGTCACCTGAAGGTGGCTGCGAGATCACTCACTGTGTTCTGGGGGGGCCAGGAAGCAGGTAGGGCGGTCTCGATCTCCGCCGGCTACCCACGGAGTGACAGAATGGGGGTCTGTGTATGTAAACACAGATCTCCATTCTGACAGAGAGGGAAGGGATATGATTGCAGGCTTCCTGTATATAGGAGCCATGATCACTCTCCTCCCCCAGCCAGCCCAGACCCCATACAGTTAGAACACACTGAGGGAACACAGTTAACCCTTAAAGCGCCCCCTGCAGGTTATCCCCTTCACTGCCAGTGGCATTTACACAGCAATCAATGCAGCATTGATCGCTGTATAAATGCCAATGGTATCAAAAAGTATCAAAATGGTCCGACATGTCCGCCACAATATCGCAGTACCGCTAAAAAATTGCAGATCGCCGCCATTACTAATAAAAAAAAATAAAAACCCCATAGATGAATTCTCATTATTTGTAAACGCGGCAACTTTTACTCAAACCAGTCAATAAACGCAGATTGCGATTTTTTTTACCAAAAATATGAGGAAGAATATAAATCGGCCAAAACCGATGAAAAAAAAAATTGTTTTTTCATATTTTTTTTTGGGATGTGTATTTTAGCAAAAAGTAAGAAATTTTGGGTTTTTTTTGCAAAATTGTTGCTCTTTTTTTGCTTATAGCGGCGATCAGAAATGACTCAGAGGTGATCAAATTCCACCAAAAGAAAGCTCTATTTGTGGAAAAAAAAGGACGCCAATTTTGTATGGGTACAACGTTGCACGACCGCGCAATTGTCAGTTAAGTGCCGAATTGCAAAAAGTGTTCTGGTCCTAAAGTGGGAAATCCTTGGGCTGAAGTGGTTAATGTAAATCTTTCTTGAGTCCATACATTATAGTGGTATGTTAAATTAAGGGCTTCTCACCCTCTCCTCTTCCCTCACATTACTATTTGTATGGGTGGCCTGAGAGATTGGGGGGGGCAAGGGTAAAGTGTCAAATTCTAGGAGTTGGTATTTGCATAATAGAGAGCATGGCGTGTTTTCCAGCTCCCAGGGTTATCTGAAAGACAACTGCAAGTTTGTGAAGATTTCCTGTATTTGCTTTATAATACCTGTTTAGCATGCACAGTGCCATGACAGCTTTACTGTAAATACTTAGTAGAAGAGGGTCATTCGGGGTGCCAGTGTTTACACTTTGTCTAGCTATTTTCTCCTGAAGTGTTGGTACAAAATAGCGGTAGGGTGTTTTTCTCTGCTTTTATTCTTTATCTTTCATTTCTTACCATCATATCCCGGATTTAAAAATAATCCCTTTCAAGAAAATCCTGCTGGGAGAGAAATCCTGGCATTAGATGCAAACTGTAAGGTCTTTGTCTCTTGTGAAAACAAAAAGAATTAACAACTATTTTACAGGCTGCAATTAGCTGCCTTTCCTGCCCAGAGTCATGTTTGTATGATTATGTCATTTGAAATGGGCAAAGACACACAAAACAAATGTTATTTCCTTTGTGCATATGAAGCGATTGCAGCCATTGTGTTTTACCAAATGCGTTCTCAACAAAATGGCATAAAGCTATACTGTTAAACCAAAGACGATGATATTTCATATGGAATCCAGGAAGACATATTGGGGGGAAAACTTATCAGTCAGCGTTATAATCCTCTAAATTTGCATCATTTGCATGTGATCGATTAAAGATAGTTTTAAAGGTAAATATTTCACACAACACCTGACTTTTCAGATCAGAGAGGTGGTTGCTGAAATGGAAGTGCAACACAACAGGGATGATTGGCATATATTGGACAGTTGTATGATGTTCAGGTAAAGCACCCACCTTGTATTGATGCTGCATAGAGGAACACATTAACCACTTAAGGACAGGAAGGATTTCCCACCTTAGAACCAGAGCACTTTTTGCGATTCAGCACTGCGTCTTTTTAACTGACAATTGCGTGGTCGTGCGACGTTGTACCCAAACAAAATTGACGTCCTTTTTTTCCCACAAATAGAGCTTTCTTTTGGTGGTATTTGATCCCCTCTGCGTCATTTCTGATCACTGCTATAAACAAAAAGAGAGCGACAATTTTACAAAAAAAAAAACATATTTCTTACTTTTTGCTAACATACATATCCACAAAAAAAAATATATAAAAAAACAAATTTATTCATTTGGTTTTGGCCGATATATATTCTTCATATTTTTGGTAAAAAAAAAAAATCGCAATCGGCGTTTATTGATTGGTTTGAGCAAAAGTTGCCGCGTTTACAAACCATGAGCATTCATTTATGGCCTTTTTTTTTCACTAGTAATGGCGGCGATCTGCGATTTTTATCGGGACTTTGATATTGGCGCAGACATGTCGGACATTTTTGACACTTTTTTGGGACCAATGACATTTATACAGCAATCAGAAATGTAAATATCCACTGATTACTGTATAAATGTCATTGGCAGGAAAGGGGTTAACCTGCAGGGGGCGCTCTAGGGGTTAACTGTGTTCCCTGGGTGTGTTCTAACTGTGTGGGGGCTGGGCTGCCAGGGACACCAGAGATCTAGGTGATCCCGAGTACAGGGATCAGTAGATCTGTGACATGCTGCCTGTCAGAACGGGGAACCGCCGTGTCTACATTGGCGGTTCCCCCTTCTGGCTCTGTCAGAGGCCATCGTGGGTCGCCAGTGGACATCGAGTCCGTCTGACCTGCGGCCCCGCTCAGGGAGCGTGTGGCGGGCACGAGCACTCGCCCCCTAGCCGTTGTGCACGCGAGTGACAACTATAGGTGGCGATGCTGTTGCCATGCTGTTGCCGCTTATAGTCGCAAGGCGGACAGCAAGTGGTTAATGCAGTCAGGAACTTACTGCTTGAGAAAGGTTGATTCTGTTGGCAGCATGTGGTTACAACTGCTTGAAAATGTCTTTTTTTTAAAACTGAATTGGCTCCATAATGTACAATGCAGCCAACAGCATTGCATTTTTTGTAACTATAGAAGTAATTAAAGATGTAAAAGGAAATACAGCAATCAAAACACACTCTAGAATTTTGATAGCTAGGCTATGTTACCAAAAGTATTGGGACGCCTGCCTTACATGCACATGAACTTTAATGGCATCCCAGTCTTAGTCCGTAGGGTTCAATATTGAGTTGGCACACCCTTTTCAGCTATAACAGCTTCAACACTTCTGGGAAGGCTGTCCACAAGGTTTAGGAGTGTGTCTATGCGAATGTTTGACCGTTCTTCCAGAGGCGCATTTGTGAGGTCAGGCACTGATGTTGGAAGAGAAGGCCTGGCTCACAGTCTCCGCTCTAATTCATCCCAAAGGTGTTCTATCGGGTTGAGGTCAGGACTCTGTGCAGGCCACTCAAGTTCCTCCACCCCAAACTCGTTCATCCATGACTTCATGGCCCTTGCTTTGTGCACTGGTGCACAGTCATGTTGGAACAGGAAGGGGCCATCCCCAAACATGTAAAGGCAGAAAGGCAGGCGCCCCAATACTTTTGGTAATATAGTGTAGATAGATAGATACAGTGCCTTGAAAAAGTTTTCATACCCCTTGAGATTTTCCACATTTTGTCATGTTACAACCAAAAACGTTAATGTATTTTATGTAATAGACCAATACAAATAACGTATACTCTAAAACTCACACAAGAATTAAAAAACATTAGCAGCGCTTCTGAGTCCAGTATTTTAAATACAAATACAAAGAAAATGACAGTTCATAAGTCTCATTGATCTCCTAAAAAAGCCATATACAGTCCACAATCATATGCTGAGCAAACACCCAGTGAGTCCTTAAAATATTCCAATCAGGTTATGTGGGGATGCAGTGTTGGATAGCCAGTTCTTACTCCTGTCACCACACCTCGTGGATCACCACTCCCTAAGAATATTAAATTCACCAGAGCCCAGAGGTCCACTCCGAGCAGCACGTCCTGGTAAAGACTACACCTTCAGCCTTGATATCCCAATCTCCCAGAAAGATCCACTGAATGTGCGTCTCCTCTCCTCATCAAGCATCAGCATTCATACAAAGAAATGGCTAATAGTGTGATAATGTTTTCACTCATTTATTAAAAACTTCAATAAAACAACCTCCCTCAAGTATTGCACTTACAAGAAATAAAACATTCTAAGCATGTAGTATAGCAAGTTGAATGTGTGCTCTTAGCACACCATAGGAGCAAGCTGTCAAGATCGCTTCCAGGCTAGGTTGCACATTCATTAATTAACCACTTCAATGCTGGGCACTTAAACCCCCTTTCTTCCCAGACCAATTTTCAGCTTTCAGCGTTGTTGCAGTTTGAATGACAATTGCGCGGTCATGCGACACTGTACCCATATGAAATTTTTATCATTTTTTTCACACAAATAGAGCTTTCTTTTGGTGGTATTTAATCACCCCTGGATTTTTTGCGCTATACATTAAAAAAAGACTGGAAATTTTCAAAAACAATGCATTTTTCTTCGTTTCTGTTATACAATTTTGCAAATAAGTAATTTATCTTCATAAATTTTGACCAAAAATGATACTGCTACATTTCTTTGGTAAAAATCACCCAAATCTGAGTTTATTTGGTGTTGGCGGACAGACAGATGTTTTGGGGACTGTGACAGATGTGACGGGGACAGACAGATGTTTTGTGTATGGTGACAGATGTGACGGGGACAGACAGATGTTTGGGGACTGTGACAGATGTGACGGGGACAGACAGATGTTTTGGGGACTGTGACAGATGTTTTGTGTATGGTGACAGATGTGATGGGGGACATACAGATGTTTTGGGGACTGTTTTATGGGGACACTTATGTGTATGGGGACAGGGGTATCAGTGTGCTTGGTGCACTGTGTGGGGGGGCGATCTGTGACAGCTCTCTGCATGAAATCATCATCATGCAGAGAGCTGTCATATTGCTGCAGATTCCCCCATCCCCCCCCCCCCCCCCCCC
>BLSH010535000.1:286352-323459 GCA_018402905.1 Glandirana rugosa
GTACTTCCGGTTCCATGTGTAGTCTGTCCAGTTACTATTGCAATGACTCTTCAAATTTCGTCCGAATTGATTGGACACAGCTGTCACATGATCGGGAGGGCCAGTCACTGCGCCCATATCCCGATCTCTGCTCAGCTGGATCCTGTGATCATAATGATCACAGGATCCAGCCGCAGCTCGGCCACGTGGCGCGCTGCGGCTGGACCCTGTGATCATTATGAGCTCCCGTTCTGCATGACGTGTATACAAGTCCTGTCAGAACGGGGAAGCTCCCACCCAGCCGTATATGTACAGTGGCCAGGTGGGAAGTGGTTAATTAAGACTTCAAAGGTTTGGGTGTTTTTTATAACCTAAGCCTGCTTTAAACTTCTCAGTAACGTTATCATTGACCTGTCTGATGTGTACCTTGGCCTTCATGATGCTGTTTGTTCACTAAGGTTCTCTAACAAATCTCTGAGGGCTTCATAGAACAGCTGTATTTATACTGCAATTATATTACACACTGGTGGACTCTATTTACTAATTAGGTGACTTCTGAAGGCAATTGGTTCCACTAGATTTTAGTTAGGGCTATCAGAGTAAAGGGGGCTGAATACAAATGCACACCACACTTATCAAATATGTATTAGTTAAAAATGTGGTAAACCATGTATCATTTCCCTTCCACTTCACAATTATGTGCCAGTTTGTGTTGGTCTATCCCATAAATACAACTACGTTTGTAACATGCCATAATGTGGATAATTTCAAGGGGCATAAATACTTTTTCAAGACACTGTAGATAGATCGATAGGTAGACTTTCAGCAGTATTCATATGGACTACATTTTATCAAATCCTCTCCTTTGAATTAGACAGCTGTAAACCGATCCAGGCTAGCTGCAGTCACTAAGGGTATCTTCTGTATGTTCTCTCTACTACAACAAATACATTCACACATACCTTGGGACTAAAGAGAGTAAAAAGATTTTGCAACAAGAGTCTTGGTTAAGAATTCTTTGTCTTTTTTTATACAATAAAAACATTTTCTTTCTAGCTGGCTTATAAATAAAATGTGTGAATGTTGTGCCAAAACTGTGAGTTTTATAAGGACACGGAATTGTTCATGACTTTGCTCCTTTGTTTTTTGCCTTGGCAGCTGGGAGGATGTGGGATCCTTGGAGTGGGTATCTGGCTGGCCGTCACACAGGGGAACTTTGCCACGCTCTCCTCTTCTTTTCCTTCGCTATCTGCTGCCAACCTGTTGATAGCTACGGGAACCATCGTGATGATTGTGGGCTTTCTGGGCTGCATTGGTGCTATTAAGGAGAACAAATACCTTCTTCTGAGTGTGAGTACAAATCATTGTGGGAGTTTGGTATCTTCTGGGCAATGTTCAGTCTTGTAGGAAGTCTACATACATGGAGAAAGAATGGAGCAGTTGACTATAGCCACCAGTTAGGTTGCACTTAGAACTACACTGGGAACTTTATTTAAATTTATACATCAGATCTAAACTTCAGTAAGTATTTCATTATTAGCAATTTAGCAATCTATATGCATGGAAAACGTAAAAGTAATGTGGGGTAGTAAACGCCTAGATGCAAATCAGTCTTCCTTTCTTTTTAACCTAGTTTGTGCAAGAGTTTTCCTGTGTATTTGCAGCCTGTGCACCTGTAATCCTGGGCAGCCAACTGCAACAGTAGTGCCCAGGTCTGCTACAGATCTATTACTAAAGATGAGACAGGATTTTACCCTAAACAGATGCATGATGCTCAGGGTCAGGTTTTATTCTGTACCAGTGCTGTGTTACAGCAGCTGAGGGAGAAACATATGTCTCTTTGCTCCTGTTTAGCATTGGCTTGCTGTACAACAGAATTGATAAATGCTTGCCCTAGTGTTTTTGATGATCTGGTTATAAAGAAATCTAGGAATGTATGTATGCATGCGTGGCTAAGCAATGCACTGGATGAATATGAAGATATTTCATTGCATTATTAACCAAATATCAGCAATATAAATAGAGTCAGGAAATTAATTATTTATATTTGTGGAGTGAACGGGTCATGCAAATGTTCTTAAGGGCAATGTGATATGAGTCATTTTGTAACTTTGATTTATTTTCACTAACATCCACATTTTCAGATCAAGCTTTTGGGGTGGGGTGTTCCCCCTCCGCCAAGGTCTAAGCAGTACTAATATACAACATTGGCTGTGTATGTTTGATTGTGTTTTTTTGTTCTCCCTCAGAGATTGTCTTACTTAACCTTCTGCTAAAACTTTTATTAACCACTTCAGCCCCGGAAGGATTTCACACTTTAGGACCGGAGCCCTTTTTGCGATTCAGCACTGCGGCCCTTTAACTGACAATTGCGCGGTTGTGCGACGTTGTACCCAAACGAAATTTGCATCCTTTTTTTCCCACAAATAGAGCTTTCTTTTGGTGGTATTTGATCACCGCTGCGTCATTTCTGATCGCCGCTATAAACAAAAGAAGAGCGACAATTTTGCAAAAAAACCCAAATTTCTTTCTTTTTGCTACAATACAAATCCAAAAAAAAAATATAAAAAAACATTTTTTTTCATCGGTTTTGGCCAATTTATATTCTTCCTCATATTTGTGATAAAAAAAAATCGCAATCGGCGTTTATTGATTGGTTTGCGCAAAAGTGGTCGCGTTTATGGACGATGAGAATTCATTTCTGGGGTTTTTATTTTTTTATTATTTTTTACTAGTAATGGCGACGAGCTGCGATTTTTTGTGGTACTGTGATATTTCATTTTGCCACTTTTTTGGGACCATTGGCATTTATACAGCGATCAGTGCTATAAAAATGCACTGATTACTGTGTAAATGCCATTGACAGTGAAGGGGTTAACCTGCAGGGGGCGCTCTAAGGGTTAACTATGTTCCCTGGGCGTGTTCTAACTGTATGGGGGACTGCCCTAGCTGGGGAAGGGAAGTGGTCACAGCCTCCATGTAGAGGAAGGCTGTGATCACAGCCCTTCCCCCCCCTCACAGAACGGAGGTCCGTGTTTACTTACACGGACCTCCGTTCTTTCACTCGGGGGGGGGGGGCATCGCGGGTGGCCGGCGGAGATCGACTCCACCGCACCCACTCCCTGGCCCTCCCTGAACACAGTGAGCGCGCGGGCGCGCCTCCGGCGGCGCGCGCGCGCTCACTAGGCTCGATCCCGCAGCCGCCGTCAGATGACGGCGTTTTGCGCAATAGAGCCACCTTGCTGCCGTCAGATGCCGATCGGCGGTCGGCAAGTGGTTAATATTTGTGCTGCTTGGACCTTGAAGAGGGAACACCCTCAAAGCTTATAGTGAAAATTTGGATGTTAGTGAAAATTAAACAGTTATCACAGACTGTACTCAATTGTTCTTGTAACTACAATTTGTAACATGTACATATATGGAAATGAATCGCCGGCATCCCTCCACATGTGAATTTGCCTGGCTTGTCAATGTAGGCTACCACAGCTGCTATGTTTGCAATGTCCGCATGCTAAACTCTCTGGGGTCGAGGGTTGGACACCCCTGATGTAGTGCAAGGGCCTGCCTATTGAATATAGAGTGATTGGATAGATACTGTCTCCTCCTATTCCATAGTTTTGGTAAATCTAAAGGAGATTGTACAGAGATTGCATATGTATAGTGTATGGCCACCTTTATACACCTAAAATTATCTAGTTGTGCTTTCAGTGCCATTAATTGTTAATGGTGCAACAAACAAACATTTTGCAACACGAAAAAATGGTGACAAATGCAGCAAAACACACAGTGAAAAATGTGCAACTCGTACCACAGTAAAATGTCCTATGTGAATGGGCCCTAAAAGTGAAATTGGTTTGTTTACACAAGAACAATGGGGCTCCATTCACATCTGTGCATTTCCAAATGGCACAGAAAATGCCTGCTTTGCTGCACATTTCAGAAACACTCTGCAAATGCACCAAAAAGCATTGTAAAAAATGAACGACACTCTGCTCTAAAAAAAGTTCTGGAGCTTCTTCGGGCTGCCCTATGCATGATGAGTGGAAACGCTCCAAAAGGCCCCCCAAAAAAAGTGAAGAAGTGAATGGGGCCTGACAGCTGAGTTTCTCCATCCACTCCCTCCTATGTTCTTGTATAAAGATGGCCATACACTATGCAATCTGACGCTGCAATCTCTGTACGATTTCCTTTAGCTTTACTAGAACTATGGAACAGGTGGACACACCTGAACAATATATTCAATTTGTATCAAATCAGGCCGGCCTTTGCACTACATAGCCGATGGGAGATCTAAAGGAGATTGTACAATCAGATTGTAATGTCAATAGTCACCTTCAAGTGTTACTAAACCCAGGACCCTGCATTCACTCTATCTGGTCTCCCACAGTACACAGAACACGGAAATGCATTTATTTTAGTAAATATAAACTGCTAAATACCTTTTCTCATCAGCAGTATATAGAAGTCTTCTATCAGTGTCCAGCCAAGCACTGGTTTAAGCTTGTAAGAGGAGTTTTCTGACTGTCCTATGAGACTGCAAGTGCCCTGACCCTCTCTCTGGACAGTGCTGATTGGCCCTGTGCTGATCACATGCACTTCCCCAAGAAAAAAAAACCCTAGCAATACACGCCAAACTGAACATGTGCAGCCAGACTCGCTAGACTGTTATCATTTAATTATCAGAGGACGGTGGAAGGAGGGGAGGATCAGAGAAGCCAAGATCAAACAGCTTTTTTTACACAATGCAGAAGAATAACCCCTTAGGTTCCACAGTGAGTATAACAAGCATGCTTTACTGCATATACAGACTGATGCTACTGTTGTGGGTTTAGTAACACTTTAAGGGAAGAAGTAGGTGGTGGTATAGCAATGAGGGAGGTGTGGCCCAGGCTGGTAATACACACCATATTACACCCTTTTCTGTAATGCAAAAACACAGTGAATGATGGGAGCTGACCTACAGGAAGTGATGCAACCAGAAAGAATGTTTTAAAATGCAGACAAAAACATGAAATGTTAAACCTTTTGTGGATGGGATGAGAGATAAGAACATTGGGATTGCTGGGTAAGAAATTATATTACAAAAGGATTCTATTTATTATGAAATGTGAAATTCTACCCGAAAAGGTGAACTTTAAAGACTAAGCAATTGACATTTCAGTGTTTGGAGTTAGAAATCGCCATCAGCTTTAGTATCTGCTCATGACTTCCAATGCAGCTGCTAGTGGCCATGCAATACCAGTGAATTATAGCTGCCTTGATGAGCATTGTAGTCAGCTACAGCAATGATTGGTGTCTGGCTACAGTTGCCAGAAAAAATAAGTAGATCGTTTTGCAGCAGCTTCAAATCTCTACCACAAAGTTGTTGACATTACACGGCCCTAAAACGTATAATTCTACTCTTAGACCCATTTCACATGGCCAAATCAGCCATGGTGCAATAAGCATTTTGCAGAAAACTGCGGCTGGGATCCCAAGGTGTTTGGACAGCTGAGGCCAGGAAGCCTGTACAAAAGCAATGAAAAACTGACAGTGGCAGTAGTTTGCTGGTGTTTGCATGTAATTGTATATAAAGCGGTTAGAAACAGATGATGATCTTAGGACACAAGTAGTTCACCACCACGCCTGCAACCACCACCCCGTGCATGAACTTCCCATACCACCATACCTGAAACCTCTCCTCACCTGTGCCTCATGACCTCAGAAGACCCCCATCCTTGACTAGGATATTAAATATGGCTTGTCTTAAACTGCTATAACCAATCCAATATAATAACTACGCAACACAGATTGGAGTAAGGCTCCATTTACCCGGAACTCTGTTTCAACCTCCTTTGAACGATTTTTTTTGACAGCTAACAGCCGGCGTCTAAAACATCAGTTTTGCCGTGTTTTGCTGTGTTTGCGTCTAGGAGCGGTTTTTAAAAAAATATATACATATATATATTTTTTTTAAATGGAAACGGCTGTAAACGGTCCTAGATGCGAGTTACCGCATTTAGGCGCATTTGTCGACGTTTACAAACTGTTTGGCGTTTCAAATGCCTCTGAACTGGCGTTTGAACCCATTTTTTGCGTTCCAAAAAAAGCCTTTAAACACAACTGCCTGGAAAAAATCTTAAATGGCCCTGTGTAAGGCCCCTTTCACACGGGCGGATCATTCGGGTCCGCCTGTCATGCCGGTCCACCTGTTCTCTATGGAGCGACGGATGTCAGCAGTGACATGTCCGCTGACACCCGATCCGCTCTGATCCGCCAAAAAACAGACGGATGGAAACCCTATTTTCCATCCGTCTGGTGGATCGGATCGGATGAACACGGACAGACGGTCCGTGTTCATCCAATCCTCCATAGAGGAGAATGGAGCTCTGACAGCTCATTCTCTGCACTGAGTGCAGAGACTGTGCTGTCATCCGCTGGCTCAGCGGGGATAAACAGATGGATCCCCGCTGAGCAGCGGAGCCCATCAAAACGGGCTCCGCTAGTGTGAAAGAGCCCTAAATGTACTGATAAGATAACATAGAGGAAAGTTCAGGGGCAACTGGAAAAAATGCCCAAATGCCTCTAAACGTCCGTTTACCAGCAGCAGTATACAGTAAATGAGACCTTAATGGTCATAGCAGCCTTTTATTAACAAAATAATAAATAAATAAATAACTGATAAATAACATAAACACACAGTGCATAAAATAATGTAGCCGCAAGGTCCTATTGGACATCAAAGCAAAGACAGAACCTGCTTATTACTCAGGCCTCCCGCTGCAAAACCACTGAGCAGATACACATCCCAACAACTGAGAACGGTACCTTAGACAGGTCCCTACACCTTGCCTTTTTTTTGCCCTTATAACCTATAAGAACCTTGCACTCCGATGGTACCAGACCAAGCTACCCACAACAAAATACCCAAAACCTGAAGACCTGAAAATACAGGACAAAAGGGTAGGAAGTTTTCCCCTACTTGCTGACCTCCAACTGAAGACCACCCCACTTAGCTACCAGACAAACCCCCCTACAGCTCCACCCATCTCTGGCCTTGACCCAGTCAGCTAAACTTCCCTTTCTTACTTTTAAATAGCCAAACTTCCCCCAACTATATCCAAACAAGCCCCTTTAACCCCTGTCATTCTGGCCCTTTGTCTATTGCATTTTTATTTTACTCCGGGCCCCACTTTCCCTCTGCTTTCAACACCTCATCCCACATGTCCTATCTCACTCACCACTATACCAATGCCCACCTCCATGCTTGCTGCCACTGAACCAATGCATGCTGCAGCACTCACGGCCATTGTATCAATGCACAGCTACAGTAACACACCTTTCTGTATTGAGAATAATAATTTACTAGCAAAACTGTGCCTGTTCTTTGAACAGGCACAGTTTTGCTAGTAAATTATTAGAATGAAAAAGTCCATCTATAGCATGTGTAACTAACTGTTCAATGAAATTTCCCAACACGTGTCATTACATCATTTGAAGTAACAATGTCTCATCATGATCTATTAGTCAGCAATTAAAAAAATATTGTGTTTGGCTAATTAAGCTGCTCTGTCAGAAATGAAGCAATAATTCTTTAGCACAAAAAAATCTTGTTTGTATGGAAATTGAGCTCTATAAAAAGTTACATTAAAAAGCTGTTGTCCCGAATCACCCAAAGTTTTCATATTTAGTTTTGCCAGCATTCAAAGAAGAAAGGTTAACAGTGATCTAACAGAGGCTGCCAGCTGTGTGACATTCAATCCTCTCAGCACTAACACCAACCTCGCTGAGCAACTGCAGCATGAAATATTACAGAAGAGGAGTCAGGAGCAGAGGGAAGAACAGGAAATAAAAACACACTTTACAGCTCACCCAGGAGGGTTTGAGAGGGAACTAAAATTGGTTTTACTATCTCAATATACACCGCAGAGGTACAGAACTGCAGACATGTGTGGTTATTTACTGATACATTCAAGGAAGAGGATACGTATTTTTATGATTATCTGCAACACTTCTTTCAATCACATATGTGCAGCTCTCCGATACATTTCACAAGTAATTCACATGGGATAACAATCAATACAGAACACTTTCATTTTTTTTTATTATTTTGTGTATATATTTACTTATTACAGATTAAATAAAATATATAGCCATTGCCTGAGGCACAAGAATGACATTGAAGGTAAAGGACAGAAGTGGTCTGTCACCAAAGTGGTTGTTCACGTTTCTGCTTTAAATTTAAGTTACAGCTGAAATCCAGGAAATAGTGAAATACAGCTGAAACACATACTGTGTATACCAAAAGATTTTTTAATTCTGTTAAGCCATGTGTGTGATCCAGATATGGCTGGATTATTCTTTTTTTAATTTTATGAATACTGGATTAATGCCTGACCACTTTGACTGTGCTCTCCCCTATCATCACATATCACTGCAGTGGCGGCCCGTCCATAAGGGGCGCCGCCCCCCTAATCCATGTGCCCAGCTCCTAATCTACATACAGGATGCCGGACGCATGGATTTCAGTGGGTTTTTTTTTAAGCACGTGATTAAAGCCTGAGGCTTTAATTGGCTTCAAAAAAGGGTGGACTTGGGGCGCAAAGCATTGCGCCCTGAGCCCATCCAATTGTGTGACAATAGTGAATTAATATTCGCTATTGTCTTCCTGATTCCCTTCCCTGCCAATCGGGTAATGGGTCTTAAGACCCAGGTGGCCTAGAGGAGAAGCGATCTTATTGGCCACTGAGGGAAGGAGGATGGAAGCCACCGAGGAGGAAGCCGCTGTGAAGCTGGAGACGTAGGGTGAAGTTGCCGAGGAGGAAGCCGCCGCCGAGGAGGGGGAGACACAGGAAGGAGCCGAAGCTGCATATGACCTAGATGGGGTAAGTGCGGGGCTGGTGGAGGGGGGACAAACGAGCAACAGGAGAGGGGGTGGGGGGGTTTGCCTGAGGAACCGAACGACCAGGGGAGGGTGGGGGATGGGGGTTCAGGGGTGGCTGCGGGATGTCTTGTTTGCCACCGCCCCAAAATATACAGCACCAGCCACCACTGTATCACTGAGGTTGCCAACATTTCCTGTGCCTTCATGATGTAGAGAATTGGGCTGATCTGGGTCATAGAAAATGATGGACAACCCAAAGCAGATCTGCCCATTTCAATGCTCTTAATCTTGGTATACACAAGCCGAAAATTGTCTGAAAACAGTCGGTTTGGCAGTCCCCCTGTCACAACACAATAGCACAGCAGGGAGATCACTGTACTAACATTGCATAGTTAGTACAGTAACTTCCTCAGTTTTTTGTTTCGTTCAACCCACTGGGTTGAATGAAAAGAAACGGCCTGTGTGTACCAGGCTTTAGATTGCACAATCCATATACTGGATACAGTACCCATATTCGTGTACACCCTGTTTACCTGTGGCTGCCTAATTTTTATTTTGTTTTACTATTTCTAACCTTTAAAGGCTAACTTCACCCTTAGCATATGTTACACTAAGCATTTGTTACATATTACACTCGTATTTAGGGTGTAAAATGTCTCTAAGCATCCCCTGGGCCCTCCCCCCAACCTCATTGTCCACGGCCCACTGCTTTTCATTCATTTGATTTCAGTTCCTTCAATCATGGAGGCTCAGCATCACATGTGGCTGTCACCTAGGACAGTCTGTGTGCAAATATAGTATATTTAGGAACTTTCACTCCTCCAGACTGACATGCACCCATCAAGGCCAACACAAAATTTCATTAGCATGTTAATGAAGTATTCAAAAAAAAGAGAAAAAAAATGTAATATATTGCAGACTACCAGAGCTTAGCTATGGCTACTTTGGTAGAAGAACATTTTTAGTATGTACAGAAAATACTTGTTGATCTTGCCAGTGTAGTGGCTGATCGGCATCCCCACTTCATTGCCAAGCTGGCCGGGATGCTCACTGAAAGGAGACACAGCTTGTCAGCTCTGCAGGAGGGATTTCCCCCCTCCCTTTTCTTTCTTCTCACTGTGGAATGAGTCATAGACATATTCACCAGGAGGGCCGCCCACGCTGTTTTTTCTCCTGTTTCTTTATTGGCAGAGGGAAACTGGCTAATCAAGGGATAACTGCCGGAGCAGCAAGGAGCTCTGGGAAATGGAGTCCTTAACACAGACTGCTTCATTGTAATCTCTACCGTGAGAACTACAGATTCTAGCAGCTGGAGAGAGGGAATCTTACCCCCAGAGGCTTCCTGGGAGAGTGGAGAGTTACCACAAGGTGGGAGAAAGACTGGGTGCTGGAGAAGGGAATGCGGCCCTGTGTCTGTGCTGCTGCAGCCCTGAGGTCGGCGGTGGACATCCAGAACTAAAGGAAGAACCCCAGGAGCATCTCTAGGCATCCTTGTTAGGGTATGGTGTTTGCGTGAGGAGGTGGTCAGTTGGGACACATGATGGGTGAGTGGGGCACTTGCCCAACTCTCCCTAAGCAAGAACACTGAAATGTTTTTGTTAATCTGCCTCATATAATAGGAGAATGTGTGATGCTGTTACACTCTGCCTGGCAGTGATAGTACCTGCCTGATTTAACTGAAGATTGACGACACCATTAGAGTTCTTGCTGTCTACCAGGCCTCTTTGGATGTACTTTGTTTCACTCTACTAAAGAAAGTCAACAAGTGCAAAACCTTAAAGTCATTCAAAGTCTTAAAGAGCTCCATCTATACTCAGGACTCTAGTCATTACATGAGCGGGTTCCAGTTATAGGTTGATTCAGTGCACTGGGTCAGGTATTGTGTTTAAGCAGGCCTGCTGGGATTGTGGTGCTAGGGTGAAGAAGGGAGAGAATTGACATAGAGATCAAGGTCATTCCTCTACCTTCCTCCTGTCTGGACTCATATAGCCCAATTTAACTAGAGTTGGCAGATAATTCATTGAAGTAACATCCTGTCTACAATCTGTTATTCTTGTGTGTTCACCTCTGCTCTCGGGGTTATTACACTTAAAGTAGTCCCCTGAAAGCAGGCAAGTTGATCTTGGAGATATCTCTAGTAATTGTTGCACTTTGTTCTATCAATACATATTTGCTTATTACTCAATATTACTGTTATTGTTTGTTTCACTTTTCTTTAAGCAAGCTCACAGTAAAGATACTTTCTGAGTTTACTATAACCTGTGTCCATTTAGTGTGGTATTTACACTACAATGTTGCAAGGTGTTCCAGTGGGGTTGAGCCTGTTCTCGAGGTTGAGGAAGCAGAGTAAGGAACCAACAATATTCAAGTAGCTCCTGTGGGGGTACTGCTACATGTGGGGGCTCATCCAGGATACCTTTACTCTGCAATCAACCTCTCAAGACAAAAACCCTACCAGAATTGACATGGATGCGACTGCTGCAGCTTAGTGGTGGGAGGAGGAAAATGGCTGCCTGGAGCAAAGTCTGGTGGCAGAGATCCCAAGGACTGTATGGAAAGAAGTGCAAATCCAACAAGCGGTGGAGGGTCTAGGCCCTGGAAGGAAGTTGCTGGTTTTGGATCTGAAGATAAGTCAGGACACTTCACACACTCTCGTGCTATTGGAGTGGAAGAGGGGAATCCCTGCCTGCTTTTTAAAATTGAACTAACTGACGGCACTGAAGCTCATCTAATCCAGTTGAGGAGGTGAGAAGTAAGTCGAGAAGGCTCAAATCACACCACTCCAGTCGATGAAACACCCACAACTATGACCTCAGTTACTCTGGAGCGCAGAGTTTTTCACTGCTCTGGGAAATTGCATGAGTAAATGTAATCATACCAATGTCACCCACTCTGGGGCGATTACAGGAAGCTGAGACTCTTTTCAGGGGCACAGCCAGTGCAAAAAGGGGAGGAAGAGTATGAGACTTGGATGGAGCAGGTTCTGCAGGCCCTCAAAGCCCAGAAGAAACAGCAAATCACCAAGAGCTTAAGGGTAGCTGCCGCTGAGGCCATTACAAATCTTAAATTCAGCCAAAAGACCTGCACGGCCTATGTTGCAAGAAGAGTTTGGTCAAACAGAAAAGGCTTCTGATCTAATTTATCAATTCGAGCACATCTTTTCAAATTGTATTAACCACTTGACCACTGGGCACTTAACCCCCCTGGCGGTATTCCCGAGTGTGGCTCGGGGTGAATTTTCTGTACCAAGAGCGGTAACCCCGAGCCACACTAGGAATCACATCGCTGGATCCAGGCAGCGTTACTCACCTTGTCCCCTGGATCCAGCGATGTCCGCCGCCCGATGCCTCTGTGTGCCGGACTCCATTGCCTGCGAGCGTGACGTCGCACGGAGGGAGACCGGCGGCAAATTCAAAAAGTGATACACACATAACACATACAGTACACTGTAATCTGTAAGATTACATTACTGTATGAAATCATTTCACATCCCATTTGTCCCTAGTGCTTTGTCCAGAGCCCTGCATGCACTTTTATATTATATATGTCATTCTTTCTGCCATGGACACTTGAGAATGTCCATGGCAACCAAAAAGTGTCCCTTTACATCAAAAGCGGTTTTTGATTAGCTAGAAAACAGCGATAGTAAATAAGAATCATTTGCAGAATTGAGTGATACTGATTTTTGGGGAAATTTATCATCAGACACTGAAAGTGACAACAGCGATAATTCTGCAAATGAGCAAATTTCAGTGTTTTTGATTTAATTACATTATTGAATACATTTTATTACTATTATATTATTATTTTTGATAATTATTTATAGTTATTTATTATATTATAATTTATGATTTCTTGTTTCAAACTTTATCATACCTGGGATGTCTACTAGACTCTTGTTTGGACAGATTTAAGTGAGTTATTCCTAAGAATTACAGGCCTACAATATAAAACACCAAATTTCTATGCAAAACAATGTACCGCTTTTAGACGCAAAAATCTGACATAATGTAATCATACCGCCAGGGAGGTTAAACCCCCTTAACAACCAGAACAATTTTCAGCTTTCAGTGCTCTCACATTTTGAATGACAATTACTCAGTCATGCAACACTGTACCCATATGAAATTTGTGTCTCTTTTCTTCACACAAATAGAGCTTTCTTTTGACGGTATTTAATCACCGCTGGGTTTTTTATTTTTTGCGCTATAATTAAAAAAAGATAGAAAATTTTGTAAAAAAATGAATTTTTCTTGTTTCTGTTATACAATTTTGCAAATTAGTAATTTTTCTTCATAAATGTTGGCCAAAATTTATACTGCTACACATCTTTGGTAAAAAAGAAACACATTAGTGTATATTTGGTCTTTGTGAAGGTTATACAGTCTACAAGCTATGGTGCCAATCACTGAATATTGATCACACCTGATGTACTGACGGCCTATCTCATTTCTTGAGACCCTAACAAGCCAGGAAAGTACAAATACCCCCCAAATGACCCCCTTTTTGGAAAGTAGACATTCCAAGGTATTTAGTAAGAGGCATGGTGAATTTTTTGAAGTTGTAATTTTTTCCCACAATTCTTTGCAAAATGAAGATTTTTTTTCTTTTTTTTTTCCACAAAATTGTCATATGTTAACAGGTTATTTCTCACACCCAGCATATGCATACCACAAATTACACCCCAAAACACATTCTACTACTCCTCCTGAGTATGGCGATACCACATGTGTGAGACCTTTACACAGTCTGGCCACATACAGAAGCCCAACATGCAGGGAGCACCATCAGGCGTTCTAGGAGCATAAATTACACATATCATTTCTTGACTACCTCTTGCACTTTTGAAGGTCCTGGAGCACCAGGACAATGGAAACACCCAAAAAATGACCCCATTTTGGAAAGCAAACACCCCAATGTATATTCTAGGAGGCATAATGAGTCTTTTTAAGATGTCATTTTTTCCACAAGTTTTTAGAAAATGTGGAAAGAAAGTTAAAACGCATTTTTTTTTTTTACACAAAGTTGTCCATTTATACAATATTTCTAACACACAGCATGTACCTAGCAAAAATTACACACCAAAATATATTCTGCTACTTCTTCCGAGTATGGCGATACCACATGTGTGACACTTTTACACAGCCTGGCCACATACAGAGGCCCAAAATGTAGGGAGCACCATCAGGTGTTCTAGGGGCATACATTTCAAATCTAATTTGACTATATTTGACACTATTGTGAGGCACTGTGGTGGCATGGATAGGCACTGTGGTGGCACGGATGGGTAGTGTAGTGGCATGGATGGGCACTGTAGTGGCACTGATGGGCACTGTAGTGGCACGGATGGGCAGTGTAGTGGCACAGATGGGCACTGTAGAGGCACAGATGGGCACTGTAGAGGCATGGATGGGCACTGTAGTGGCACGGATGGGCACTGTAGTGGCATGGATGTGTCACGGATGAGAACTGATGTGGTATGGATGAGCATGAATGAGGCACAAATGAGCTATGGATGGGGATGGATGAGCCGTGGATGGGGATGGATGAGCACAGATGGGGATGACTGAGCATGGATGGGGATGACTGAGCACGGATGGGTATGACTGAGCACGGATGTGGATGGATGAGCACGGATGGGGATGGATAAGCACAGATGGGATGACTGAGAACGGATGGGGATGACTGAGCATGGAAGAGGATGACTGAGCATGGATGGGGATGGATGAGCACCAATGGGGATGGATAAGCACGGATGAGGATGACTGAGCACGGCTGGGTGGGTGAGCACGGCTGGGTGGGTGAGCATGGATGGATGGCTGGGTGAGCATGGATGTGTGAGCATGGATGGATGGCTGGGTGGGTGAGCATGGATGGATGGATGGGTGAGCATGGCTGGGTGAGCACGGCTGGGAGGGTAAGCATGGATGGATGGGTGGATAAGCATGCATGGCTGGATGGGTGAGCATGGCTGGATGGTTCAGCATGGATGGATGGAAGGGTGAGGATGGGTGGCTGAGCATGGATGGATGGATGGGTGAGCATGGATGGGGTGAGGATGGCTGGGTGGGTGAGCATGGATGGGGTGAGGATGGCTGGGTGGGTGAGCATGGATGGGGTGAGGATGGCTGGATGGGTGAGCATGGATGGGGTGAAGATGGCTGGGTGGGTGGTGCTGCTGGATGGATGGTGGGGGTTGCAGCGTGTCACTTAGCAGCACTGTGGGCACTACACTTCACCCACAGCGCTGCAGCACATCCTCTCTCCCCCTCTCTCCTCTCACAATGCACTGATTGGTTCGGAGAGGGGAGTGAAAAGCCGGCACTTCCGCCGGCTTTTTTACATGTGATCGATCCGTCATTTGATGGAGCGATCACATGGTAAAAGGCCGCTCACATCGGTCATTCACTGTGATCCATGATGCAGGGGACCCCGCGGTCATGGATGTTCCCGTGTGCACGCCCTAGGGGGATGCGGGAAGCGCATTCGTGGGAGGACATCACTGTACGTCCTCCCAGAATTAAGCAACCGCCCTGTAGCCATCATTTGACTATAGGGCGGTTGTTAAGCGGTTAAGGGAGGAAATGGACTCCACAGCTCTAGACCAAGCCAGGATGAAACATACCTTGAGAGGCACTCTACACGCCAATCCAATGGATCCAGTTAAAAAACACTAAAACACAATCTTTAACATACTTGGAGCTTATTAGGATTGTGAGGGAAGAGGAAGCTCTATTGGAAAAGAAAGACCCAAGCTCCTGCATCAGAACAAAACAAACACCCAGGAAAGCGAAAGCACTTACATACTCTACCCAAGCAGGAGGAGACCCTCCAGAGGATGGGGATGAGACAAATGCTGAGCAGTCCAAGAGAACTACACTCCAAACCGCATCCACTACAGCAATGCCTGATATTTTAGCTCAAGTAATGCAGGCACAGCTTGAGATGCACAAAATTATCATGCAGGTAGTGGAGACCCAGGCAAACTTGCAGAAGTCTCTCTCCGATGTCCAGCAGGCAATGGTAGATTTGGCTGCAGGAAAGAAAATATCCGAAGAAGTTAGGCCTAGTTCCACTTCAACCTCATCTAGGATAAGATGCTACAGATGGGGGGAAGTGGGTCACTTCAAAGTACAATGCCCCAACAGGGAGAATGGGGCCGACCTTACAGCAGAAGTTGTCAACATGTTAAAGAAGCTGTTCCTTGGGAGGCAGGAGGGATACTTCAGATGGCCCTGGTAAAGGAGCAAACCGGGTGCCCATCTACAGTAACTAGCTCCAAAACGAATGAATCGAAGAAAAGCAGTGTAAGTCCAAACCCTTACAGAGAACTCCCGCTGTTGCCTCTGAACAACCCAGTGTTTCTCTTCCTTTGATGTGGCATCGGGGGATCAATGGACACCAAACCCCTAGAAATCAGCTGAGACTCCAGGCGGGTAGAAATTCCCACAAGAAAGGAGTGTGGATACAGGCCACACAACAGGCCAAAGACACCAGGGGACCTTCTCCTGTAGTTTTCATCCAAGTAGAGGGAATCTACACTAAAGCCCTCATAGATACTGGAGCTCAAGTAACCCTCCTCTACAGAGACTTCTACGACAGGCACCTTAAGCACCTGAACTTGCAGAAGTTGAACGGGTTACAGATATGGGGCATTGGGACTCAGAAATTTCCTTATGATGGCTATTACCAGTCAAGCTGACCTTTGACCCCTCCATGGCAGGAAAGACAGAGACGTTTGACACACCGGCCGTAGTCTGCACTCGCCCACCAGGGGCTGGTAAGAATTCCCTGATCATAGGGACCAACACTTGTCTTTTTCAAAGGCTGTTGACACCTCTTGTCTTGGAGCCTGGTACTTCAACTGCGGGTGTACACCCTATGCTGAGACAAGTCTACCAGCGCCTAGTACAAGAGCAGAAGGCCCCAGCTGAAGGGGTGGGGAAGATATGGCATCTGGACTGGAATGAGAAGGTACTACAGCCCGGTGAAGTGGTTTGCCTACAAGCAACTGTCAAGCTCAATTGGAAGCAACCAGGCCCTTTCATCATCCTTGAAGTGGATAGCCAGGGAGCAGATATGGGAGTGGAAATAATCCCAGAAGTGGTTTCAACCAAGGCGTTACTAAGAAGTTACAGGAGAATTTCGGTCAGTGTCCGCAACATCATGGCCTCCCCAGTGAAGATGCCGGCTCGAATGTTGCTGGGACAAGTGAATCCAGTCACCCCAGTATCTCCATCTGATTTAGTGGGGGGAGTGAAGGATGGAGTCTCTAAGGAGTTTTATCCAAAGAATACTTCTCTTTCCCCTGAGTGGAAGGAAAGGGCCAAGATCCAGCTCCTTAGGTGGCAGGCTGCCTTCTCCAAGAGTGAGTTCAGTGTGGGCTGTGCAACAAACGCCCAACATCGGATTCGTCTTCAAGAAGATAAGCCATTTAGAGAAAGGGTCAGATGGATTCCTCTAGGGGACATGGAAGACCTGTGTGAGCAACTGACAGAACTGAAGAGGACAGGTATCATCCGATAGTCCCAAAGTCCATGCAATCCCCGATAGTGGTGATACAGAAGAATGTCTCACTGAGGTTGTGCATTGACTGTCGGACACTAAACCGAAGGACCATTCCTGACTAATTTACCACTCCAAGAATAGAAGACACCTTGCAGAGCCTGTCGGGGGCAAAATTGTTTAGCGTGTCAGGCCTGAAGAGCGGGCACTACCAAATTCTCATGCACCCTGAGGATCGGGAGAATACTGCTTTCATTACCCAGTGGGGTTCTTTGAATTTGATCGCATACCTCAAGGTCTGTCTGGCACCCTAGCCACTTTCCAAAGGCTAATGGAGAAGACTGTGGGTAACATGAACCCGATCGAGGTGTTGGTGTACTTAGACAACATCATTGTTTTCAGCAAGACCTTGGAGGAACACAAAGAGCGCTTAGAGAAGGTCTTGAAGAGACTCCATGATGAGGGGTTGAAGCTGTCATTGGAGAAATGCCAGCTCTATCAACCCTCGGTCAACTACCTTGGCCATGTTGTGTCTGTCAAAGGTGTGGCTACCGACTCTCAGAAGCTAAAAGCCGTCACCTCCTGTTCGAGGCCTACCAATGTGACTGAGCTTAGGTAATTTCTGGGATTCTGCTCATATTACAGAAGATTTGTTGAGGGATTCGCTAAGATAGCTCACCCTCTCAACAAGCTGCTGAAAAGTGGGGAAGATGAGCACCCAGACCTAACTAAGCCTGTCAGAATAGCTGGAGGGCCCAGGAAACCTAGAGAGTCCATTCAGGGACAGTGGACTGCTCAGTGTGAGAAGGCTTTTTGGCAGCTGAAGTGGAGCCTAACAACTGCTCCAATCCTGGTCTATGCAGATCGAACCAAGCCATATGAACTCCATGTCGATGCCAGTAGAGAAGGGCTAGGCATGGTACTTGATAAAGAACATGATGGACACCTGCGGCCAGTTGCCTATGTGAGTTGGAGTTTGGCACCTGCGCCACGCACAAACTTGAGTTCCTTGCTTTGAAGTGGGCAGTGGTGGATAAATTGAGGGATTATCTGTACGGGGCAAACTTTGTGATCAAGACAGACAATAATCATCTCACCTACATGCTCACTACTACCAAGTTGGACGCCACTGGTCATAGGTGATTGACTGCCCTGTCTAAATTCACTTTCAGCCTGAAGTACCCTCCAGGGGTCGGGAACAGAGACGCGTACGCATTGTTAAGAAGGCCCCACGGTTCCAGAGATTCTTCAGAAGTATGGACTCAGCTGACACCTGTAGGCATGCAAGCTCTTTGTCAGGGAGCATAGTATCAAGCTGGAGGTGGATCTAGAGCGGAAGAAATTGGGGTCTCAGCAGCTGGAGTCCCCATGGATCAGATGGAAGACCCCCCTTTGTAGCTTGGCAATAAAGGCTGTGGAGAGCCAGCGCCCTGATTTGCTTCTTACTGACACCCAAAAGGAAGCTGGCCTGCTTCATAGGAAGTGGGATCGGTTGCAACTGCGCAACGGAGTGGTCTACCAAAAGGGCCCCTCTGACAATTCCGAAGAAAAATGGCAGTCATTTCTACCTGAGAAGCATAGGGAGGCTCTATTAACTGCTCCACATGACAACCATGGCCATCTAGGGCCGGACAGGGCCTTTAACCTGGTGAGAGACCGGTTCTACTAGGCCTGCATGTGGGCTGAAGTTGAGAGCTACTGCCACTCATGCATTCAATGCATACAAAGGAAGGCTCTACCTCGTCGAGCTGCCCCAATGGGCCATCTTCAGAGTCAAGGGCCCATGGAGTTGGTGTGAAATGATTTTCTGTGCTTGGAGCCTGATCTGAGTGGACAGGGAAATATTCTGGTAGTAACTGATCACTTTACTAGATATGCCCAGGCTTATTCTACAAAGGAGGACCAACAAGCATTCCATTGTAGCCAAAATCTTAGTAGAAAAGTTCTTTTATGCTATGGTCTGCCTCAACCCATCCACTCCAATCAAGGGAGAGACTTTGAGGTGCACCTCATCAAGAGATTACTAGACTTGCTTGGCATAAAAATTCACGAACCACTCCGTACCATCCCCAGGGAGATCCTCAACTGATTCAATCAGACTCTCCTGGATATGCTCGGAACAGAAACAGCACTGGAGCAGACATATAGTGACTATCGTGCATGCCTACAACAATACAGCAAATGATGCCATGGGATACCCTCCTTGTCGGTTGATGTTTGGATGGGAGGCCTGGTTGCCAGTCGTCCTGGCCTTTGGCACATCACCAGCCCATACTTCTGCAGTTACCCACAAAGGGTATGTCGATCATCTGAGGAGAAGCCTAAAGACCGCCTATGAGAAGGCCCGAGCTGCCTCAAATGCCCAAGTACAGAGAAACAAAAGAAACTTTGATCTCAGGGTGCAAGTGCAGGACTTACAGCCGGGTGATAGGGTGTTGCTGAGAAACCTGGGTTTCCCTGGAAAATACAAGTTGGCTGATCACTGGAAGTCACAGCCCTATGTAATTTGTAAATGGTTGTAAAAAATGACTGCGCTACCCTAAAAACCCGTAGCAGCGAGTACTACAATCTAACAGAAATTGTGCTAATATATAGATACAAAAAGTGCAGCACTAAATATATCTAAACAGCAAAGATAGTGACATATCAGCATAACAAAGTGCACAGTGCAAAACAGAAGGTTAAAACATTATAAATGACATGAAGTCATTCAAATGAAATAGTCCAAACTAATCAAAAATAATCAGAAAAAGTAAAAGTTCATATCCGGTGATGATTGTGAAAAGCCAAAAATCCAAAAGTTGACTTAAGGAGTGCACCCACCACCCAGAAGAGAAGTTTAAATACGCTTACCATAAGGAAGCTTTAACAAAGCCTTTAGCAATGATGATCAGGATGGTAGTCACAGGAATGGTAACCAGGAGTAGTGCCCAAGATTCTCCGTGCCAGCCGAGCCACTTGTTAAATTATAAACTCTCTTTTAATCATAAAATATCGTTTATGGATTAAATATCCATAAAAAACAAGAGACCAGGAGTTGAAACTGCAGGCTTTTGCCACAGCTGGTTAGCGAGTAAACCGCATCGGGGTATGGGATATTTCCTCAGGGAATTGCAGGCTCGTTGAAGACCTGCCATCGTAATCATCTGTTGCCCTTGTCGGAAGCAGTCCATGTACCACCACAACTGGGCCCCCAGCCTACACTTACAGCTCCACAAAGATCTTGTCCAGTGACTAGATCTCAGTCAGTACCCCTGGATATAGAAGATGAGAACACCAAGGATGAAGAGATGGGAGTAGATGGCTGTGGCCATCTCAAATGTCAGAGTCTGCCACTCTCCCTTCTCCCTCTCCCAGACACTGGGATTCTTAGGCCGGAGGCCCCAGAATTTGTGCCTCAGAATCAACCTTCAGAAGATCTGGAAGATGCTCAATCTCCTCTGTTGGCAGCAGACCCTGAGGATTCTTATTTCCTTGCTGAGGAGGAAGAAGCTGAAGTAGAGGAGGAGAAAGTAATGTATGACACTTTGGGTGAAAGCTATAAGAAGGTCATTCTCATTGCGAAAAGGACTCTTGAAGCACCTGATCCTTCCACCACAGATTTGGTGGAGGAAAACCCCAACTCACCCCTGGCACATCTATGTAGGACACTCCAGTATCAGTGGCATATGGACAGAACAACCTCCCCTCCTATGGCAATTGGTGGGAGGTTCCTCTGTCAGCTCTGTGTCATGATATGAGCTGTTTGAGTTTGGACTCTTCGTATGCAAATGCAAATTATTTGATTTCTTGTGTAAAGTAACCTGCTTTTCCTCCACGTGTAACTCTAAAGCATGTACCAGGTGAAAGAGTGTAATTTCCTTTGGAGGACCAAAGGGTATTTGGTGGGGGGAGTGTGTAGTGGCTGCACTGTATCCCCACTTCATTGTCAATCTGGCCAGGACTCTCACTGAAAGGAGGCACAGCCTGTCAACTCTGCAGGAAGGATTTCCCCCCTCCCTTTTCTTTCTTCTGTGGAATGAGTCATAGACATATTCTCATGGAGGGCTGCCCACTCTGTTCTTTCTCCTGTTTCTTCATTGGCAGAGGGAAACTGGCCAATCAAGAGAGAACTGCCAGGGCAGCAAGGAACTCTGGGAAATGGAGTTCTTAACACAGGCTGCTTCATTGTAATCTATACAGTCAGAACTACTGATTCCAGCAGCCTTTACAGCAGAAAAGGAATCTTACCCCCAGAGGCTTCCTGGGAGAGTGGAGAGTTACCACGAGGTGGGAGAAAGACTGGACGCTGGAGAAGGGGCTGCGGCCCTGAGTCTGTGTGATCACTCCTGCTTCAGCCCTGAAATTGGCAGCAGACATCCAGAACTAAAGGAAGGACCCCGGTAGCATGTCCAGGCATCCTTGTCAGTATGCGGTGTTTGCGTGAGGAGGTGCCCAGTCAGGCACCCATAAGGATCGGTACCACAAAATTCTCTCCTTGGACCTCTGGACACAGGATTGGTGAGAAGGGCAGTTGCCCAATCCTCTCTAAGCAAGAACACTGAACTCATAAATGCAATCAAAGATATAGATGTTGGGGAACATACAATGCTGGCCACAGTAGATGTAGAATACCTCAACACCAATATTAAACAACAACATGCTTTGGACGCCACCCTATGGGCTTTAGGAAAGTATTCAGAATTAACAGCTATCCAAATTAATTATCTGGTGGAGACCTTAAACATGGCTATGACAATTAACTACTTTTGGTATTCGAGGGGGTTCTATAACCAGACCAAAGGAGTAGCAATGGGACCTAGGCATGTCCCAAGTATTGCTAATATTATTTTGAACAAATGGGAGGAGGAACACCTTTTTCTAAAAAGTGGCCACAGCTCAAAATGTACACAAGGTACATAGATGATATATTTATCATCTGGGAAGGCTCACAAGAAGAATTAGAAGAGTTCTTGACCCATATGAATGCAAATAGGTATAATATTAAATTTACTAGTAATTGGCACAAATCAGTCATACAATTTCCAGAAATTTATAAGCTAAGGAACTCCTTGGGGACACGCACTCACTTTAAAGATACAGACCGCAACAGGTATATTTCAACCCGGAGCTGTCACCATCCAAATTGGTTGAAAGCAATACCAAAAGGTCAGTTCCTAAGAATAAAATGCAATTGTAAAAAAAAAAGAAGACTATCGGGTCCAAACTGACATGTTAATAGGCAGGTTCCTGGAAAAAGATTATAGTAAACAACTAGAAAAACAGAGAAGTTCTCTTCCGTTGTAACAGGCAAGGAATATAATATCAAACAACTCATCAACTGTGACAGAAAATATG
Organism: Glandirana rugosa; assembly: GCA_018402905.1. Lineage (NCBI taxonomy): Eukaryota > Metazoa > Chordata > Amphibia > Anura > Ranidae > Glandirana > Glandirana rugosa. The sequence goes on from BLSH010535000.1 coordinate 309,037, forward strand.
TTACCTATCTCCTCATGCGCCCCTGTAATCTCCAATATATAGGTCAAACTACCAGGGCTCTGGCAACAAGAGTTGGTGAACATGTAGACAATATCAAAAAAGGTTTTAAAAAACATAGTGTTTCTAACTACTTCAGATTAGTACATAACAAAGACCCCTCTCTACTTAGATTTTGGGGAATAGACAAAGTCCGGCCCCGTTGGAGAGGTCTGGACATAACCAAAGGGGTCTCTAAAATGGTGAGCCAGTGGATAAACATATAGGCTTCAGTCTCTACATCCCTGAGGCCTGAACCTGGATATACAGTATCTCACAAAAGTGAGTACACCCCTCACATTTTTGTAAATATTTTATTATATCTTTTCGTGTGACAAGAAATTACACTTATAACTGCTATAATGTAGTAGTGAGTGTACAGCTTGTACACAAAATAATTCAACACACAGCCATTAATGTCTAAACCGTTGGCAACCAAAGTGAATACACACCTAAGTGAAAATGTCCAAATTGGGCCCAAATTGTCAATAGTTTGTGTGGCCACCATTATTTTCCAGCCCTTCCTTAACCCTCTTGGGCTTGGAGTTCACCAGAGCTTCACAGGTTGCCACTGGAGTCCTCCTCCACTCCTCCATGACGATATGACGGAGCTGGTGGATGTTAGAGACCTTGCGCTCCTCCGCCTTTCATTTGAAGATGCGCCACAGATGCTCAATAGGGTTTAGGTCTGGAGACATGCTTGGCCAGTCCATCACCTTTACCCTCAGCTTCTTTAGCAAGGCAGTGGTCGTCTTGGAGGTGTGTTTGGGGTCGTTATCATGTTGGAATACTGCCCTGTGGCCCAGTCTCCAAAGGGAGGGGATCATGCTCTGCTTCAGTATGTCACAGTACATGTTGGCATTCATGGTTCCCTCAACGAACTGTAGCTGCCCAGTGCCGGCAGCACTCATGCAGCCCTAAACCATAACACTCCCACCACCATGCTTGATTGTAGGCTAGACACACTTGTCCTTGTATTCCTCACCTGGTTACCACCACGCATGATTGACACCATCTGAACCAAATACGTTTATCTTGGTCTCATCAGACGACAGGACATGGTTTCAGTAGTCCATGTCCTTAGTCTACTTGTCTTCAGCAAACTGTTTGCAGGCTTTCTTGTACATCATCTTTAGAAGAGGCTTCCTTCTGGAATGACAGCCATGCAGACCAAGTTTATGCAGTGTGTGGTGTATGGTCTGAGCACTGACAGGCTGACCCCCACCCCTTCAACCTCTGCAGCAATGCTGGCAGCACTCATATATCTATTTTCCAAAGACAGCCTTTTGGATATCACGTGCATGTGCACTCAACTCCTTTGGTCAACCATGGCGAGGCCTGTTCAAAGCGGAATCTGTCCTGTTAAACCGCTGTATGGTCTTGGCCACCGTGCTGCAGCTCAGTTTCAGGGTCTTGGCAATCTTCTTATAGCCTAGGTCATCTTTATGTAGAGCAACAATTCTTTTTTTCAGATTCTCAGAGAGTTCTTTGCCATGAGGTGCCATTTTGAACTTCCAGTGACCAGTATGAGATTGTGAGAGCGATAACACCAAATTTAACACACCTGCTCCCCATTCACACCTGAGACCTTGTAACACTAACGAGTCACATGACACTGGGAGGGAAAATGGCTAATTGGGACCAATTTGGACATTTTCACTTAGGGGTGTTCTCACTTTTGTTGCCAGCGCTTTAGACATTAATGGCTGTGTGTTGAGTTATTCCGAGGGGACAGCACATTTACACTGTTATACAAGCTGTACACTCACTACTTTACATTGTAGCAAAGTCTCATTTCTTCATTGTTGTCATATGAAAAGATATAATAAAATATTTACAAAATTGTGAGGGGTGTACTCACTTTTGTGAGATACTGTAGATCTAAAATGTTTTATCACAGATCAGTAAATGAGTCCAGTTGTGTGGGAGTGGCCTGTAGGCTTGGATTATGATCCCTATTTGTAATGGGTCTACCATGTATGGGGAACCTCACTTATAGCTCTCCCTTATGAAGATAACATTTACAATTATAAGACAATTACACTTTGGCTATAACATTTATTAGATATTCCCCTTGTATTTGTCATGCATTTTTTATCATGTATTTATATCACTTTTTATTCTCCTGTCTCAAAAATATAATTTAAACAAATCATTTTTTTCTATTTTTAATAATTAACCACTTGCTTACTGGGCACTTAATCCCCTCTCCTGCCCAGACCAATTTTCGGCTTTCAGCTATGTCACATTTTTAATTACAATTACGTGGTCGTACGATGCTTTACCCAAACAACATTTTTCCCACAAATAGAGCATTCTTTTGGTGGTATTTCGCCACCTCTGCGGTTTTTATTTTTTGCGCTATAAACAAAAAAAGAGCGACAATTTTGAAAAAAGAATAATATTTTTTACATTTTGCTTTAATAAATATCCAAAAAAATATATATATATAAAAAAAAAGATTAATCAGTTTTGGTCAATATATATTCTACATATTTGTGGTAAAAAAAAAATCACAATCAGCGTATATTGTTTGGTTTGTGCAAAATGTATCGCTTCTGCAAACTATGGGAATTGATTTATGGCATTTTTATTATTTTTTTTTTACTAGTTATGGCGGCGATCTGTGATTTCTATCGGGACTGCGACATTGCAGCAGACATGTTGGACTTTGGATTTTTGACACTTTTTTGGGACCATTGACATTTATACAGCGATCAGAAATTTAAATAGCAACTGATTACTCGATAAATGTCACTGGCAGGGAAGGGGTTAACACTAAGAGGGCAATCAATGGGTTAACTGTGTTCCCTGTATGTGTTCTAACTGTATGGGGGCTGGGCTGGCAGGGATATAACAGATCTCACTGATCCCGATGACAGTGATCAGTAGATCTGTCATGTCCCCCCTCACAGAACGGAGAACAGTTGTGTTTACATTGGCAGTTCCCCGTTCTGCCGCTCTATGAGGCGATCGAGGGTCACGAGCAGACATCGAGTCTGCCCGACCCACGGGCACGCCCACACAGCGTGCAGCGGGCGTGAGAGCGCGCCGCCGGCGGCTGTGAGTGCGCACAGGGAGTGCACAAAAGGGCGAATGTCCCCCCGGCAATTCAGGTCCGTAACGTGGATCTGTACTGGTTACATAACAAATCAAATAACCTTTTTCCTAATGTTAATAATTATAATCCTCCCCTAGAGGGAACCAAAGGGTGGTTTGGCCACACATGGTATTTCCAAATCTAGCAAATTCTGTATACAATGGAGGGGGTGCGGTACACATATTATATCTTTTATATATATTTTTTTATAAATTATATTTGTTCATATTATGACAGTTGGCACTACGTTGTTATTTTATGTTACATATACTAAAAGATATTGTTAAATAGATGCATGTGCGGCATGGACAGATGCATATATGGGAATGATTTAGATCTCCATGTTTGAGAAGTCCAGCCAATCAAGCACATCTTCCCACTATAAAAGTAAACAGGAAACAGAGTGTCATCGCTTCCTGATGACGCCAGTACGGTGAATCATACATCAAAGCGGGGATTCGTCATTTCCGGATCCCTTATGTGACATCCAATATAATATTATATCTAGAACGGGGTGTGGATCGCACACCACCGCGAGTTTGATATATCCATCTGCACATGCTGTAGACACCTTGGTGCCGGGATTAGCACAGTCACATTTTGTCGTTTTTAAAACCATTTAACCACTTCAGCCCGAGAAGTATTTACCCCCTTTCTGACCAGAGCTCTTTTTGCGATACGGCACTGCGTCACTTTAACTGGCAATTGGGCGGTCATGCGATGCTGTACCCAAACAAAATCGATGTCCTTTTTTCCCAACAAATAGAGCTTTCGTTTGGTGGTATTTGATCACATCTGCGGTTTTTATTTTTTGCACTATAAACAAAGACCGACAATTTTGACAAAAAGCTATTTCTTTTTTTTGCTATAATAAATATCCAAATAAAATATAAAATAACACATTTATTCCTCAGTTTAGGCTGATATATGTTCTTTTACATATTTTTGTTAAAAAAAATCGCAATAGGCCTATATTGATTGGGTTGCGCAAAAGTTATCGCGTTTACAAACTATGGGAATAGATTTATGGCATTTCTGTTATTTTTCTTTTTTTTTTAACTAGTAATTGTGGTGATGTGCGATTTTTAGCTGGACTGTGATATTGTGGGGACAGATCAGACACTTTTGACACTTTTTTGGGACCAATGACAGTTATACAGCGATTAAAGCTAAAAATAGCCACTGATTACTGTATAAATGTCATTCGCAGTCAAGGGGTTAACACTAGGGGGGGATCAAGGGGTTAAGTGTTCCCTAGGTAGGTGTTTCTAACTGTGTGGGGACCGTAGTGACTGGGGGTGGAGAGAGAAAGCTGCTCCCGATCACTGGGAACAACAGATCTCTCTCCACTTCCCTGTCCGAACTGGGATCTCTTTGTTTACATTAACAGATCCCCGTTATGGCTCTGTGAGGAGCGATCGCGGGTAGCCGGTGGACATGGTGCCCGCCAACCACGTGCATTGGCTCCAGAAATGTGCAGTACAGCTATGGCGATTTGCGTAATAGAGGCAATAGAGGCGGCAGGTCAGCAAGTGGTTAAATACAACTTACTACACCATAAGAGCTTTCTTTTGTATCCCTGGTGGAGCCTGTTACCAGTCCGTTTTTGACGGAGGGGGTCCCACAGTGGAGAGATGGTTTACCCAGGACCATATTGGTTCGTTCAATAAAGCGCATTTTGACCTACCTTAAAAAGTGGTCAAACACCTCTTTAGTTGCTATCTACTACATGAGCACTCGTGGTGAAGCATTTATGTAAAGATCTAACAAACCAGAAGAATTCTTATATCTATGGTGTTGGGATTGTCACTTTTGGACTTTATTACGTTTTGCTATATACACATGATTCACGTGTAATGTTTTATATGTGTTGATTATCACATTCATCATGATTTTTAGCGCCATTACCTTTACCTTTGTTTTATCACCAATCAAGTTTTGACTCTTAAAGGGGCAGCTACTCCAATTTAAAATCATCACCTCATGCGCCATTACCAGCCACAAATCTATCTACAAGAACACTGAACTGTTGTTGTTACTCTGCCTCATTTAATAGGGGAATGTGTGATGCTATTACGCTCTGCCTGGCAGTGATAGTACCTGCCTGTTTTAACTGAGGATTGCCAACACCATTTGTTCTTGCTGTCTACCAAGCCTCTTTGGATGCAGTTCATTTACCTCCACTAAAGAAAGTCAACAAGTGCACCACCTTAAAGTCATTCAAAGTCTTAAAGAGCTCCATCTATACTCAGCACTCTAGTCATTACATGAGCGGGTTCCAGTTATGAGTTGACTCTGGGCCAGGTATTGTTGAAAAAAACACAGAAAGGATCATATTTTAGCCCTCAATTCACTAATCCTTAACCCCGTGCTAAAGATATAAACAAAAGATGTTACTATGCAGCTGCTATATCTAAATTAAATAACAAACATCAATCAGTGCATAAGGTGATCATTAGCGCTGCTAAAAAAGCTTGTATATATGAATTATAATCCACCCCAATATATGAGACAATAGAGTCCTGATCTGCCACTATATCCAATTCTTTAATACAATGAACTCCTGTTGGCAACAGCGATTCTTGGATGCTATATTCCACTGCACCACATGAAAGGATGAGAGGATAAAAGAAATTGCTGAAGATCGTGTGATACCATTTAAAACTACAATATTTATTGCACAACCCAAAGCCCCCCCTTCAATAATGCACTTAAAGACTGTTCACAATTTACAAGCAGTGATTGCAATTAGTGGGTTTTCCAGCGCTAGCTCCCCTTGTCTGTATGCGTTCAGGACTAGCTGCACGGCAATGTTCTGAATGCATGCAGACGAGGGGAGCTGGCGCTGGATGATTGTGAGGGGTCGGGCGAGAGACGTCCCTTCTGGAGTCCTCCGTTGCTGAAATATGGCTGGAAAACTCACTAATTGCAATCACTGCTTGTAACCCGTGAACAGTCTGTAAGTGCATTATTGAAGGGGGGGCTCCGGGTTGTGCAATAAAGATTGTAGTTTTAAATGGTATCACGCAATGTTCGGCAATTTCTTTTATCCTCTATGTGCCTAATGATCGGGAGTTCAACTGGCTGATCGATATGGGATCTCTTTGATCTGAGACAAACAGCGTGAATGCCGAGCATGAGAGTGCAAGGCATATGGAGCTGGTGAATGGACATCTATAGGGGAGAGGATCTTGCCATAGAACTTTCAGGTGGTGCAGTGGAATATAGCATCCAAGAATCGCTGTTGCCAACAGGAGTTCATTGTATTGAAGATTCGGATATAGTGACAGATCAGGACTCTATTGCCTCATATACTGGGGTGGATTAGAATTTATATATACAAGCTATTTTTAGCACTGCTAATGATCACCATATGCACTGATTGATGATTGTTGAAAAAACATCTGTCACACAGGATGGCGGCGGGTGATGTCATTCAAAAGTAGCTCCTCCCCCGTACACGTTACGTCCAAGTAGACTTCATGAGCGGGGTGGAGCTACGGCATCGCCCAACTGCTCTTATGTTAATACCGTTGCCATAGTGATTCATAATGCTGGAAACACACGGCTGGAAGATACAATAGCCACGGCTCCAGAGAGCAAATACAAGACTGCAAGCACTGATTTAAACTGTCAGCCACTGAAATCTACATATATTTAATAAGGAAAAAACAACCAGAATTATTTAAAACATGTTGGTAAGGGTTCAAAAGAAACCTCAACCACCCTGTGGGGTATTAACTCCTTCAAAGCCAATTTATTAAAAAACCTCCACTGGCAAAGAGGAAAAATAATCCTAAAAACAGTGCACAAATGTACCTCTTCACTCCAAAACCATCACAGCCGCTGACATCCATCACAAAGATCAGATATAATCCCATAATACATAAAAAGACATATCCCCCTTAAAGAGACATATATATATTAACCAAACCCATACTAAAAATTAAACTAAAAAAATTGATCTGTCTGCTATAAAACAATTTATATCAAAATCAATGTTTAAACCATCAGGCGTCAAAACCTTAATTTCAAAAATCCAAAAGGATTCCCTTTGGCTTAAATGTTGGATAAAATCCCCCCCCTCCAATGACTAATAACCCTTTTGATCCCCCAAAATCTGAGCCCTCTAGGATCCCTATTATGACATAATCTAATGTTTTGAAACGCTATGGGACCTTAGTCCTTTTTTAATATTATTGACATGATCTCCTATATGAACGCTAAGTGGTCTGGATGTTCCCCCAATATACTGAAGCTCGCAATCACACTCAAACATATAGACCACTCCCTGTGTGTTACACTTGATCAAGTCTTTTATCTGGTACTTTTTATTGGTGGAAGAAGAAGAAAATTCCTTATGTTTTTTTAAGTTACATTTGGATTGCCGTCATGTTGGGCATCTCTCGCATGCATAAAATGCAGAAAGGAATGAAAAAATCAAATTTTCCTTTACAATAGGCGGATCTATAACACCAGGGGATAACATCTCTTAATGTGGGGGCTTGCCTATAAATAAATTGGGGACGAGTAGAGAGAACTGTCCCCAGTACCTTATCTCTTCTAAGTACTTCCCAATGGGAAAGGTTTGCAAATCTAAACCAAAGCCATTTAATTTTGTTTTATTTTTTTTTACTGAGGAAGCTTTTTCAGTTTTCTTTTCTTCTACCAAAGGGGTAGTCCAAAGGGGAGAGGTCAAGAGCTGCCACTGGATATTGGCAAAAGCCAGGAACTCCTATTAAAGACTGCAAGAACCTTTCTGCTGTCACATCACACAAGTGTGCTCCTGATATACAGTATTCACTGATTGGTTAAGTAGAAGAGGGAGAGGGGAACACAATGCTCATTCTTCCTATATATTAAAACTCTCTAATTGTATAAGTGTAATTTCTGTAGGAGAAAAATAGAGAACAGGTATATAAGAAAATATGTCCTACTGCTTTCCTTCCCAATATAATCATCATGTACAAAAAATCCCACCTGCTTACTTTCCAGGACAGGCAGGACTTCACTGGAAAAATAAATTAGATGTATTGCTGGTTGCACTTATGTGTAAAGCATAGGGAAACTCAGTTACAACATTTGTAGTATAAAAAGTGGGCCGTTTTATACATGTAGGGATTCACATTCCTGACTTCCATCTGAAAATGCTTCAAGACATTCTGTTATGCTGACCCTGTGGCTTCACTTCATTCTGAGTCACTGACCTGCAACATCGTGCAACAGATTTAGAAAGCCAGATCAAAGTCTGCCAATTTAGATGATAAAACCATGCCAGAATATTTACTGCTAAACCAGCTGCCGACAAGATTTGGGCATGTAATCCCATTGGCAGAAATACCATTACAATGTTACTAAACCCACAACAGTAAAATCAGTGTGTATATGCAGTATAGCAGGTGTAGACAACCTCGGCCCTCCAGCTGTGGTGAAATTATAAATCCCATCATGCCTCTGCTTCTAGGAGTCATGCCTGTGATTGTCAGGGTCTTGCAATGTCTCATGGGACTTGTAGTTTCACCACAGCTGGAGGGACGTGGTTGCCTATCCCCGCAGTATAGCATGCTTCTTATATTTACTGTGGAACTTAAGGGGTTAATCCTCTGCATTGTGTAAAAAGGCTGTTTGATCCTGTCTTCTCTGATGCTCCCCTTCTCCACAGTCCCCAAACCATCTCCTGATAGAACAGAGCTTTGGGGGCAAGCTGCACATGCTCAGTTCGGTGTGTATTGCCAAAGAGTTGTTTTTTTCTTGGGAGAGTGCATGTGATCAGCACAGGGCCAATCAGCACTGTCCATACAGAGGGTCAGAGGTCCTGAAGCCTCATAGAACAATCGGAGGAGAAAGAAAACCCCTCCTACAGGCTTTAGCCAGACACTGATAGAACTCACAAGACTGCTATATACTGGCCCAGTTAACTTCTAGTCTATTTATATGTTCAATCTCAAGGCCTAAGGAAGAAGCGGTTCTGGACCCTGAATAATGTTGGGTCAGACACTGATAGAAGTCACAAGACTGCTATATACTGGTCCAGTTAACTTCTAGTCTATTTATATGGTTTTCAATATCAAGTCCTAAGGAAGGAGCGGTTCTGGACCCTGAATAATGTTGGCTACTCTTTGGATCTTTTAGCAGTGGTGTGGGCTTTAATTTCTATTTTTGAAGCTGACCAAAGGTTTGCAAATGCTTTGTTAGTGTTTGCTGTATACACTGCTATTATAGAAGCTGAAATCCATGTGTACAAGGTGTAAAGGCAACATGTCAAAAGGAATATGTGAGATTCCCTTGCATACTTTTTTCTGAGAATAATATTTTCCTGGCTGTCATATGGATCCTTTAGCTTCTGTACATATAGAGTCGTTGACCTGGAACATGTTGAAGCAATTGAACTTAGAGCTCTGCCTATTTGTTTTAAGTTAGTTATTTAAGAATGTTTGAGTGCAGAGCATCAGCACAATAACCAGGCAGCCAGCATTTGGCAATGGAAGCCTACACATGTGGTGTCCTTTAAAGAGCATTAGATGGTCTTTAAAGGACACATACATCTAAGTTATAAGCCAAATAAATACCATTTACAGATATATGTGTAAAGGCAACAGGAAATTAATATGTCTGATCTGATGTAAGGTTAAGATATTTTTCTGTAAAAACCTGTCTTTATTAGCAATCCCTCTGAAGGACAGTGTAAATACACTCTAGTAAACCTCCTGTAGACTAAAATATCTGATAAAAAAAAAAGAATAACAAGCTGCATTTAGTGCATTGCAGAAGCAAATATAATGTCAAATGTCTCGAAAAGGGGAACCAAATGTGAATAGACATGTTTGTGAAAAGTAACAGCATGAATTTTATATACTGTACAGGTAACATTTTTTAGCATGACGTTATCATTATATATCTCATATTTGATATTTCACCCATTTTAGGAGAAGCTGGGGAGAAAGAACAGAAGTGCCAGACCGTAGCTAGTGCAGCATTGTTTAATAAGGAAATAAAAATGTTTATAAACAGTTTAAAATGCACTCATACAGTGCTAGTGTAAATAGGCTTATCTGTAGCGGCGCGCGGCTGAGCCGCTGGAAGATCCTTTGGTCCATGGGTGGATCCCAAGAAAGATGTAGCCCCGAGGGTATGGGGTAAGGGGAACCGCTATTATCTTCCGTCAAAAATCCGAGCTTTCAGCTGGAGCCTAGCCTGTCCTTAGCTCCAGCTCATATCCCCCTTACTTGTGTCTTTAGATACCTGTATGCGGATGATATTACTATTATGCCCTTGCAGTTACCAGATTTTTATTTACAATGCACAGGGTGATTGTCCTGAGATGGGTTTCAAATATGCCACCCTCTGTCAGGGATTGGACCGCCAAAGTCAATAAACTTATTTCCTATGAAAAAAAAATACCTATGAGAATAGATAATTCTTTGCAATTTGATCAAGATTGATGGAAGTCGGAGGCAGTAGTTATGCTTGCTCCAACCTTGTTGGAGATCAGGATCCAGGGCTGGAGAAAGTCAGCTGGGGAAAGGATAATATGTAACTCATTGACTTTAATTTTTTAATGTACTTGTCTGTACTAAAGACCTTCTCAGTGTGTAGCAATGTATGTTGCTTGACTACTGCATGTTTGCCAATGTCTTCTTTTTTTTTTTTTTTGTTTGTATGCTTGGTTTAAAATAATTATATTACCCTTTGCATAAATAAAATATGTTGAAAAAAAATATTACGGACAGTTAGGTTGAGCGGGCCAGTGTCCTCTTGCCACATCACATTAAATGTAATCTTCAAGTGATCCAAGCCCTGTACTGTACTCAGACCAGAATTACTCCAATCAATTATTCTTTTACTTTTAGACTCCCTTATTTTATTGCTGCTTATGTCTGTTTTGTAATTTCCTTTCTGTAAATATTTCTAGCATTGCTTTTCTTATTTCATTAAACAATATTTAAAAGTTGTTACGCTGAATGATCATACTAGACTAGATCAAACTAAATTGTGTGTGTGTAAAGGGTTAACTGCAAGCTGCACTATATCTGCCAAGGGTAAGGCAGAGAGTGTGTAATCATCACACTGGGTTCTTCATAGACCCAAATACAAAAGCTATCTATCTGTAAGCCTGCAGGAAGCCTTCACTGACTGAGCGCCACAGTTAGGGTGCAGACTCCTGGGCTGCATTGGCGGGAGCTATGGAGCTGGCTATGGGCAGGTTTTTTGTACCAGGGTCAATCCATCAATCGAATTTGGTGCAACCAGCATGACCATTTTTTACATGTGATTATTGCCAGTGGCTATAGCCGCTAGCAATAATCACTGTGTTCTCCTGGCAGGAGAACATTATAGCTCCAAGGAAGGGATTCCCCCTTCAACATTGACTGTGTTAAAGGGAGAATGGAGCAATTTTCTTTCTTGCAAACAATGGTTGCAGAGAAGAAAATTGCAACAATTATAGCCTGCCTTAGTTAGCACAGGGAGATAGATCATAAACTTAATAAGCTTAAGTTAAGTCAATTAATGTAAGGCTTCTTTCAGACCTATACTTTGCAGGAATGTCTTTTACAGCAACAGTAACACAGGGCACTCAGGGCAGTGCATTTTTATGAAGCCATTTTTTAACAATAGCACTTCAGTGCACAAGTACAGTAGTTGCCAATGGACTCACACTGCAGCCCACCACAACACGTGGCTTGCATGTGTGCTGAAATGCATCAAAATATAGGTGCAGATCATTCTATTTGTTTCTGTTGCCATGCATTGGCAGCCCATTCTTGTCTGCTTTAAAGCAAAATATGTTAACTTGCATGCAGTGGGGCACCACAGTGGAATGGGTAAGCGCCATGTACACTAGCAGCTCCTAAACTTGAGTTTAGAAGCTTTTGCCATTTTTTTGCCAAGGCTCCTAAACTCAACTCCATAAAAACACATACAGTATCTCACAAAAGTGAGTACACCCCTCACATTTTTGTAAATATTTTATTATATATTTTCATGTGACAACACTGAAGAAATGACACTTTGCTAAAATGTAAAGTAGTAAGTGTACAACGATACAGACACCCTCGTAGGAAGTAGTGGGACTTTAAAGGCGCTTGGTCAACCCCATCTCTGAAAGATCAGACAAAAGCAAAAAATGCTCAAAAATAACATATTTATTATTTTATTTAAAAACAATTACCCACAATAGGGTTAATAAACATAGGCACACATTGATCGTACATAAAAAAAATACATGACCCCTATATTGGATGCTCTCCCTCATGTGCAGAAAGTCATGCGTGCAGAAAACTATGAGGAAGACACTTAGAGGTGCAGGATTATTTCCCGACGCGTTTCGTCTAATATGGCTTCTTTAGGGGAAAAACGACAACCCAGTAGGGGTGTAGGAATCCTGTATGGATAGAAACAGTCCGATAAAATATAGAAATACCCATCATATATTCGGTGTCCTGTTTCCAGGCTCTAATAACACAGTTCTATCAGTCCAGTCTGATCAATACACAATATCTCAAAATAACATAACTGAAATATTAAACAAATCGTATTTGTAGTCTAATTAGAAATTTTCAATTACTGGTATTTTAATACATATGCTGTAAGCAGATTACCTTATGATGTAAAACAGGAAGAGAAACACTCCGTGCAGTGGAAAACACCAATAAGAGAGGGGGGCCAAGGTCTTCAAGAATTCGAAAAAACTGCATCAAAATGACCGAATCAATAAGGTCCTTAGCCCACTCATATCATATATGCATGGAAACAGTCCAAAAAATACAAAGGTGGCTGGAATGAGCAACCAAAAAAGGACAGTGGTGCCATAGAATATGTGCTAAACCACATGAGTGACGCACTGTTGTATGAAGCACCTGTATCCAAATAGTGTGCCTATCAACAGATAAGAGGAGATGGTTAGTGTCTAATTGACCTACTAGTCAGCTCCATATAGCATTAGTGGGGGGGGGGGAGGGTGAGGAGGGGGAGCAAGGGGGAGAGGGGGCAAATAAAGCATAAGTAGCACATACCCCAATATATTAGGCGGTGCCTCCACAGCCTAATAGAGGAGGGAAGTGAGCTCCCCCGACACGTCCCCTCTACTGCAAAGGAGGATCCACAAAGGTTGGCTGTACAACGCCGAGCTTAAAAGGAGCAATTTGGCGCCAAGAGCCCAGCTGGCGCTCCGGAACCATGTCATCCACACAAAGTGTGAATTGGATGGCATACCGATCAATAGATGACCACGGTGAAACACGCCCACAGCCTATACTTCACTTAATCAATGCGGAAGCCGCACATCGGGTGATGTTAAGGAGCATACGCCGACCCACTGTCTGTGAACCAGAACCTAGAGGGTCGAACCTTGCGCAAGCCCACAAGTGGCGGGACACAAAGGGCCCGGACAGAGCCTCAAACAACCGGGCCACCACCCTCCCCCTACTCCAAAACCCTACGAGGCAGGGGAGGGGAGAGCGAGAAGGTGGTGGCACGGGGGGAGAGAAACCCAACCAGAGGATGGCCCTCCCAAACCCGCCACGTCGCCATGCACTTAGATAGCCCTAAAAACAATCAGTAAGTGTACAACTTCTATAACAGTGTACATTTGCTGTCCCCTCAAAATAACTCAACATACAGCCATTAATGTCTAATCTGCTGGCAACAAAAGTAAGTACACCCCTAAGTGAAAATGTCCAAATTGGCCCAAAGTGTCAATATTTTATGTGACCACTGTTATTTTCCAGCACTGCCTTATCCCTCTTGGGCATGCAGTTTACCAGAGTTTCACAGGTTGCCACTGGAGTTCTCTTCCACTCTTCCATGAAGACAACACGGAGCTGGTGGATGTTAGAGTCCTTGCACTCCTCCACCTTCCGTTTGAGGATGCCCCACAGATGCTCAATAAGGTTTAGGTCTGGAAACATGCTTGGTCAGTCCATCACCTTTACCCTTCAGTTCTTTAGCAAGGCATTGGTCATCTTGGAGGTGTGTTTGGGGTCGTTATCATGTTGGAATACTGCCCTGCAGCCCAGTCTCCAAAGGGAGGGGATCATGCTCTGCTTCAGTATGTCACAGTACAGGTCGGCATTCATGGTTCCCGCAATGAGCTGTAGCTCCCCAGTAGCGGCAGCACTCATGCAGCCCCAGACCATGACACTTCACCACCATGCTTGACTGTAGGCAAGACACACTTGTCTTTGTACTCCTCACATGCTTAACACCATCTGAAACAAATTAGTTTGTCTTGGTCTCATCAGACCACAGAACATGGTTCCAGTAATTCATGTCCTTAGTCACAGCTTCA
>BLSH010535000.1:326645-337773 GCA_018402905.1 Glandirana rugosa
GACCTTAGTGACCTCCACTCTCTTCTAGTCTTCGTGACAGTGATTTACTACCCAGGACCAGGACGAAGAATGTATACGTGTCATCTTGGGGTGTTTTCGGATACCCCAAGATGTCATGTACATGTACGTCGATCTTTTTCCCTCTCCATGACCGTTGTCCATTTCTAACGTCGTCTTACAACCACCTATAAAACAGTCTTTACACATACGTCACCTCTCCCCCCTCACACCCAATCTAGTCGTGTCACCCTCCCCTCCTTGTCTTAGTAAATGTGTTTTGAAGCCATTCAGAGTTTAACAGGGTGGATGCTTTTATTGTTGAAAGAATCATCATGCAATATTTTGAAAAACACATGTATGATTGCTTTATGAATTATTTTAGCCAAAAGTAAACTTTCAAACAGAATTTTCTGAATTTCCCTCACCCGTTCCTCCCCTCCCACTGTGCTGATCTAACCCACACTCCCCCCTCTCCACTGCATACACATTTCTGACAAAATATCCACCAACATTCTGCTGCAATCTTTACCTGTTGCCAGTACCTCTCCCTTTTTCTAGCTGCATGTACATGTACTGTAGAACCCCATAGGCTTTTGTGGGGTTCTACTGTGCATATGTAAGAAGCAGGACCAGGACCCATCATTTAGTGACAGTGCTTCTGATCTTCTCTCACCTCCAGTGATTCCCACACATACCACCAATCAGCTTCCAGCACAGGAAGTATCCCAGTGCTAGTCACTTTTTTTCAGCTCTTTTCCGTAGATCATGTGACTTGTAGGAGCCACACATGAGTTATTAATGACTGGAACAAGAATTGTTCTGTGCAGCACTGTCACTAAATACCAGGCCCACTCTGGGAGTTGTGTACCGTCTTTTGGACAAGCCAAAATGGCGGCAGTACCTGATATATGCACAATAACATTGTGTCACTACTACACATGCATGGTAGCATCAACATTTAAATGTGAACCAGTGCCATCCACAACAGCTATACCCAACAAAATACACATCCAGAGTGATCCCTACAGCAGGCAAGTCTGTGTTGCAATGGGACATGACCTTCTAATTTCTGGCCCTGTCAACTTACACTGCCTCCCTATCAGCTTCTGTCCCCCAGTCTGGGTTGTTAACCAACCTCACCACCCAAATTCTGCTGCTGGTCACGTAGACTGCATCTAGAGTTACAGCTGACAGCTCCTCCCAGAGGCACTATTCACCATTAAGCCTGCAACCACTCACCAGCAGTGACACACTGTATCCTATTTAGACCCCGTTCAATCAACAATACACGTTTGTTAGTATTTGGCTTACAATTTTATTGGTTAGTCAATGGCCACTACAATATTAAAGTGGTTATAAAGCCTAAACATTTTTTACATTAATGCATTCCTTGCATTAAGATAGAAAATGCTTAGACATCAGTATCCCCCCTCCCCCTCCTTTACTTTCCTGCACACTCATTTGATCCAGTGCTGTGCCTGTGTGCACCTTTTCTTTTCCCTCACTTCCTAGTCTCACAGGCTTTGCTTAAGCAGCAGGAGCTATTGGCTGCTGTCGATTAAAGCCAGTGACGAGGGAATGGGATGGATCCGAGTATTGATGTCTGTGTCTATAGGGGAGCGAACCCGCACGAGTGCCCCCATAGAAAGTGGCTTTCTGTGGGGGCATTTGGCGGAGAGGTGGGGCCAGGAGTGCCAGCGGGGGACCAAGAAGAGGAGGTTCAGGGCTGCTCTGTGCAATTCCTTTGCACAGAGCAGGTAAGTATAAACCTTTTTGTTTTTTTGGTTTTTAATAACAAAGCATTTACAATCACTTTAATGCGTGCATGCAACCATTGCTTTTACTGCAAATAGTACTTCCGAGTGTTTGAAAGGCCACAGTAATGCATGTTAGATGCAGCATGTATCTTCTATATCTATGCAGTTTTTTTGTTTAATTTAAAATGTATTTTGTAGGGCTGTAAAAAAAAATGATGTGCAACTAATTGTAGTAATTCATGGCAAGCAATCAACTCTAAACGTAATAAGATAAGTAAGCCATTATTTCTGCCTTGTCACTATGGGTTACTGGACCTTGATGTGTCTTTTTGAATATGCCATGTAATCGAATGCATACTAACAGTTCATTTTAAAACTTTTTGACTAGAACAAGCAAGGACGCTTTTAATTTTTTAAAATACAAATATTTACTAGGCTATACAATTGTGTACCACTACTGACATTGTACAGTGAAAATGGGATGGGATCTTGGATCCGAATAGAAGGCACAGACCATGGCAACTTCATATATGTACCTTTGAACAATTATTAAATTATTGCAATAACATGGAAATGTATTGCTGTGCTAGATAATAAATAATCACTGCATTTTTTTTTTTTTAGTTCTTTATCCTGTTGCTGATAATCTTCTTACTGGAGCTGATTGTGGTTAGCCTCTTCTTTATCTATACTGACAAGGTAAGCAATATTCAATGGAATCAGTCCAGCTTACTGCAGAAAGTTTTTTCTTCATTTATTTACTCACAAGAATATAAATTTACTCTAAAGTCTATTCCTCTACAGCAGCGTGTATACAAATGCTTTGTTTTAAATAGTCAATCACTTGAGCTTGTTGATATACAGGTCTACTCATAAAAATAAATTAACTTACATTATTTTTGATATGAGGTTAAAGCTGAATTCTGGAATTGCTCTGAACTGCTATCATTTAAAGCCCGTGAGCAGAGAGCGGGAGCAGGGCCCAGCCAGGCTGTGGGTCTAAATAGACGCAAACAGCCGGCTTGGGATCGAGCACACATGGGTGCCCCATATGAAGCTGCTTCCTATGGGGGCACTTGGTGATAGGGAGGAGCATCAGCAGGGGACCCCAAAAGAGAAGGATTGGGGCTGCTCTGTGCAAATTCATTGCACAGAGCAGGTAAGTTTAACATGTTATGGTATTTTATTTAATGAAAAAAAAAATAAAACTTATAAAACTTTACAATCACATAGCTGCTTGTTATGTTTACGGGTAAAGGAATAAGGTGTAATATTTACCTTATTCCTCGCTGCAGCACACCCCTGTTCACTCTGATGTTCCATGTTGTGAGCGTGCCCTGTCCTCACAAGCAATGCAAGGCTAATGTTCATGTATTGTACAGTACATGATGAGTACAACCACTGACTGGAGAACCTTAGAAAATAGGTTTTGGGAGGCCTGTAACACAACATGGTGGAAGCCTGTTGGATCAAGGAATAAGGTAAATATTACAGCTTATTCCTCTACCCCTAAACATAATGAATATAACCTTTGCAATGCCACTCTAAGGGTATTTAAAAAAAAATAAACAGAGTTCAGCACACACTTCCTCTCCTCATCGGTAGAGACTCTGTTTGTTGTATAACTCAGGGCTCTGCTAATCTAGTTATCGCTCCCTCCTCAACACAAAACGCCAGCTGCTTTTATCATATGTGACAGAGAACTGTCAAGCTGATAACAGAAGAATGCAGCAAGAGACAGCTACGGGACACAGGGCTTTGGAGAGAGATAACAAAACACTGCAGATATATGTGCCCAGCTTAAATTTCATTAAACGGGTTTACATCCACTTTAACTGCATTTATTATTATTATGCTATTTCTTCTGTTTTGGTTCAGGGCATTTCATTAATACAGTATAGTGCTTGACTGGATATATGTACATCTGCTGCACCTACAGGTTTGGAATGTATCATTTTCATGATTTAATTTCATTTTTTTTTTTACTCAGTTCCAAAAAAAAAAATCATGTTCTTCTATAAGCAGCTAGTGTATTTTGAACATATGTTTGTGTATGTCTTCAGGACCAGTATGTCATCAAAAACCTGCTCCATTATATTAAACCAAGAAATTAGAGGTGAAATGTAAAAAAAAACAATTAACCGTAAAGTATGGTCAAAGCTCTTTTGACTATACGTCTCCTGTGGGGAACAGGAGTACAATTAGTTTGCACTCCTGTGACCCAGAATCAGCTCACAGTGGGCTAAAGCCAGCTGTAGGCTTAAATCACAGATTGAGACTCTGTAGAAATCAGCTGGCTCAACCTCTCAGCGTGCCACTGAGAGCCTGAGCCAGCCGCTCCTGCCTCCTCCACAGTCTGGCACTCCAGTAAGCGCTGGAGGGTCAAAGCACAGGGAGGTGACTAACAGTCACTACTCTGTGCTCAGAGCAGACCAGAGAACTGAGCGATCAGTGGTTTAAGATTGCTTAGTCCTTGCTGTAGAGCTGGCGGGGACTGGTGCAACTCAGATCGATGCTGTAGACATCTAGGTAAGCATGTGCGTTTGTTATTTTGGAGTCACGCACTTCATTTTTAAAGATAATATACTACTTTTAGAATATGTCCTGCAGTGTTTCCAAGAGTCAAACCCCAGTAAATAGATTAGATCGTCTTACCAGTGACACCATGGAAAAAATGTCTGACTTTAAATTTCTTCTGGAATCACCAGTTGGAGATTATAGTTCTGACTCCTTTGATGTTGTAATTGCGATGACAGGAGGGTTAAAAGGTTGGTAAACCCCTGAGGTTTTTTACCTTAATGCATTCTATGTGTAGCCATGTGCTACCTGGGAGTGGCTAGTAGTTTTGGTTCACCTTATAGCTGCCCTCAATCCCACTATATCTCACACATCCGTAGACACTGACGAGGCCGGCAGTTGTTTTTGTTGTTTTATTTAGGTGAAATAACTTGGATGGGGAAAAGGGGTGCCTGTGGGATGCCCCAAGAATTATGGTACATGAACTCCAAATACAGTCCTGTATTTGCACACTGACACTGCAGACTATCCTTCTGCAGACTGTTACTCCTCGCAACTCTCCAGCACATCACTTGCTGACCGTTTCTCCTACAGTTCTCTCTCCAGCACTAAACGTATTTTCCAGCTCGAAAGGAAATTTATCAAGCTTCTCTAATCTTTCTCTTTACCGTGGCTAGCACGTGGTGAGGCCTACACTGTATCAGCAGGACCTCAGGACCACCCATTACAGGCCAGGGATCACGAACCCCTGAATATGTAGCAAAGTACTTGAGTGCTAGCCGGGCCTTTGATGGACTACAACTCCCAGCCCATTCTTCTTCCGGGTCCCACCAACCTGCTTTTCCTCAGTGACACTCCTTCCCCTGACTGGCTCCCAAGGCCTCCACAGACTGTCCACTATTCCTCTCGCAGCCTGCTCCAGCACTTTCTCTCCCAGCTCCCGGGTCTGTCACTCACCGACACCGGTGGATCACTTTAAAGTCTCTCTCTCTCAGGGGAACTAGGAGAATTGAAGTATATGTTACCTGTTATAAAGTCTTACCCTGCTGGGTTGGTTTCAGTGCACAGACTCTTCCTACAAGGACGAGCAAGCATATGTAGGCAATCTCTATGTGATACAGCATCCAGTGGATTGCACTAAACCTATTTGGGTAATTTACTCACTGTGTTTTTACATAAGCAAACTACAGCCCTGGCACAAAATGCAATATTGCTCTATTTGAACATTTGAACTTTCTCTCTGCTTACTTCCCCTGGTAAACTACCTATTTCTAAATTACACTTACTGGCACAAGAAGTGTAAGTATATTAAAACTGTTCCCATCTGTTCTAAACATAAATTAAGAATTGTAGGTGAACTGTACTATATTTTTTCTATCTGCAATTTTCACATCTCTCTAGTACACTTTTTGTACACCTGGACGACCCCTTAAAACAATTGTGACTCTTACATATCATTCTGGCTTGGTTTTTTGGACCCACATACCTCTCTCCCAAAATAATAAGGGGGTTTTGAAATTAAGGACAATTGGAAGCAATATGAGTATGGGCGGCCAATCCCAACCTGAGCTCCCCTTGTGAGAGAGGGGATAAAGTGAATGAAGGCATAGCTGCGGCCTAGTGGAAGGACTACATTTTATACTACTGCTAGCTACCTGTGGCTCCTGTACGAAGGGAGATAGGAGCTGGGGGTTGATGTGCAACTACAACGATTGGCTCCTCAAACAACCCTCGATGTGAGGGATGAAGAACCAGATGCAAATGGTAGTAGAACTAGCAACAGTGCTCCATAGATAGCAGGGAGGCTTGTAGGTATTCAACTAGATATCCCCTGTGAGTGAGGGGGATCTAGGCGTTGTAAATACCTGGAAGCCCTGTCGAGGGGGTATCTTTACCCTGAGAGGGAGGAAACCAAACCAGGAGGAGTGAAGTGCATAGAGATGAATCTAGGTGAATAATATCAATCTGGCTAGTCATAGCTGAGTCTGAAGACCTAGAGAACTACCCTAATGCACCGCGCTTATGGCTCTTAGTGTTTGGCTATAAAGCTATAAAATATGTAAATCAGGCTTATAAAATGAGAAAATAGTAGCCCGAGCAGATGGTGTTAAGAATATCTTTTGTTTCTTGGCCCCTCCCTCACCCTAAGGGCTTCTAAAAAGGTATAGCAGAAAAAGGGTTTATACTCCCTGGGGAGAATTTGTCTAGCACTGAGGCATCATGACTAAAAAGAAGGGAGAAGAGCAGGCTTCTCAGGAAAAGCCGTCCATTCAGAAAGTCAAAACCAAGGAGAACTCAACAGTAGCAGCAAAGTTGGAAAAATATGCGCATACCCCGTCTAAGACCCCCACGAGGGAAAACCAGCAGTCCCAGACAAAAAAACACCATGGGGATAAACAGGGGAGAAAAAGCCAAGGATCGGTGGCGATAAGCCCAGAGACGACCGCAGTAGCACTGGGGGATATGGATGGACAGGTTTACCTGCTCCGCTGGTGTCAGTCCTGCCGCTGGGGCCAAATTCGGGCAAAGAAATTACCACTGAGATGGAACCCTCGCTAAAGGAAGTCCTCCAGGTGGTAAATATTTGTAGGGCCACCCTGGCTGAGCTATTTATGCAAATGAGATGGGTCAGAGAGGAGGTATTGCTGGTAAGACAGGATCTGCAGGGTATCCAGGAAAGAACAGCAGCAGTGGAGGAGAGACTGAGTCTGGTGGAAGATGAGCTCAACCCACTAAAAAAAGATTTGAAGTCACTACATGAAAAGGTAGAGGCCCAGGCACATAAGATAGATGATATGGAAAATAGACTCCGCAGAGACAATATTAGAGTGGTCGGCCTACCAGAGCGTAGTGAGGGAGCTAATCCTGCAGAGTTTCTGGAAAAGTGGCTCAAAGAAGAGTTCGGGATAGAGGCCTTCTCAGCTTCTTTCTCTGTGGAGAGGGCTCATAGAGTACCATTTAAACCTCCACCACCAGGGGTGTTCCCCAGGCTAGCGAAACTGTCTAATTATAGCGACAAAGCAAAAATTCAACAAAAAGCCAGAGAAAAAGGGGACATTTATTTCAACAGTTCCAAGATATCCATATATCCGGACTTCTCCCCAGAGCTACAAAAAAAGAGAGCCAAATTCCTGGACATTAAACGCAGTCTACAGCAATATGAAATTAAATATGCATTACTCTACCCAGCCCGACTGAGAATCATGGCCCTTGGTGAAACTCAGTTCTTCGATAGCCCTGAGAGGGCCATGAAATGGTTTGAGGATAGTAAACAAAAACTCTAGCGATCTTAATAGGACAGGGAAGGGGAGGGAAGGGAAGAGAAGGGTTGAAGGTTTGGGAAACTGCACTAGAAAATATGCACAATATACATTGCTTGGAGTAGGATTGGGAGACGCTCAGGGGAGGATTAAAATAAATAGTGCGAGGGGGGGTGGGGAGGGTAGGATTGCAGTAGGGGTAAAAAGGGGAGGAGGTGGGAGAAGGGAGGGGCATGGGAGGTATAGAATAGGTAATTCAAAGGGTAAAAAGGAGTATGAAAGTGGTCACAAAAGAAGCCCCTTGATATGACCAAAAAGGGCTGGAGGGAGGGAATGGGGGGGTTTGACAGGAACGGTGGTTGGAAGTATGAGAATGATTTGGGTTCAGCTTGGGTTGAATGGAGCTAAACAATTATGAATACAGAAGGCACCTATAAAGTGACACAAAAGAGTAGGAGAAATGACACCAAAAATTCTCTTTGTTTCCTTTTCACTAAGGTAATATATATCAATGGGGAAATAAAATAAAAAAAAAAAAAAAAAAACATTGAACGAAAATGAGTGTAGGTCTCTAGCATGAATAGTAAACAATTGATTATTGGTTCATGGAACACTAGGATTGGGAACCCCTGTCAAGAGAGCGGCAGTCCTTACAAAAATGGATAGGCTTAGGGCGGGAATAATCTGTCCACCTCTCTAGGGATTCTATCCCCAGATTGGGAGGAAGACAATACCAATGCCAATACCACTCAGTCCATTCAACATATTTGAGGGGTGTGGGTATACTCATAAAAGGAGTGGCGGTCTCCATCAGACAGATTAAGGTAGATGAAGTTGGCCGATGCATGTTCTAATTCCTCACATATGGAAGTGGAGCATTAGTGCTGGCCAATATCTATATCCCCCCCTTTTAATATGGAAACTTTACTCAAACTGCATGAATTTATTTTGGACAAGCCAAATGTTTCGGTGATAGCAGTTGGGGACTTTAACATGGTCCTCGATGGGAGCTGTGATAGATTTCCACCAGGCAATGAAAAGAGTAGCGCAATGGAGGAGAGGTTTGCTCGAGTGCTTGGAGAGGTGGGCCTACTAGACCTTTGGAGAATTAGGAACCCGAATGGGAGGCAGTATTCCTGCTTCTCTGGCACGCATGCTACACTCTCCAGAATAGACCTTATACTGGGGAACCAGGAGGCCTTGGGATTAGTGGAAAAGATTGAATATCTACCAAGAGGTCTATCAGATCATTCCCCTATGACATTGTCATTAAGCTTGGAAAAATCTAGATATAAGGGTAATTGGAGAGTAAACCCAGTATGGCTGAACCTCATGAACAACCTGGGGGCGGTGTTGAAGGTCGTAGAGGAATTCGTAACTATCAACTCTGGAACAGCACCAATGGGAACAGTGTGGGACTCACTGAAGGCCTATTTAAGGGGGGTATTAATTCAACAAATTGCTAGGATTAAGAAGAAAAATAGAGAATGGGAGGAGTTAGTTGTGAGAGAGGTGAAGGAGGCTGAAAAGCGATACACAGAAGACCCCACGGCAGAGAAGTATAGAACTTTGATAGACGGCCATCAGAAGTATAGGTTGCCAGAGATCAATAAGGCTGAGAATAAACACCTACTCAGGAAACAGAGCTCCTTTGTAGCGGGAGAAAGTGTAGGCAGAGCATTAGCTTTTCTGATCAATACAAATTCCCCAGCAGAGTCCATCATAGCTATAAAAAAGGCAGAGGGTGGGGTGACCATGAAACTGCCAGAGATTATAGAGACCTTTAGAGCTTACTATGAAGACTTGTATAAGTCAAGAGGGAGTGCTTCTTAGATAAACTCGAATTACCAGTTCTCTCAGAGGAGGAAAGGAGTCATCTGGATGCACCCCTTACTCTGGAGGAACTGCAAGATGTAGTAAAGAAAATGGCCAAAGAAAAATCCCCCGGCCCGGACGGAATACCCATAGAGGTCTATATGCAATACGGGAAGGTATTACTCCCGGAACTGTTAAAGATGGCCAACAGGGCAGTTGAGGTAGGGGAACTACCCCTGTCCACGAGAGAGGCTGATATAACCCTTATTCATAAGGAGGGGAAGGATCCGCTAGAGGCCTCCGCATACAGACCAATATTATTACTATGTAGATACAAAAATCTTGGCAAAGGTACTGGGGACCAGGTTGAACAAGATCATGCAGAGACTGGTACCAGCGGGAATATAAGGGTGTACCTGAATCTGCAGATACAACCTGAGAACGTAGGCTCAAGAGCTATTCTGAGCCTGGATGCTACCAAGGCATTTGATTGCCTTGAATGGGGTTACCTCTGGTGGACCCTGGAAGAATTTGGATTTGGTCCCTACTTTCTTAGGTGGATTAAAACTCTCTATGCAGCTCCTAGGGCATGAGTCAAGGTCAATGGGGAGTGCTCGGAAGCATTCCAACTGGGGAGGGGGACGAGGCAGGGGTGTCCCCTGTCCCCCCTCCTCTTCACCTTGGCGATGGAGCCCCTCGTAGAGGCGATTATAACCTCGGCACAAATACAAAGATTCTGTAGGGCAATAGGAGAGGAAAAAGTGGTGTTGTTTGCCGAAGATGTTTTGATGTTCCTTAGGGATACCCAGGTGTCACTATATACAATATACAATAAAGTTGGTAAAAGAGTTTGGCCTTTTTTCAGGCCTAAAAATAAATTGGGAGAAGTCGGCACTCCTGCCGTTGGACCCTACGAGATCCCCTCTGCCAAGGGAAGCAGCGCAGTTAAACCTGGTAGATAAAATAAAATACTTGGGCATAACTATATCAAGGGATCCTAATCACTTTATAAAAGATAACTTGGTACCTCTGCTAAATAAACTTAAACTTAAAAGTGAAATCTGGAGACATCTCCCTTTATCAGCAGTAGGCAGATGTAGCCTGATCAAGATGGTATGGATGCCGCAACTAATGTATATATTCCATAACCCTGCAATATGGTTATATAAAATTTGGTTTAAAAAATAGATACACTGTTTAGCGACTTGAAATGGAACAAATATAAATTGGTATTTGATCACTTGGGCAGAAAATGCCCTATGTGCCACACATCCCAGAATGTAGAAATTTAGCAAAAAAGGTTTTCCCTCAAAATAATTGGGATTTTCAGGGCACAGATAATGAATTCAGGTTTGTAAAAAAATAGGTTTAGTTTATTACAATTTTTCAGCATAGGAAAGACCAAGCAGGTCAAAAAAGACAATAACAAAGTCATAAAAGATCATAAATACATAATACTTATAATCATAGCAGGAGTTGATTTATATGAATTAAACAGCAGCAGTTTTACTGTCTTATATTGTATATGATTCTTGCCAAGTAGTTCAATAAGCCCGACATGTTTCAGGATATTTCCAATCCTTTCTTCAGGGGCATTCATACAAGACAAGCCTCCCACTGCGGAATATATATACAAACATATGTTTGGGTTATTTTTTCACATTTTTTTGAAAAAACATACATATTTCATATTTCAATCCAAAATCTCATATTGCTTCATTACCTTCATATAATGTGCTATACTCCCATCACACAACGGCCATCCAGGAGCCATCAGAC
>BLSH010535000.1:341301-354445 GCA_018402905.1 Glandirana rugosa
ACTCCTAGACCTACTCAGTAAGTTTCCATCTACCCTCCCCTGAGAAGTCTGTACATGGTTCTTAGACTACGTAGATAATTATCTACTTATAGTCTTAGCTTAACGAGTCTAACCTTGTGGTTGATTAAAGTGTTTATTACCACGAGTTTTATTGCCCTGTTGTTGCCATCTATATGCTTTTTTCTCCTGGAAAGCTCTCTTGTCTCTCCAGAACTTTTTCTCTTTTACTGCCAGAGTTATATGTGTCATACGGTCCAGCCGTCTTTTTATTTTCTCTTCTTGTTCCTTAAAGCTAGAAAGGCTTTTGAAGGGTTCGAGTTTGTTGTAAATTATTGATATTTGTTTGTCAATCTGAGCAATTCGATTCTGATATTCATCTATTAATAGATGCATCAGATTCTTGGTACATGTCTGAAGAGTCCCCTCCCATCTACCTTTGAATGACTCATCCAGATCCTCAAGGTGTGGGAAGATCTGGATGCGTAATCCAAAGGGATTGATGTCCTCTTGGATATATCTGGCAAAACCCTCCTTGTGCCAGAATAGAGCCGCCTTTCTCTCCACCAGTTTGCATATATGTTTGTATATATATTCCGCAGTGGGAGGCTTGTCTTGTATGAATGCCCCTGAAGAAAGGATTGGAAATATCCTGAAACATGTCGGGCTTATTGAACTACTTGGCAAGAATCATATACAATATAAGACAGTAAAACTGCTGCTGTTTAATTCATATAAATCAACTCCTGCTATGATTATAAGTATTATGTATTTATGATCTTTTATGACTTTGTTATTGTCTTTTTTGACCTGCTTGGTCTTTCCTATGCTGAAAAATTGTAATAAACTAAACCTATTTTTTTACAAACCTGAATTCATTATCTGTGCCCTGAAAATCCCAATTATTTTGAGGGAAAACCTTTTTTGCTGAAATGGAACAAAGGGTCCACGAGGATCAGTTTGAATATGCTGCAACTACAACCAGAGGAGGGTGGAGTGGCTCTTCCACACCCCAGAAATTATTTTATAACAGCCCAACTCCAGCTCTTGGTTGGATGTGGTGTAAGGGGAGGGATGGATGTAAATAGCCGGATAATGGTAACAAGTCCCCCACATAATAAATTGATAGAAGCTCTAGAGGCAAAATCTTTCATCCCAATGTCCCCCACCCTGAAACTGGTTACGAAGCTGTGGGACACAGCTAAAGCACTCCTAGGTTATGGGACCCTTTCAAAATGTACCCCCTTATGGAATAATAACACGCTGAAAGAACTGAAGGCATTAGAAAAAGTTAAAGAATGGCAACAGCAAGGCATATATTGACTTAACCAGTTATATACAAACAGCACTTTAAAATCTTTTGACGAATTGAGGGGAGAATTTGATATACCAAATCAAACCTTCTTTAGATTTTTGCAACTTAGACATGTGCTAGAAGTTCAGTTTAAAGACCAGTCTGTGGAGTGGAGCGAGATATCTATCCTACAAAAGATAATAGAGCCAGTACCTCACAAAGGAGTAATTTTGAGACTCTATAGGGATATATGTAAACATCTAAGGGAAACTGAGGAAGAACCCCCCACTAGAAGAAAATGGGAAGAAGATGTAGGGGAGATATGCATAGAGCAGTGGAAGGGAATTTTAAGAGCATGTGCTCTGGTACCAATGTCCCCAGCACAAAGAATGTCTCACCTATACTTGCTACATAGGGCCTGCTACACTCCGAAAAACTATACCAGTTTGGTAAGAGACAGGATGATAGATGCCCAAGATGCCATGGAATGGGGGACCTTATACATATGGTATGGAGGTGCCCCAAACTTTTTAGATATTGGGAGGGAGTGATAGGCACCATCAATAGGTCCTTTGATCTCACATTAGTAAGGGAACCTAGACTGTGCATCTTGGGCTGTATTGATGGAGGAGTAGGTAATACCGAACTCCCTGAAGTGGTAGTGGGCTGTTTATTTCAAGCTAGAAAAATGATCGCTCAAAAATGGCAGTCTAGAGCCCCGCAACTGTAGAAGACTGGGTCAATACGGTTAATGAAACAAAATGGAAGGAGGAAGGAACGTATGTAAAAAGAGGAAAACTGGATTAATTTAAAAAAAAATGGGGGCGATGGCCGAGGGAAATGGATTAGGTAGATACCCAGAAGGAAGAGAAAGGAAGGGAAAAAAATAAAGAAGGGAAAAGGGAAGAAAAAAAAGGAGCAAAAGGATAAGAGAATGTGTCAATGAGAGAGAATACAAGAAATTAATATAAGATGGATGTATGAGATGAATGGTGTTGAAGATAAGAAGGGAGAAAATTAGAGCATAAGAGCTCTATCTAGGACCAAGACTTCTTGGCTTGTGCTATCAGGGCTGTAAGCGAAGGGGGAGGGGGGATGGATAAGGGTAAACAAATAAGGCCAATAATAAAGATTTGGAGGGGGGGTAAGGAAATTCAATTTACCACAATGATGAGACTAAGCAAGAGACCTATATGAACATCACACTGAAATCGATCTCTTGATGATGTCTACTGAAGTGGAAAAAAAAAAGTCTCTCTCTCTGTAGCACTTCCACTGTTCTCCTGTTCCCTTATGCGACTCCAGGAATCACCTCCACTCCTGGCTGCGAACCTCCAGGCCTCAAGGTCACCCCCCCCCCCCTAGATGGGGGTGACCTCCCAGGAAGAGGCCTCCACAGCGCCTCCTGCTACATCTCAGACTTCCACCCGACAACTCCTCCAGTTTGGACTGACTCAGAGTATTTAAGGAGGCCTGCCCCCTGGCAATCCTGCTTGGGGATTGATTAGAGCTCCTTAGAACACTCCAGATGGCTCCACCTATCTCCCTGATCTCTGATCAGAAACCCTCCTCCAGGTTTCTAGAAAGAAGTGTGAGGTTCTGGTGACCTCATCTGTTGAATCAACTCAATCCTCCCTGAGCCATTCCACCAAGCCCACATCAAAACATTCAGGCCTGCAGGTACAGTCAGGCCTGACTACATTTTTCCTCTCCTAGCAAAACCCTGCTACAAAAACGCACCTACACTATGGGGGCGCTACCCTCACCCCCCCCCAAACATCAGCTAGTCCCCAGCTGAAATAGAAAAACACCTTCTGTTACCAGAAGCAGAGTCAAAAGAGAGAGGGTATAAGGGAACAAACTTGGAAGGATGAAATACAAAACTGTACATAAATAAATAAGTATACCTTGTGACGTAGTGATGTACAGTCATTCCTGACTAAATTTTGCCTCTCCTAGCAAAACCCTGCTACAAAAACACACCTACACTATGGGGGCGCAACACTTGCATTAAGGTGAAAAACCTCCTGTAGTGCACAGCTCCCCAGAGCCCTCCTTTTACTTACCTGGACCCGGTCATTCCAGCGACGGAGACGAGCCCAGCAGCTCTAGCCGTTGGATCAGGTCTTCATTGGACAGATTGATAACAGCAGGAACCATTGGCTTTTGCTTCTGGCAATCAAAGCCAGTGACGCGGGAACCGGGCGGCCGGGCCGAGTCCAGCTGTCTGTGTCAATGGACGCAACAGTAGGACTCGGGAGCGCGCCCGCACGAGTGTCCCCAGGGAAAGCACTTACCCGAGGGGGCACTCAAGAAGAGGAGGGGCCAGGAGCACCCCTGGGGGACCACAGAAGAGGAGGATCGGGGCTACTATGTGCAAACCCGCTGCACAGAGGAGGTAAGTATGAAATGTTTGTTATTTTTAAAAACAAACCTTTACAACTCCTTTAACCTGGAAAAAGCCTTCATACAGTTGCCACATGCAAAGGTGCTATCTTCTGTGAACCCACATTTTACAACTGTACTAAAATGTGTGATTATGCTTCCAAAAACTAGGATTCATTTTATTATTTCCATATATTTTCACCCCTGATTTTGACTTAAAAGTGTATGAAAACTCAAAATCTATCAGCATATTTGGCTTTGTACCTGTATACAGTTTTCTATAGCAAATAATCTTTTTTGAATCTGTTGCAAAGTTTTTTTACTTGGATAGTAACACCTGTTACAACCCCTGTTTTCAGGCTGTAAACAGAACCTGCCTCGTATTTAGCAGCAGAGTTGTCAGCCTAGCATGTAAAGCTTTGTCAGTTGGGTGTTAGGCTATCTATTAGGTCTGCAGATACCTTCTGCAGACTTGATAGGAAACCCAATGACCAACTAAGGAGGCGCTCACATTTGATTAGCCTTAGGTTTCCACAGAATTATCTCAATATATAGAGCAATAATAGTCATGTCATTCCAGATTGTGCAAGACTGTCCTGCATTTTCAGCTTAGTCTGGCTGTGTCATGTACAAAGGCTTTGTCCTAAAAAGGCTCTGCCCTGCACATTGTGTCCAAAGTGCATTCATATGCATTGTGGCAGAGCATTTCCCTGCCAGGGTCTAGATGAAAGGGATGGTCCAGGATTCTCAACCTGAGATGTTGAGGGGCTCCAGAAGATTTGCTTACTTAGGAGGAAACTGGCCTTTCAGTTTCCTCATTTCTTAAAGTCCGTTTCGGGATCTGGAGCCCGGGGATTTGTTAGAGATCCGGGTGGGATGAAATCCCCAGTCCTGGGTCGAGGATTTGGCTTTAGCCAGGACACTGATTGCCCAGTTGGGTGGGAGCCTGATAGGAGCAGTCAGGATCAGGTTTCTGTCTCACACAGACACTTGGGAGACAGGCGGTCTCCAGGGGTCGAAGACTGCAGGAGGCAGTCTGGGTATCGACATCTGCGAGGAGGCAGGTGTGAGGAGATCTACTGATCCTTATAGCCAGGAGAGATACTGAACCATATAGCCAGGAGAGCTATTGATCGCTTATAAGCCAAGAGGGCTAGGATGTCGTTATAGCCGGGAGAGCTACTGAATATTAATGAGCCAGGAAGCCAAAGGTTTATGTTTGAACAGTGATGGTGGAACCCCCTGTGCGGTAAACCCTGTGACTCCTGTTTACTTTGAACTTTTCTTTTAATAAACATATGCTACCATGCCCTCAAACAGAGACCATGGCTGCCGTGAACTCACTCTAAATGCACCTACCACAAGAGGTAAAGACCCCCATACCACAGTATTCATATAGTGGCTTTTATATGCAAATCCTGCCTTCAGCTCATGCATATGGAAAGTTGGTAGAGACTCCTCCTCAGCTCTAGTCTTCTCTCTGCCACTGCATGTAAGGTATCTGGCATCTGCAGAGTGACTTTCAGGGAACTGTACTGAGGTGGTGGTCTGTACTGGAGGTCTGTACTAAGAAGTGGCTTTACTGAGGGGAAAGGCTCAGGGGGGTCTGCACTGGAAAGATTTGTACTGAGGAGATGGGCTGGGGGGATGGGTGGGTCTGTGCTGAGGAAGGTTTAGGGCTATGGGGGGAAAACAGTACTTGGCGGAGAATTGGCGCAGTTGGGAGTTATCTGTACTGTGGGGGATATGGAGCTTTG
Source organism: Glandirana rugosa (assembly GCA_018402905.1). NCBI lineage: Eukaryota > Metazoa > Chordata > Amphibia > Anura > Ranidae > Glandirana > Glandirana rugosa. Next base: position 346,735 of record BLSH010535000.1, read on the forward strand.
GCTATGTGGTGTGTATAGATAAACAGAATTTTAGAATGAAATGTTTTTAGTTTCATATATTGTACACACGATGGCTTTGGTGGGTCCTGTTATTCTTTGACCTCTATTATTTAATGCAAAAAATATCACTATTACTGCTGTATAGTCTGACTTGTCTTCTTTTGACCTCTTTTGCTTGGTCTCCACCTGGAAGCCATGTTTGAGTTTACCTTGATAGCAATAGAGTGACCTTTAGTTTGCGTGTTAAGGCAAGTCAATTGTCTTAGTTTGACCTCTTGTGTTTGGACTGCGGCCGATGCAATCTTTTTGATGATTTGTTTATCCTATTGTAATTGCATATACTGGGTCACGTTGATGGATGAATTTATATATTTTGAACATTGCATCCCTGGTTCAGGCTCCCATTCCCCTGACAATGCACACTGAAGCGAAATGAGCTGGGATGGGCTTGAACTCGTGACGTCATACGCCTGCCTTGGATGCTTGCCAGCAAGGCATCTGTGTTTCAGATTTGCTTTTATTATTTGAGTACCTTTCCATGTTTTTAATTAATATACAGTTGTGCTCATAAGTTTACATACCCTGGCATAATTTATAATTTCTTGGCCATTTTTCAGAGAATATGAATGATAACACAAAAACGTTTCTTTCACTCGTGGTTTGTGTTTGGCTGAAGCCATTTTTATCAATCAACTGTGTTTATTCTTTTAAAATCATAATGACAACAGAAACTACCCAAATGACCCTGATCAAAAGTTTACATATCCTAGTGATTTTGGCCTGATAACATGCACACAAGTTGCCACAAAGGGGTTTGAATGGCTATTAAAGGTAACCATCCTCACCTGTGATCTGTTTGCTTGTAATTAGTGTGTGTGTGTGTGTATAAAAAGGTCAATGAGTTTCTGGACTCCTGACAGACCCTTGCATCTTTCATCCAGTGCTGCACTGATGTTTCTGGATTCTTGGGTCATGGGGAAAGCAAAAGAATTGTCAAAGGATCTGCGGGAAAAGGAAGTTGAACTGTATAAAACAGGAAAGGGATATAAAAAGATATCCAAGGAATTGAGAATCCCAGTCAGCAGTGTTCAAACTCTAATCAAGAAGTGGAAAATGAGGGGTTCTGTTGAAACCAAACCACGGTCAGGTAGACCAACTAAAATTTCAGCCACAACTGCCAGGAAAATTGTTTGGAATGCAAAGAAAAACGCACAAATAACTTCAAGACTCTCTGAAAAGGTGGTGTGGCTGTTTTGAAATGCACAATAAGGTGGCACTTGAAGAAAGATGGGCTGCATGATCAAGTCGCCAGAAGAAAGCCATTACTACACAAATGCCACAAAGTATCCCGCTTACAATATGCCAAACAGCACAGAGACAAACCTCAAACCTTCTGGCACAAAATCATTTGGAGCGATGAGACCAAATTTTTTTTGGCCACAACCATAAACTCTACATTTGGAGAGGAGTCAACAAGGCCTGTGAAACACGGAGGTGGATCGCTGATGTTTTGGGGATGTGTGAGCTACAAACGCACAGGAAATTTGGTCAAAATTGATGGCAAGATGAATGCAGTATGATATCAAAAAACACTGTAGGAACATTTGCATTCATCAGCCAGGAAGCTGCACATGGGACGTACTTGGACATTCCAACATGACAATGATCCAAAACACAACGCCAAGTCAACCTGTCATTGGCTACAGCAGAATAAAGTGAAGGTTCGGGAGTGGCCATCTCAGTCTCCTGACCTCAATATCATTGAGCCACTCTGGTGAAATCTCAAATGTGCAGTTCATGCAAGACAGCCCAAGAATTTCCAGGAACTGGAGGCTTTTTACCAAGAGGAATGGGCAGCTTTACCATCTGAGAAGATAAAGAGCCTCATCCACAAATACCACAAAAGACTTCAAGCTGTCATTGATGTTAAAGGGGCAATATATGGTATTAAGAACTGGGGTATGTAAACTTTTGATCAGAGTCATCTGGGTAGTTTCTGTTGTCATTATGATTTAAAAAGAGTAAACACAGTTGATTGATAATAAATGGCTTCAGCCAAACACGACCATGAGTGAAAGAAACGTTTTTGTGTTATCATTCATATTCTCTGAAAAATTGCCAAGAAATCATAAATTCGGCCAGAGTATGTAAACTTATGAGCACAACCGTATGCCTAGTAGTTTTCACACTATAAGCAGACTTTCTTCCTCCAATGTGGTTGATACAAACGGCCTGACTGGGTTAGTCAACTTGCAGCTGCTCAGCTTGATTGTTGGATGAGGAGCACTATGGGGTACCTAGAGGCGCCTGTTATGGCACATGCTTGATTGATCTCTGTCACTGGAGATCCATAGCATTCGGTAAGAGGCTCGTTTGTGGTGGAGGGCACAAGATTGTTTGGAGTGTTTCCTATACTATTATTCACGCTGCTGTGGGTGAACCCAGGAACCTGCACATTTCATTAATATTTGGTGGATAAACGTTTCTTTCTTTCTTTTTTATTTTTTGATTGGTTTCACTTGCAATATATATTGGACGTTTGGATTGGTCACATACATTTGATTTTCAGCACTTATCAAATCATACAGTTGGCAGTGCACTTTATATATAATCCATTTGGTACAATTGTTTTGTTATGTGGTGTGTATACTCATTAGGTGTCACAGTACTCAGTGTAAAAGGTCAGTGTCAAATCATGTTTTCTTAATATTTTATTCTAAATGTGTTTGTAAATTATCCCTCTTTATCAATTCAAAAGTTAGGACATACGGAAGTGCCTGGGCAAGAATCTTTATGGCAGGATCAGAAGATATTCTTTTAATGAAAACTGCAGATTTAAAGAGATTGAAAGAATGTTCAACATTAGAGTAACATCTTAAATCTTTATGGGATTTTAGTGATTGGCTTTGGATCTACTTTCAGTTAAAGAACAGAATATCAACCTGTGGAAGGCAAGCTGTATATGAGTCAAGACATCGGCACAAAGAGATTTAACGCCAAAAACAGTGCTGGCATGTCAACATCTCAGGGACACAGCTGTACCACACCCATGCTATATACCCTTTTCATTCCATTTCAATTATTTATCTTTTATTCTGCATATGCTATTTAGAATTTTATGATAATCCAAAGTCTGCAATTTATATTTATAAATCAGTTTGATCAACCTGTGTGTGACTGTTGACTGGTGGCATTAGGTCTGCACACCTCCAGCAGTATGTGGCCTGTTGGCGACTCACACTGGCATATGGTAAAACATTAAAGTTAGTAATATACTTAATTAAAAATCGAGAATATGGAGACAAGTACAGTGTAACAGATTTGTAGCTCTGCGTATTAAACTTGTACACTACCTAGTATTGGTCTGTACGGTATATCCAGTAGGTATTCAGCGTCCATATAATACAGTGTTCAAGAGATACATTAAAGTGGAACTGAACTCAAAAAGTGAAGATCTGCTATGAGCATACATAAATTTGTAATGCATTTTTCAAATGACAAATGATGGAAAAAACCGGAAGGGTACTGTATGTTAGATAGATGAGTAGTTCACTAGTACAAACTAATTACCGTGATAGCTTGAGGCTCCATGACCAAATTGGAGAGGAGAGGAGGACCTAGAAGATGGATGAAGGATCTGTCATGTCCATTTAGCTTAGAGGTGACTTTCCATGTAGATTTCGGATTGGGAATAGTTGCTCTATATTTGGGATGTAAGGCAGGGGAGGAGAAGAGTCTTGTTCCATAATGTAAAGAGGGTGTACCAGGAGAGATGATCAGGTGGCTGTTGAGATGATGTAGTGAAATTGGATGATTGTTGATAGGCCCAAAAGAGAGGCTCTATCTGATGGGTTAATACCTTTGTCCAGGAATAAGGGCCATTTTTGAAGGGATTGCTTTTTATTGTGCGGATTGAGGATAACAGAGGCTGAAGATGTCCAATTCTGTAGAATGGCCCTCCTGGCTGACATGTAGCACGTGGCGATCCAAGCTTTGTTCACTTGTAGTATACTGATTTGCCGCTTGGATAAGAATGGGTTCAGGATGTCTAGGTTACCGAATAGGAGAGGATAAATGGCTCCGTGGGGATCAAGACCGGTTATTTTTTTAGTGAAGTGTTCAATGTTGGTCCAGAAAGCAGCTATTGGGGGGGGGGAATTCCCAAAGTTTCAGGATGTTGCAAGGAGAGTATGAAGGGAACGTAGGCTCTGGAGTATCTTGACCTGTTGCTCTCTCCAGAACTCATTTGTGACAAATTTGCACGTGGAATTGTATCCCAGCGTGATGGTGTTAAGTGCGTCTGTTGAGTGCAAGTCTTGTTCCATGTTGAAGAAGTGTATTTAGATGACAGGAAAGTGAGAGATAGTTTTAGGGGTTTGTAAAGGTCTGAGATTTTGTGGATACCACGAGATACAAAGACATCTACCAGTGAAGGTTTAAATAGAGATTTAGAGGAGCAGACACTTGACGCAAAGCTGGTTGCTTGACGGATAATGGGGAGAGGGGAGCCCCTGGATGCATCAAAGAGTTGGGCAAAATTACATAGCCCCTTATCTATCCATGAGGAGAAGGTCGGGTGTTGTTGTGCCTGAGGAAATAATGGGTGCCCATATATAGTGAGGTGTCTAGATATGAACGGCGAGACCTTCAATTTCTTGCGTATTTCCCTCCATGTGACTACTGTGTCTTGAATCAGAAGGTTGTTTTTTAGATGAGAAGGGATATCCTTAGTTCGACAATGTAGCAAGGTGGAAATCTTGTAAGGGCCGGTCATGGAGGATTCAATGTTATAATTAGAGTATTTGGAAGACTTTGTTATCCAATCCAACCCCACTCTTAAGAGGCATGAGAGATTATAAAGCTTAGTGTTTGGTAGATTGGCGCCCCCTTCAGTCTTAGTGAGGATGAGTTTTTGTAATGCAATATGGGGTTTGTGGCCTGACCATAGGAAGAGGGATAAAGCTCTATGTAAAAGTTGAATCTCTTTGTGTTTGATCAACAGTGGAATGGTTTGGAGAGGATATAAACGTTTTGGGAAGCTCACCATTTTGTAGAGGTGACATCTACCTAGAAGGGAGAGGGGGAGTTTTTCCCACTGACTTAGTTCTTGTACATTTTTGTGTATTGTGGGGGTGATATTTAGATTATAGGGAGAGGATGGGGTTTTACCAATTTCTATACCTAGATAGGTAATATACGTTTTTGCTATTTTGAAGATGGATGACGGGGCCCAGAAAGTTGTGCAATACTGGAACAGGGGTAATATTTCACTCTTTGCAAAATTGATTCGTAGCCCAGAGCACAAGCGAAAGAGATTGAACGTGTCCTGGATGAGTGGCATGTCTACTGCAGAGTTTGAAGAAACGATGAGGATGTCATCTGCAAATGGTGCAGTTTTAACTTCCTGGTTTCCTATTTGTATGCCATTTAGCTTGGGGTGCGTGTGCAGGTATTTAGCCAGGGGCTCTAATGTTAGATCAAAAAGGAGGGGGGATAAGTGGCAGCCTTGCCTAGTCCCCTTGTATAGGCGAATTCTGTTGGAGATGTGGCCTGTGGCTATCACATTAACAGAGGGGTTTGAGTACATGGTGTTGATAAGATGACAAAAAGGTCCCGAGAGGCCAAACGCGGCTAAGACCATGGATAGCCAGCGAAAACTAACATTATCAATCACCTTCTCTGCGTCAAGCGTTATAATCGCTGCGTCTCCAACAGAACCTGCCCTGGCTGCTTCAAGAACTGCTAACACCTTCCTAATGTTATTTGTTGCCGATCTGCCTTGAGTGAAGCCCACTTTGGCCGGGTGTATTAAGGAGGGCATGATAGGGGCTACCCTGTTGGCTATTATCTTAGATAATATTTTTGAATCCAAATGTAATAGTGAGATTGGGTGGTAGGCGCCCAGGTCTGTAGGGTCCTTCCCTTTTTTTAGTAAGATTTTAATATGTGCCTGGTGGGTATGGATTACCATCTAGGATTCCCTGATAAACCAGTTTAAGTGTGGGTAGAATTGTTGGCATTGTAAGCTTATAGAAGTCGGGGGTAAAGCCATTTGGACCCGGGGCTTTGTCTGGGGGAAGGGATCTAATAGTGTTCGAGATTTCTTCTGATGTGATCAGGGCATTAAGGTTAGCGAGTACTGCAGGTGGGATTTTAGGCAGGATGATAGTCTGGAGGAACGAAGTGGCTTTTTCATCGTCGATTGGATCTTGTGCATATGAGGCATAGAAGTCCTCAAGTACGTGATTTATTTGTTTGGGAGAAATGTTCACGTGGCCTGATTTATGTCTGAGAGCTGCTATGTGTACAGGGGTGGGGGGTCCTCTGCAGAGACGGGAGAGGAGTTTCCCTGGTTTGTTACCAAATTTGTGGTATTTGTGTTCTAGTAAAGTTTGATGAAGAGTCTCTTGTGTCGCTACCCACTGGTCAAATTGGTCCTTGGCTTTGCGCCAGGCCTCTCTGTGGGTTTGAGAATTAGAAGTAATCAGGGATGTGTGAGCAGAACGGAGCCGCTTGCTCGCTAAAAGATATTGGGTGGATACCCTCTTTTTGTATGCCAATGCATACAAAATAATTCTTCCTCTAATTATAGCTTTCGCCTATTTCCCAGAATAGGTTAGGGTCGTTTACATGTGCTGCATTATTAGTTGCGTAATCTTCCCACGTATCCATGATTAATTGTTGGAGTGTTTGGTCTTTAGATAGATAAGCAGGGAATTTCCAGATTTTGAGCTTGTTTTGAGGGGAAAGACCTGTCAGTTGAAAGGAGATGGGTGCATGATCTGAAATGTCTATGTCGTGTATGACTGGGTCGGTGGCTAGGGTGAGCATATGGGGGTTGAGCAAGGTATAGTCAATTCTAGACTGTGAGTTATGTGGGTGTGAGAAGAAGGAGAAGTCTCTACCTTCTGGTTGGTGTAGTCTCCATAAATCAGTTAGTTGAAGGCTCTTGGCCCATTGGGCTAATAGGGTGGGGGCAATGTGCAGAACAGGGTGGGTGTGGGAAGGATTCGTCAGTTTGTCTTCAGTGGGATTTATTACGGAGTTGAAGTCGCATGCTATTACACAGGGTATGTGTATGTGGGGCGCTATGTGTGCAGTTAGAGTTTGGAAGAAGTGTTTTGAAGGAGAGTTGGGGGCATAGACAGTGGTGAGGGCCCATTCCCTATTATGAGATCTAAGTCTGATTGTAAAGAGGCGTCCTTCATTGTCGGGGTGGGAGGACAGGATCTCACAGGGGATATTTTTATTTATTAGGACTAGAGTTGAGCGAACACCTGGAAGTTCGGGTTCTGCTGGTCCGTCCGAACTTCGGGACAAAGTCCGGGTCCGGGTCCGGACGGAACCCGAACGATCGCACGGACAACGAACCCCATTGAAATCAATGGGGACCCGAACTTTTAGGCACAAAAATGGCTGTAGGAAAGTCCTGGAAAGCCCCAGAGGGCTGCAAAAGGAAGTAAAATGGGGGTAAGGGTAGGGCAAGTGCCCTACAAAAAAATGGGGACAGGGAAATAACTTTAAATATTTTTAAAAAATAAAAACTTAAAAAATGCAAAAATGGAGGTGAATGTGGATCATCTTCAAACTGTGTCTGAAAAGTATTAATTAACGGTAGAAGCCATATAACTGTTCTAAAATCATCTTCAAACTAGGGCAAGTGCCCTACAAAAAATGGGGAGAGGGAAAATAAATTAAAATCAAATTTAAA
>BLSH010535000.1:355933-389186 GCA_018402905.1 Glandirana rugosa
CTTCCACACGTCGGTCTAGGTTGTTGGAATAGCTCTGCGTCGAGAAGAAAGAAGTTCCATAGGTATTTGTTCTACCTTTCTGCGAGGGTATTTGGTTCGTGGATTCTGGAGACTCCACTGTACATCACTAAAATATAAAAGTAAGCATATGACTAATAGCCATATACGTGTTCTAACGCCATGGTGAACGGTTCGTGTAACTAAATAAAGTAGTGTTTACAATAAAATAATGTAAAAACGAGTGCAAAATAGTGTAGTCGTAATTTAGTGATTATCATTATCACTTACTATACACGCTCGCGATATTTGTAAATAAGTGATGTCCACTGTGTGGATATGTCATTTCTGAAATGTGCGTAAACCCGAACGATTTTTGAAATGTCCGGGTCCGGGTCCGTGCCACGGACACCCGAAAGTTCGGTACGGACCCGAACGTTACAGTCCGGGTTCGCTCAACACTAATTAGGACCAATACTCCTGCTTTACCTTTGATTGCTGGGGATCCAAGTACATGGCCCACCCACAATTTGCGCATGCGTGTAAAGTCTTTACTGTATAGGTGTGTCACCTGTAGTGAATAAATGTTTATAGCGCTCGCACATATCATTCACTATTACTATTAGTGATTTAATGCTGATGTGATAAAACGTGAGCAAAAATGTAATAAAATAACATTTGTGATGAAATAAATCAATGTGCTTGGCAAGTGGTACCGCAATCTTGTGCATATACCGATAATCAGTATACGAATGAAAATATAAAATCACTACATGTCACCTCAGAGGTCTTAGGTGCTTGGTTTATGGGAGCGTCTTTCCATCTTGTTTATGGATACCTTGAAGAAAGAAGAGCTGCGTCTCGATAAGGTTGTTGGATCTGGCTGCACACCTTCGTAAATTAGGAAAGATTATAACAGAAATAAATGGTAAGTTACAACACTGAATCTGTATGTTACATAACAAAAACCATGGGTTAACTATTCAGCAGTAAGCAAGGTAGCAAAGAGGGCAAGGTTACTTCACCCGGCCTGTGGGAGGAAGGGGGTTGATTTCAAACTGGCTTCCTGTGGGATGCATAAGGGAAGTTAATTCCAAGCGCCTCGGTTGGATGAGTCAATTAGCTTAAGCTTTTTGGCAGGATTCTTTCTAGGGCTCCGTTGGTTCCTGGAGGGTCCCGTTGATGGGCTTTCAGCTGGTAGGGATGTATCCATGGGCAGATGCATGTAGGCTTGGAGGTAATGGGAGGCTTCGTCTGGATGTGAGAAGGATTTTGCTTCTCCCGACGGTGTAGAGAACCGCAAAATAGCTGGATAGGCCAGGGAAAATCATATTCCTTTTTGGAAGAGAGCAACGCAGATGGGCTGGAAAGCTTTGCGTCTCTTGGAGACAACTTGTGAATAATCGGCGAAAAGAAGCAGTTTATTGCCGTCTAGTTGTAGAGCCTTTGAATTTTGGAAAGATTTCAGAATATTGGTCCTGTCTGCATAGTTGAGGTAGCGTACGATAATGGGTCTTGCTGAACGCCGATTGTTAGAGGGCGCCCTTAGTCTGTGGGCTCTCTCAACTATGCATGGTGCGGATAGGCCCATTGCTTGAAGGATGCGGGTGGCACACACATCAGCCAGGGAGTCTGCATTAAAGGATTTAGGGAGGCCTTTGACCCTGAGATTGTTCCTCCTGGAACGGTTCTCAAGGTCGTCCAGTTTCTCGAAAATGAGCTGTTGTGACTGTTTGCTATGCTGGTCTTTCGAGAAGGATGCCTGTACCTTACCTTCTAGCTCTGAGACTCAATTTTCCACCTCAGAGATAAGTTTGGTGTGTTTGCCCAGCTCTCTGCTCTGTTGGTTTATGCCTGGAGCTATGGCTCTATCACCTGCTGCAGTGATCGGCGGTGTGAGCAGCGCAGAAATAGCCTGTGCTAGGCCGGCGTATTGGTCTTCAGCCAGGGGGTGAGGTGTGCCCATGGTCGGCAGGAGGGATAAAGTGCTTGGGACTGCTGAGAGTGCAGAAGTCGCGTCCTCCATATTGGCAGTGAGACGTAGCCACTGCTTCACACTCCACTCACATGAGGCACCAGAACCCGAAGTTGCCTTATAGCTTTAAATCTGCAGTGTGATATTTAAGGGGCTGAGTGCTGGAAGGCAATTTGAAGTAATATTTGCTGAGGCCACTACTGTACTGCTTACTGTTCTCCTTGGTGGAGGCTCTGACATGAGGAAGAAAAGCTCTGCTTCTACCAAGATGGCTGCCTCCACATGGAGACATAGTGCACAACAAGGCGTAAAAAGACAATGATGGGGAAAGCTGCAGGGAGACCTCAGGCATACTAGTTATGTGCCCTTTACCCTCTGCTTGCCTTTTTGGGCATAGTTCCCAAACTTCAGCTCCTCTTTAAGGCTGGGTTCACACTGCTGCAATGTCAGACATCACACGTTATCTGCACCGCACTACTGTGCAGATCACATGCAATGTCTATGCGATGCAAATTCAGCTTTACAGATTATATGGCTGAATTTGCATCACATTTGGACCAAAATCGCACAGGACCCTTTTTTTGGTCCGCACCAGAATCATATTGCATGGATGTTCACACCCATGCAATCCGATTCCTGTCCGAATTGACAGTTCACACTGCGATATGCGAACCGATCTGGGGGTGTCATTAACTTTCTATTGACACTCACAGCGGTTCGCATAGGGCAGTGTGAACTGCCTGCGGGCGATATGCGATGCGGGAACCCGTACTGGATTTGCACGGGTTCTCGCATCGCTGCAGTGTGAACCGAGCACACAAGCTGATTTTTAAACTGCAGTGTGTACTATGCAAGAGCTGAAATGCCTGTTCATCAAGTCCACTGTGTTGTGAAATATTTTTTCAGAATGCTCCTATATATTGTTACATATTTTATCCTTGCCATGTCCTTGTGACATACATGTTCTTTTTCACAACTTTCCTATTGCAACATCATCTTGGTATAAAAATACAAAAATGCTAAATAATGTGACTTTTTGTGTTTGTTTCATTAAATAGATAACCGTTTTATGTGATGAAGGCATACAGACGTAGTCACTGATTAGATTGTCTTTAGGTCATTGATTTTCTATCATCTGTTAGTATTTTGTGATCACAGTAGAACTGATCCCCATAAACTCACTTACAGAAATATGACTGCTTGACCTCTTTAATGCCAGAGTCGCATGTTACCTGTCATCATCAGCCTGGGTTTCAAGATACATGCAATCTACACCTTGGCTTGACATCATGAAATAGGTGTTAAGTTCCTGTGTTTGCATTATGGCACTATACTTATGTCAGCACAGTGAAAATAGCTTTTATCTGTCACATGCCATTATAACATATCTGCAGTGACTGTGCTACCACCTGTCTCACAGCCTGTGACACTATAAACTAATTTATTACAAGGCAGCAAGGTCCTCTCTTGCTCTTCAATGTATATGTCCTTAGTGAAATTGATGTTGTTGTTTTGCTCTGCATTTTTTTAAAATGCTGTTCTTTATTTGCAAAGTAATTATGAAGCAGGCGTTAGTCAAACAAAGAGACATAAGTGGCTGATCTGCATAAATTCAGCAAAGCTCAGGAAAATTATAATAAGTCCCACATTCATGGGATACAAATAAGGTAAATTGACAGCTTAAGGCTGATTGAGCATCACCAAATAAAAATGGAAGTGCACAGTCAGCACACTGTGAATATTATCAAAATATTATATAACACTTTACTACACACTGATCTTTGTATAGCTACAGTTTGTGGAATTCTAATGGATGGCTTAAGCATAGTTTTTTCTTGGAGAGGGTAAGTGTTTTACATGTTTTTTACATGTATTTTTCACAGTTGAAGTTCTTAAATGTACTGTATGTATAGCTTAAATTTAGAGATCGGAGGTTAGAACCCCCACTGGGTGTTTACTGTTATCCATTCATCCCTTAGAAAGAATATCTTCTACTTTCCATACTGCTGACAACATTTTACTAGGCAGGAAGTGAGGGGAATTGTGCAACATCAACACAGAAATTAAAATGTTTGTCTTAATCATGCAATACAGGACACAGAATTTCTACTAAAAGACCATGAGTTATGTGCTAGGCGGAACTTCTCTACCACGGAAAAAACAAACATCTAAGCCTACTACAACTTTGGCTACTTCCTCTTTCCATAGAAAGGGGGCCTTTCATTCCAACAAGGCATTCTCTAGGTCAGGGATATGCAATTAGCGGACCTCCAGCTGTTGCAAAACTGCAAGTCCCATCATGCCTCTGCCTCTGGGTGTCATGCTTGTGGCTGTCAGAGTATTGCTATGCCTCATGGGATTTGTAGTTCTGCAACATCTGGAGGTCCGCTAATTGCATAACCCTGGGTCAAAAGTGGGCACATCCTTTTGTCACAAGACCCCAAAACCCTCAAAGTCTACCCAGAAACCCTCTTCACAATGAAGGGGTGCCCTCACTCTCTGGAGGGTGGTAAAATCTGTTAGCATTTGCACCAATATAGATCAGAAACATCCTGGAACTCTGGGTCCAATTTGTCTTTTCCAGGGGCTACAAAATAGAATTTCTATTACTGCTGCCCTCCTCAATTTCTAACTTCCAATCTGCCAGCTTCACTTCAAAGACAGGCAGACTTGTGAGCTGCCTTGAGTCAACTTCAGATACAAGTAGTGGTAATTCCATTTCCTGCAGAGGAAAGGTTTGGAAGGTTTCACTCAAACCTATTCACACTTCTAAAACTGAAAGGAGGCATTTGCCCCACTTTAGATCTAAAAATCCCTAAATAGATATCTGCTTTTCCCAAACTGTACATAGAGTCCACAAGATCTGTCATCACTTCTCTCCAATTAAGAGAATTTCTGGCATCAGTGGACATCCAAGTTGTATGTTTTCATTCCCAACTTTCCTGCACACCAACACGTTTTGTGCTTTTATGTGGGAAACCAACACTTTTAATTTGTCTCCCTGCCATTTGGGTTGTCCTCTGCACCAAGAGTATTCAAAATAGTACTAGCTCCTTTCTTGACTCTTGAATCTCAAGGCATCCATGTCACAAGGTACCTGCTGTGTTGATTATTTGGCCTAATTGCATCTTGACTTGCTGTGTCACAACACCTGGAGTCAGGTGACATGTGCGCACCACTGGAGTGCGAATCACACCAACAGTTGTGAAGCGCACCACTAAGGTTGTGGACCTATGGCTGACTGCTGCTAATGAGTTCCAGCTGATACAGGAAGAGGGCCCCCTGGAGCACGGACACTGAAACACAGGAAGCTAGTGCATCGGTTTCCCCAGGGCGCGGAGTCTAAGAGCCAGTGGGTGTTCACCAGTGCCTCTAGTGAGAGGATGGATTTGGCTGCAACTGGATCCAGGTGGCGGCATCTGGGGTACCCTAGCTCCCGCTCGGCTGGCTACAGGTGGAAGAGAGGAAGCAGAAGCACAGGAACAACAAAGAATAATCAGAGGTAATAGCAAAGGGTCAGGACTACAAGCAGACAGGAGAAAGAGAGAACAAGCTGAAGATTGGGGTATCAGGCAGGCAGGGATAGTCAGACAAGCCAAAGATCGGTACATGGAATAAGACTCCGAGCAAACAATAGGAACAAGCACACACAAAGCCAAACACGGACAAACTTTGATCAGCAATGCAGGCTTGCACTGCCAGGAGTTATGTCCTGTTCCCAATTAAGGCCTGGGGTGGAGCCCAGCTGAGGAGGGCCTACAAAAGCATACAGGTGAGGGAGGCCTGGCCTTTACCTGGACACATGCAGCAAAATAGGCAATAGAGAAGACAGGAATGTTTACTGTGGATTCATGACAGTACCCCCCCCCCCCTTACGAGGCCTCCCCCTCCCCCGCTTGGGTCCAGGCTTGGGGGGAAACCTCAAATGAAACCTTTTCACAAGATGAGGTGCAAATACCTCAGATGCAGGAATCCATGCCCCCTCCTCAGGTCCAAACCCTCTCCAATGCACGAGGTATTGAAGGATGCCTTTACAGAGATGAGAATCCAGAATATGACTAACCTTGTACTCCTGATTATCCTCAGAGGCCAGAACAGAGGTAGGGAGAGGACAAGATGAGTTATTGAGGACTAAAGGTTTCTTAGGAGTGGACAAGGGCAAGCAAAGACCAACAGAAGCTTGCATGGAGGATTCAGACCGGGAACACACATGACAAGCCCTCTTGGAATCATGTCACCAATGAAGAATCTTAGCTCTTAACTCAGTGGGGATGAAGGTCTTGCCCGGAGGAGTTTTTCACTCCAAGGTGGTAGAATGGGCAAGGATGCATGAAGTCAGACAGATAGGCTCAGGTTCACAGGTGGACTGCTCATCCAGAGTGTCAAATGACCTACAGAGTGTATCAACCTGACTGTTGCAGGGCACATCCCAGAAATTGCTACACGCAATGAGAAGAACAGGAAATACTGAGGTGGTGGCAAAAGGAAGTTCCACTTTCAGGGCAACCTTGAGGAGGCAAGACGAAGAACAGGAGGGACCCCAAGCCAAGATTTGCCCAGAAGTCCAGTCCACCACTGGAGTGCGAATCGCACCAAGGGTTGTGAAGCGCACCACTAAGGTTGTGGACCTATGGCTGACTGCTGCTAATGAGTTCCGGCTGATACGGGAAGAGGGCCCCCTGGAGCATGGACACTGAAACACAGAGAGCTACTGCATCGGTTTCCCCAGGGCACACGGAGTCTAAGAGCCAGTGGGTATTCACCAGTGCTCAGCAATGCAGGCTTGCACTGTCAGGAGTTATATGCTGTTCCCAATTAGGGCCTGGGGTGGAGCCCAGCTGAGAAAGCCTACAAAAGCATAGAGGTGAGGGAGGCCCGGCCTTTAGCGGGACACATGCAGCAAGGTAGGTAATAGATAAGACATGAATGTTTGCTGTGGATTCATGACATGCTGTCTCAGAATAAATATTCAGATCAAGAGTTCTGACTTCACCTGTTGCATTTTTGTTCTGGGTAGATGACTAAGAAATCACTTAACCACTTGCCTACTGGGTACTTATACCCCCCTTCCTGACCAAGACAATTTTCAGCTTTCAGTGCTCTCACACTTTGAATGACAATTACTCGGTCATGCAATACTGTACCCATATGAAATTTTTGTCCTTTTTTTCACGAAAATAGAATTTTCTTTTTGCGGTATTTAATCATCACTGGGTTTTTTGCGCTATAAATAAAAAACGAACGGAAATTTTATTTTAAAAAATGAATTTTTCTTCGTTTCTGTTATAAAATTTAGCAAATTAGCAATTTTTCTTCATAAATCTTGGCCAAAAGTTATACTGCTACATATCTTTGGTAAAAATAACTTAAATCAGTTTATATGATTTGATCTTTGTGTAAGTTATAGAGTCTACAAGCTATGGTACCAATCATTAAAAATTGATCACACCTTACTTGCATGGTACAGAGATGGGGGACATAAAGCATGGGCAGCGATTGATCAATCCTGCACTTGGATCCCTTTACAATGCTTGCCATGTCTACGTCCAAGATCTCTTGGAATATTACGGCACCATCCCTTTATAGGGGCAACCCCTCGAGTAGTGCAACAAAGTTACCTTTTCTCCAAGTCAGAATGGAGATTACTCTGTTTCATCCAATAATGGGAAACCCAGCATTCCCCCTGGCCACACTGATAGTCGCTGCAAACAACTTTTTGGGCAAGGTAACTTTTGCCTCAGTGATTATCTTGTTGACTCCAGATTGAAGACCAGGGCTGAACGGCAGTCGATGTTTGATCCACCACTAGACCCCCTCGCAGTTGCATCAACTCACCCATTTCCTTAACTGTCTCCTTCATGGGGGGTGGTCAACCTGTCTTAACACACCACTAGAAAACTTGTGTCTGGTAGAGGGCCCCTATATATGGGGTCTCCAAGGCCTACAAATTGCTACTAATGTCCTTCTGAAGGATTTGTGCCCGGATTTCTCCAGAAATGGGAAAGGAACCTGAGACTCACACATTCTGATGAGCAGCGGGATCATGTCCTGTACTTTGCCCACTACTCCTCAGTGGCTAGTAAATATCAAGAGCTTAGTTACAAGATCCTCACATATTGGACCCATCTCTTTTGCAGAAAATTTATCCCGATGCGGTGAACACCTGCTGGCATTTCAGTGAGGCCAAGGGTACCATGTTGCACATCTTATGGTCCTGCAGGAAATTGGAGGGGTTTTTTGGTCCAAGGTGCAGCTTGGGCTCTGATCTGGCTAGATATCTTCTCCACTATTCAGATCTCTCGAAACGTAAATATAAAAATTCAATGTTGGTCCACTTTCTGAATGCGGCTAAGGCCAGCATTCCGGCCCTATGGAAGCAGGAGTCACCCCCTTCAATCTTGCTATGGCTCACCAAAGTAGCTGATATGTATGGCATGGAGAATATTACCGCAACTTTGCAAGGCAGAGAGGAGAAATTTAACTAAAAGTGGTTCCATTGGTCCCTTTATACCTGCTCTAGGGAATATATCGCTGCACTAATAGAGGGGGAGTAGGGGCCCCAAACTCTACCATTTCCTTCCCCCCCTTTATCTTCTCCTTTTTTATTCCTTTCCTTCACATAGGTTTTGTTACATTGTCATTTTGTTGCTTATGAAAATACTGTACAGTCAGGATGGTACAGACCTAAAGTGGTTGTTAAGCCACTATAGTATACGCATACCACCCCCTCTGTTAAATAACATTATGTGTCCCTATGCCTGTGCAGTATAAAAAAAAAAGATGCCGATTTCTACCTATATCAGAGCATCTCCCGGTGCTCACGTGACTCCTCGGCTCTCTCCTCTCCCTGGCTGACAGCTATAGCAGAGGGGCCACAAACTCCTGTTGACGTTAGCCAGGGAGGATAGAGAGAGCCGAGCAGTCACGTGAATGCCTGGAGATGCTCTGATATAGGTAGAAATCTGCATCTTTTTTATACAGCACAGGCATAGGGACACATAATGCTATTTAACAGAGGTGATGGCATACTTATACTATAGATTTGATTGCAGCAGGAGGGGAGGATCGTGTAATGGATGGAGCTGACAGGCAGGGAGGGGAGGGGGAAGAAGGATAGAGGAGGACACAAGAGAGCAGAGAGGAGAGCTGCAGATAACAAAGGGACATAAACTGACCACGGTGTCAGGGCTCAGCAGGCATGATAAACCGTGGTCAGTTTACAGAGGGGAGGGCACAGCCAGGCAGGATCAGCCAGGTATTTCAGGTGATAGAGGGGGCCAAATTAAACAGCACAAGCACTGTGCAGTTATTCATGCTTTAAGGCAACATGATCCATATTTTAGGGTAACAAACACGTTAAGAGTCTTTTATCACTGATATTTCAATACAAGGAATATGACTTCTGGGCCTCGTGTGCCCACCCACAATGTGACTTCTGTTACAAGCTATATCTCTTGGTATGCAATGCAACTGTTCCTCCCATGTCTGTATGTACAAAAGCTGTTTAAAATAAAAAATATAAACAAAATGATCACACCTGATGTACTGACGGTCCAATCTCATTTCTTGAGACAGTAACAAGCCAGGACAGTACAACCCCCCCCCCTTCCTCCCCCAATAACCCCTTTTTGGAAGGTAGACACTCCAATGCATTTAGTAAGAGGCATGGTGAGTTTTTTGAAGTTGTAATTTTTTTCCCAACAATTCTTTGCAAAATGAAGATTTTTTTTTCACAAAATCGGCATATTACCAGGTTATTGCTCTTTCATGGCATATGCATTCTTGCAACTACAACCCAAAACACATTCTACTACTCCTCCTGAATATTACGATACTACATTTGTGAGACTTTTTCACAGCAGGGCCACATAGAGAGACCCAACATGCAGGGAGCATAAATTACACATCTAATTTCCTGACTACCTATCACACTTTTGAAAAATTTTGGAAAGTAAACACCCCAACGTATATTCTATGAAGCATAATGAGTCTTTTGAACATGTAATTTTTTTCCACAAGTTTCTGGAATATGTGGTAAGAAAATTGAAATGCATATTTTTTTTTACACAAAGTTGTCCATTTATAAGATATTTCTAACACACAGCATGTACATAGAAAAAATTACACCCCGCTACTCCTCCTGAGTATGGCGATACCACATGTGTGAGACTTTTACACAGCCTGGCTACATACAGAAGCCCAACATGCAGGGGCACTGTCAGGCATTCTAGAAACATAAATTACACATGTAATTTCTTGACTACCTATCACACTTTTCTAGGCCCTGGAGCACCGGGACAATGGAAATGCCCACAAAATTACCCCATTTTGGAAAGCAAACACCCCAGTATATTCAATGAGGAATAATGAGTCTTTTGAACATGTCATTTTTTTCCACAAGTTTTTGGAAACTGTGGAAAGATAATGAAAATGCATTTTTTTACACATTTTTACGGCACTGACAGGCGCTGATGAAGATCCACTGGTAGGCACTGATGAGCACTAATGTGCACTATTGGTCACTGATGAGCACTAATAGGGCACTGTAGTGGCACTGATGAGCACTAATAGGGCACTGTAGTGGCACTGATGAGTACTGTAGAGGCATTTTATTGAGTACTGTAGAGCGCTTTTATTTTATTTTAACAAACAGAATGTTCTATTTTATTGAAACAAAGGCATGGCACAAATCCAGTAGCATGGACATAATAAAAAGAAAATACATCACACACGGACATTATGAAGGACTCAGAGGACTCAAAGTCCACCTTAGTGAAACCGTTATACAGGCGGTCCCCTAGTTACAAACCTCCGACTTACAAACGACTCCTATTTACAAACGGAGGAAGACAACAGGAAGTGAGAGGAAATCTACCCCTAGAAGGGGAAATTCACTCCTGTAAGTGTTGTTATGGGAAAAAGGTATCTCTACTGATTTTTTATCACCAATCCGTGTTTCCACAGCAACCTAAAATTTTCAAAATCCAATTGTCATTGGGACAGAAAGTGAGGTAAAATCTTCTGTACAGAGACAAAGACAGCAAAACAAATGTTACAGGGGTGTCAACCCTTCCCTGTGCTATCCAAAAAGCTTAAAAATGTTTTTTTTGGCTGGAGCTACACTTAAAAAATGTACCTGTTCCAACTTAAGAACAAACCTACAGTCCCTATCTTGTTTGTAACCCGGGGACCGCCTGTATATAGAACTAAAGGTACAAACTCAATAGGGTAATGGTACCCAGGTCATTGCGCCAACTAGAGCAGAAAGGTATCACAGCCAAACCAGCAGTGGGATCAAGGATTCAGGGAGACAAACCCCTCCACCTAAGCCGTCCATGACTGCCACACCTTGTCAAATATTCTAGGGAAATTCCTATTAATGTAAGTCAATTTGTACATAGGAAGAACAGCATTCATATATTTTTGCCAATAACCTACAGAGGGAGGGGAACGGGCATTCAATGTGAGAATGATTTCCTTCTTGGCATAATATAACAAATAAGCTATTGACAGTTTAATGCATCTAGGCCTCTGCTCATCATCCTGAATTCCCAACAATGCAAGTTCCGGAGATATTGGGAGAGTCAGCTGGAGATGATAGTTAATAAGTTCAACCACTTCCCTCTAAAACTGAGCTACCCTCGGACAACTCCAAAGCATATGCAAATACGTACCAACACTTTCACCACATCTAGGGCATTCTGTGACCTCTGAGGTAGATTCTGCCCAGTCTCTGGGGGGTACAGTAAACCCTGTGTAAGAACTTTAATTGAATCAGCTTGTCCCGTGAGGAAATCAGTAAGGTCAGACAGCGGTTTAGATAATGATCCCTGAGCTAGAAGTTCTTCAATTAGATCCATTGCAAGACTCGGGGAGACAGGGAACTGGCCTTGGGCTGCATGGTACATTTTTAAGTACCGGAAGTACATCCAACCAAGCAATTTGAATGTAACTCTGAGGGCAGAGAAAGCAAGCAGGGCTCCTGCAGAGAAAATATCTTTCAGAGTTTTGACTCTGCACCTGGCCCAAACTTGAGGGTCAGGTAGGGAGCGGAAATGGTGAAGATTGGGATTACCCCAAAGTGTGCTAAAGGGGGACCACCTGTAGGGACAGGCCCTAAGTGTCATTCTAGTGGGATGTGGAAGGTCAGAATACCCCCGAGGACCTCTATAGACCAGGTTACCAAGCTGCTGAAGCGATCCAAGAATGGCCACCTCAAGGCACACAGCAGCATTTGGCCCGAGAAAGCACAAACCACCAATGGACAGTGACTAAGATGGCTGCCCAGCAATGAGTCCGATAGTCTGGCAGTGCCAATCCTCCACACCACACAGGAAGGAGAAAAGTTTATCTAGACAATCTAGGGAGAACACCCCCCCAATACAAATGTCCCAGTACACAAATCTACCTCGCTATAAAAGGAATTGGATATCCAGGTAGGGCAGTTACGGAAAACATACAGAAATTTAGGGAGAAAGATCATTTTAGGAAGTTAATGCGCCACATAAAGTTCAACGTTAAGGAAGCCCAAGAGATACACTTGACCGAAGGTGAGTGAGTAATGAAAGCAGATTAAGATTAGAAAAACTTGTCAGTTCCCGCTGGACCTGGCTACCCAAATACCTGAATTTAATGACCCAAAGCAGCAGGACATTGGCAGCAGCCACCTGTGCCTGGGGGTCTAAAGGGAAAAGCAGCGATTTGGACCAGTTAACGTGGATCCACAAGAACTGATCAAACACATTAAAGAGAGCAAGGGCAGCACGCAGGGACCCATCAACATCCTGGAGATACAAGAGTGTGTCGTCTGCATATAGGGAGATTTTCTCTTCCAGGGAACCCTCTCATAGTCTTTCAACTAAGTTGGAAATAATAGCCAATGGCTCGAGAGTGAAAGCAAAAAGATGCGGGGAATAGGGGACACCCCTGTCGAGCTCCTCTCTGTAATGAGAAGGACTTGGATAACCTGTCATTAGTGTGAATGCGGGCCCTGGGAAGCACAATACAACATACGCAGCCACTGAAGGAAATTATGCTCAAATCCGAATCACCTCCCATAGGAATTCCCACTCTACCGAGCCAAACACTTTTTCAGCGTCAAGGGAGGCGATGACCCTACGTCCACTATTTGCAAGGGTGACGGACAGGTTCAGAAAGAGGTGCCAGAGGTTAATGTCAGTGCCCAGGCATAAACCCTGTTTGATCAACGTGAATAATCTACTCAAGTATTTTAGATAACCGATTGGCCAAAATCTTTGCCAAAACCCTGGCATCTACATTAATAAGTGATCTCGGCCTGTATGAGGAGCATTCTTCAGGGTTCTTGGAAGTGCAGTTGCTGTAGATCCGAGGAGGATATGCAAGGAGAATAAAAAACAGCATTTTTGCTTGTACATGATTGGATGATAAAATCAGCAGAGCTTCCCTTTATTTCAGATCTTCCCCTCAGATTTACAGCGACTGCACTTCCAAGTGCACTTTCAAGTGCACTTGCAATGCACTTGTAGTGCAGAATGGATTTGCCTTTAGTAAATCAACCCCATAGAGTCAGGAAGGGATCCCAGTGAAAATAACTGCTCAAATAGAGACATGAGCCTAGGAGCAAGTAAGTCCTGGAATTGTATGTAGAATACAGTTGGGAGCCCCCCCCGGGTCTTACCATATTGCAATGGGTTGGGACAAAGTTAACTGTACCTCCTCCAGAGTCACCAAGTGTAGGAAATGCCACCCCCATCAAGGTAAATGTTCAACTCCAAGAAAGTATAATCCACTCTGGAGGAGTACAGATAGTGATAGTATTGAAGGAATCTATCCTTAAGCCCTAAGCCAGGGGCACTTAACTTGATAAGATACTAACTTAATAATCCAATAGCGCCAGCCATTGGCTGGGTAGTTACAAGAAACTGTGGGTAACTTCTGCCAGGCTAAGGTGCAATGATCCGAAAATGAGGCACCCTGTGATCACCCAACCCTGACAGTCCTGTGCCAAGCAAGCTCCCAAAAGTAGGTGAAAATCAGCATTACAGATCAGGGCATACAACTCAGCATTATAGATCAGGGTATATAGCTCAGCATTACAGATAAGGGTATATAGCTCAGCATTACAGATCAGGGTATATAGCTCAGCCTCACAAATCAGGGTGTACAGCTCAGCATTACAGATCAGGGTATACAGCTCAGCCTCACAGATCAGGGTATATAGCTCAGCCTCACAGATCAAGGTATACAGCTCAGCCTCACAGATCAGGATATACAGCTCAGCCTCACAGATCAGGGTGTACAGCTCAGCATTACAGATCAGGGTATACAGCTCAGCCTCACAGATCAGGGTATATAGCTCAGCCTCACAGATCTGGGTATATAACTCAGCCTCACAGATCTGGGTATATAGCTCAGCCTCACAGATCAGGGTATAAAACTCAGCATTACAGATCAGAGTATATAGCTCAGCCTAACAGATCAGATTATACAGCTCAGCCCCACAGATCAGGGTATACAGCTCAGCCTCACAGATCAGGGTATATAGCTCAGCCTAACAGATCAAGGTATACAGCTCAGCCTTACAGATCAGGGTATACAGCTCAGCCTCACAGATCAGGGTATATAGCTCAGCCTCACAGATCAGGGTATATAGCTCAGCCTCACAGATCAGGGTATATAGCTCAGCCTCACGGATCAGGGTATAAAACTCAGCATTACAAATCAGAGTATATAGCTCAGCCTAACAGATCAGGGTATACAGCTCAGCCCCACAGATTAGGGTATACAGCTCAGCCTCACAGATCAGGGTATATAGCTCAGCCTCACAGAACGGGGTATACAGTTCAGCAGGGGTGACCGGGGGCTTGCGGCACTGACAGCACCCCCCCCCCCCGGCATGGGGCTCGCGGCACTCCGAAGGCACCCCCCCACACGGGAGGTCTGGCACTTACCGGGCTGTGGTGTCCTCTCCCCCTGTGACTCCTCCAGAGTGCAGGTAGCAGGCAGCAGCGGAGTTGCCAGCTTGTGTCAGACTCTGTGTGTCTCCTCTTCCTAAGCACTAAGCATCCAATAGGATCGCCTGGTGCTTTGGCCAGTCAGGAAAAAGGTCTCACTATCTGCCTCCTGATTGGCAGGGAGGGACTTTAGTGTGAAAATAGCAAAAATCAATTCACTATCATCACACAATTGTATGGGATCGGGGAGCACTCTGCACCCCGAGCCAACCTATTTTTGAAGCCTATTAGAGCCTCTGGCTCTAATCGGGTGCTTCAAAAAAAATACCCCCACCCACCCCGCATAAGGAATTCATGCACCCAGCGTCCTGAAAGGGGTTGGGCACATGGATGGGGGGGCGGCAGCAGGGATAGCGGGGGCAGCGACCGTGCACCCTCAATGCACAGGCCGCCACTGATGGGCGGCAGGTTGCAGGTTCCTACGGGCGATGGGAGGGTTGCGGGCTCCTGTGTCCTCTCTGCATCTTCTGCTGTGTGGCTCCTCCCTTCTCCTACTAGGCGTCCAATAGGATCACCTGTCCTTTCAGCCAATTGGGTGATGGGGCTCAAGACCCGCTTCCTGATTGGCCAGGAGGAGGATCAGTGTGGCAATAGCGAATATTCATTTGCTATTGTCACACAACGGGACGGCCCACCCCTTTTTGAAGCCTATTAGAGCCTCTGGCTTTAATCACATGCTCCCGTGTGCCCCTAATGGAGGAGCCACCGCTGACCGTAAAACTATCGTAACTGCTAACAACATCTTCAAATCCTACTGTGCTAGGATCAATGCCAAAATCAAGTTTCTGTGCTAAAAAAACTGCGTAAAAACAAAGAATTCAGGTCTTCATTCAAGTAATAATAATGACAGCTAAATACAATTGTATAAAATAAAAAGCACACTTTACTGTTTCAGCTCATTTTTAGGATGTCTTGTTTCAATGGCCTATTTTAAATTCATATCCTCAGCATTGCAATGAGATTCTGCTTGGGACTCTCACATGGCCATTGTAAAATATGGAATTAATTCTGTTTGAGCCACTCAGTTAATTCGCTCCTTTATTCTGATCACTGTCATTTCACATGACCCAGATTCTTTTGAGGTTTACATATAGATAGTTTGACATTTGGATAGGAAAGTTAGTGAATTTCTTCCTTTTGTAAACTATATGCCTGACTATAGACCAAGGAAATTCCAAGTCTTTAGAAATGTTGTAACCCTTTCCTACCTCCTGATCTGTAATTTTGTACAATTCTCTTCTGAGATCCTCTAATACATGTGTCAAACACAAGGCCTGTGGGATGAATCCAGCCCGTCAGGCCATTTCATGTGGCCCTCTCACCCAGGGCTCTTAACCTCTGTTCCGCGCTTATCAGTGTCACTTGTAAACACAGAAGCCTTCTATGTTTACAAAGACAGATTTCCTCTAAGTGGCTCTCACAGATCACTGCTTGCCCTCCACTCACAGCGGGAACAAGAGAGGTGTAGGTGCAGTATGGGATGGGGAATCACGTGGTAAGCAGCACTGTGATCCCCATATGTGCTCAGATGCACAGATGCCAACCAATGATCTCCCCGCAAGGGAGAGAGGTGGAAACCGCCTACACTTCCAGGAGGTACTAGAGCCAGCCGGGGTAGGGGAGAGGAGAGATTAGTGCTGTGGCGGGAGATGCCTGCAGAGGTGGGGGATAGGGGAGAGTGCTGTAAAGGTCTAAGGGGTGGAAGTGAGATGTGGACATCCTGTGAAAGAGAAGGGAACCCTACACACAGTTCATAGCACCCCTAAACCTTGCACTCTGTATGTAGTGTGCTCATCAACTACAGTCTGTACACAGCACACCCCTGAACTCTGCACTCTGTATGTAGTGCACCCCTGAGCTCTGAACACTCTGCATAGGGCACCCCTAAACCCTGCACGTTGTATGTAGTGCACTCATCAACCCTACAGTCTGTACAAAGGGCACCCTGAACTCTGCACTCTGTATGTAGTGCACCTCTGAGCTCTGCACTCTCTATATAGCACACCCCTAAACCCTGCACTCTGTATGTAGTGCACTCATCAACCCTACAGTCTGTACACAGCACGCCCCTGAACTCTGCACTCTATATGCAGTGCACTCCTGAGCTCTGCACTTTCTGAATAGCACACCCCTGCACTCTACACTATGTATGTAACACACCCCTGAGTTCTGCACTTTGTACATAAAGCATGTCTGAACTCAGCACATATTGCACTCCTGGTATTTATTGCCCCTTTAAGATCCCCCCGCTGTAATTTTTCCACACCCACCATTTGATGTGGTTCAGCAGAGTTAGGGCGACCTAGTTGAGTTCCTGCACTCATTCTCTGAGAAAAAAAGCCCTGAATAAATGTATAAATTATTTATAAATTACATATACACCTGGCCCTTTGAGGGCTCCTCCCCCTTTCCGAGTTCTCATGTGGGTTCAATCCCAATCTGGGCTCGGTGTGTCTATCGACACACAGCACGACTCGGCCTGCCCCCCCATTCTCTGCTCACAGGCTGTGATTGACAGAATTTAGAGCATCAGCGCTAACTATTAATTTCTTTCACGCTCCATTCCACAAACTGTCCTTCCAGGGATCTTCTAAAGCATGGAATCCACACAGTGTTCACTGATCCTAGTGCTCCACTCAACAAGATGATTCATCTCGAGAAGAAATAGGCTATATATGGTGTAGTATGTTTTAACTCCAAATGCGCACAAACTACATTTTTATAATGTGCTTACAGAAAACATCTCCATAAAGATGTGTTCTTCTATATATACCCTTACCCTGAGCCTTCTGTGTGACTCCAATAAACCTGTTCTCTTGTGGACTTATACCCTTTGTGGAAAATTTTCTTCACTCTCCTCCCAATGTATCAGAAGCTCTCAAAAAGGAAATAAATATATAGTGTAATACTATAGAAAACCTTTTGTCCACAAAGTATAATTTGTACTACTCACAAAAATGCATTTATAAACATGTACATTCCTTTAAAGCCAGTAATACATTTCTTGTGTGTATTGTGATCCACCATTCACTCCATGTACCTTACCAAATATGCAAACTTTTATGTGTAAACAACCAATCCTCTCTGAGGAATGTTTCTCTATGCATTCAATAATATGTATGATAAAACATCTGATAACAAAAATAAAATATATTGTTAACTACTGCTTTAAGACTCCAAAATGTGCAATGGTGGTCATCCACTCACATTTAGCATGCAAAATTGTATACTATCTTATCACCACTGTCCAAATGTGTTGCCGAGCCCACTAGTAGCCATGTGGTCACTCCATGCACCTTACCAAATATTAGTATGTAAATGCTCTTTTCCCCAATATTCTTGTCAACAGCACTCCTAGTCCACCATTCCTCAATGTCAGGAATCCCCCATGCAAAGATATCAAAAAGGGCCCAGAGTACAGCAATATCCCTTAAAATCCAGTATTTAGTAAACACCAATTACTTACAAACACTTGTTAAAATCCTTTAATCCTCACATGTCACTTCTGGCGTCTGATATCACTTCCAATGTGTTTTGTCCAATGGACTTATTCCCATCCTGGTTTGTTGGGTTCCCCACACTATGGGATCTCTGATCCATAAACTGGTGAGAGCCTTGCCTTGGGAATGGTATAGTACTTGAAATCTAACTTCTTTCTGCAGAGGAGTCAATTTCCTTCGTGATGATTGATGAGGATGGTTATTAAACCCTAACCCTCTCCCAAGGGACCGCTTGACCTACATAGTCGACAAGGATCAGCCCTTACTGCTTCCTTTCAAAGTAATGACCTAACTTTTTTAGTCTCCAAAAGTTCTGGACCCTGATCACAGCTGGCGCCTTTTCCTGGCATCCAAATTGTGAAATATTCAAGAGATCTTCCATAAAGAGAGTCAGCTTCCTACATTTTCACAGTTTGTGCAAAGCCGACGTCTTACCATCTGTAATCCTTGTCAAGGTACAAATTAACACTATCTACTGCTAGTAATCTTGGAAAAAAACCTGCCTATGGATCTGTGAAACAAAGTCTTTTTTTGGGGGGTTCTAGCAGAGCTCAGTTTAATGAGGCATAAAATTAATCTAAGGTATCAGAGTCAGAAAAATGATTCTTGGCTGATTGTTTTAATGGCAAAGGAGAGTGATCAGGGTGTAGTTGCAACAGCTTTTTGGGGATCTTCTAAAGGGTGCAACTGAGATCTCCCCCAAACCTGATCACAAGGGTTTAGGGGTAGGAGGTAGGAGTGCCTAAAATGTTTTATATTTCAGCAGACCCTGCCACAATGTCAATTTTATAAATGCAGACAGATTTAGATTTCACCACAAACTGCAACCTAGTAGCCCATATTTTCTTTCACTTGAAATCTCACTTCTTCCCGCAAAGGAGTCCATTTTCTTCATGGATGATTGCACCCCGTGGTGCTTGATTATTCTAAGCCCTAACCTTATTCCAAGGGACCTCTTGACTGTCAAGGAATGTCGGACTGATTAATTTAGCCAGCTATATCGATCATTTAATTGATTGATGAACAACAGTGCCTCCAGTACAAAAAATATTTATAAAAAATAATATAACTGACTTCATTATTCCCAAAGAATTATTTTGCTTATGCAGAAATTCTTTTAATAACATGATAAGATCGGTGTTAGTATAGACTGCAGACTATCAAAAATAAATTAATATTTATTTAAGTTTATTTAAGTCACTTTACAAACACCTCTAACAGTCGGATTAAAAGGTTGATAAAGATGCTACAATATTCCACTAAAGCCTTGGTATATAGTGTTTGTTGGATTAAACTAAATAATTAATTTCACCTCATAGACAGCATAACCATTGATAACTAGCTAACAGACAATAATTTGCATTTTACAGATTCTGACTGTTATTCCCCTGCAGAAAGAATAAGTATCGAAATTCATAAAAGTGTGTGACAATATGACAAAGAGAAAAGAAAAACAATTAAATTACATTTTAAAAAATGATCTAACTCTATTGGTTCTATCATGGGAGAAATACTAAGTTACAACAAAGATTGTTACGATTGGACTAAACAAACCTCACAGGAAAATAATACGTTACGTTTACCCTCAGAAACAATAGAGTGGAACACTGTGGATGGATTGCCTTAAGATGGCTGCCAACCAGATCCTTCAAATGGCAACTGACTAATGGGTGGGGTTGTCTTCCCAAAATGGCATCTAGCTATGTTGGCGCTGTGTCCTGGCTTCAGTGAAATGTGTCAGATGAGGAGTCTCTCTTTTTATAATGAGGTGTCCTTCGGATCAGGTGTCTCTGATGTGTGTATTATGCGTCTATCCTTCAGATGATGAGATGTGATCTACCTTGTCTACCTGACTTGCTATTTTTATCCAGTGAAGACTATGCACTCATAAAAGCCCCAAAAACCTGGCCCAGAAGGTGTAATCTTATTTCTGATTGGTGGATCAGGTTACTATTCAATTATGTGTTTATAGAAGCATTAGCTCCCTTGGCCACATAGTGGCACTCTTAGAAAAGTCAATCTCCCTGAAAATCTGTGTATAGAGATTTCTAGTCTCAAACACCTCATCCTTATATTAACTCATCGTTTATATGATAAATTAATCATTTTCTAGAAAGGATTCAACTATGTTAGTTGGCCTGATACCATAAAATGTCTTTGAAGGTCTGTCAGCTTTCTCATTTTGGGTAGCAACATTTCAATGGAATAGTTTTAACTATGAAGCAGTGTAGTTTCATACATTTCAGTCCATAATTAAAATATTGATGATGCACAAAAATAAATTTGCATACTTTAAACCACTATTTGAATATGGTTACGTTAAAGCAAACACATATATTTCTAACTATAGTGATTACAAATAAACGAACATATGATAATATTATGATGAAACAGTTTTAGATAATATGATATTTTATGTCATATCATGTCTTTTCATATATTATTACAGTTGTGCTCATCCATTTACATACCCTGGCAGAATTTATGATTTCTTGGTAAATTTTCAGAGAATATGAATGATAACACAAAAATATTGCTTTTATTCATGGTTAGTGTTTGGCTGAAGCCATTTATTATCGATCAACGGAGTTTACTCTTTTTAAATCATAATGACAACAGAAACTACCCAAATTACCCTGATCAAAAGTTTACATACCCTGGTGATTTTGGTCTGATAACGTGCACACAAGTTGACACAAAGGGGTTTGAATGGCTATCAAAGGTAACCATCCTCACGAGTGATCAGTTTGCTTATAATTTGTGTGTGTGTATAAAAGGTCAATGAGTTTCTGGACTCCTGACAGACCCTTGCATTTTTCATTCAGTGCTGCACTGACGTTTCTGGATTCTGAGTCATGGGGAAAGCAAAAGAATCGTCAAAGGATCTGTGGTAAAGGGTAGCTGAACTGTATAAAACAGGAAAGGGATATAAAAAGATATCCAAGGAATTGAGAATGCCAATCAGCTGTGTTCAAACTCTTATCAAGAAGTGAAAAATTAGGGGTTCTGTTGAGCACAAACCACGGTCAGGTAGACCAACTACAATTTCAGCCACAACTGCCAGGAAAATTGTTCGGGATGCAAAGAAAAACCCACAAATAACTTCAGGTGAAATACAGGACTCTCTGAAAACATGTAGTGTGGCTGTTTCAAAGTGCACAATAAGGAGACAGAAAGATGGGCTGCATGCTCGAGTCGCTAGAAGAAAGCCTTACGACGCAAATGCCACAAAGTATCCCGCTTGCAATACGCCAAACAGCACAGAGACAAGCCTCAAACAACAACAAGGCCTATGATGAAAGGTACAACATTCCTGCTGTGAAAAATGGAGGTGGATCGCTGATGTTTTGGGGATGTGTGAGCTGCAAAGGCACAGGAAATTTGGTCAAAATTGATGGCAAGATTAATGCAGTGTGTTTTAAAAAAGTACTGGAGGAACATCAGCAATCATTTGCCAGGAAGCTGCGCATGGGACGTACTTGAACATTCCAACATGACAATGATCCACAACACAAGGCCAAGTCGACCTGTCATTGGCTACAGCAGAATAAAGTGAAGGTTCTGGAGTGGCCATCTCAGTCTCCTGACCTCAATATCATTAAGACACTGGGGAGATCTCAAACGTGCAGTTCATGCAAGACCGCCCAACAATGTCCAGGAACTGGAGGCTTTTTGCCAAGAGGAATGGGCAGCTTAACCATCTGAGAAGATAAAGCGCCTCATTCACAAATACCACTGGGGTATGTAAACCTTTGATCAGGGTCATTTGGGCAGTTTCTGTTGTCATTATGATTTAAAAGGAGTAAACTCAGTTGATTGATAATAAAGAAATAATAAATTCTGCCAGGGTATGTAAACTTATGAGCACAACTTTTTATATATATATATATATATATATATATATATATATATATATATATACTGTATATGGGAACAGTGATGTTCCTTGTTGGTACCTTTTTACCAAAACTAAATGAGCCCCAATAGTGTCAGTAGTTTCATCTGATCAAATGCTGAAGTGCACATATTTCTTACTATAGAGCAGTGGTTCGCAACCCCAGCCCTCGGGACCCACCAACAGGCCAGATTTTAAGTATTACCTTGGGGAGATGCAGACTAGAATATTGCAATCACTGAGCAGCAAATTATATCACCTGTGATGTATTTCAGTTATCCTGCAAACCTGGCCTGTTAGTGGGTTCTGAGGACAGGAGTTGAGAACCACTGCTATAGAGGTTGCAATCATATATAAACATAATAATAATAATCATGACAGAGATCTTCTATGGATCTACAGTATATACATTGAAAAGTGTCTGCAACTTTTTAGCATTAACAGTTGTACGGACTTGCCCGATTTTTTGAATTATTATTTTATTCCCTCTCATAACATTGGAGTATAGAGAGTCCCTATTTCAACTATAGAAACGTTTCCATGTTGACTTTGATTAACAAATTCTCATGGAGACATTGCTCATCCTTGGGAACAATAGCCAGCTTTGTATGCAAGGTTTGTTTGTCCTGCTAATTTGTACAATAGGCACAAAGATAGTCTGTGTATCTCACCATAGAATGTTGGCCTATGTTTGCATGTGTCCAAGGCTTGTCAAACATAGAAGATAACTAATGGAGAGGGTATTTTCCATGTATAGTTTTAGTGTAAGAAGAGGTTTACTGATCAACATGGCCCATTATTCAAAAAATGGCTGTAGCTTTGTTACCATTTGCTCAGTATACATTTTGTGGAACAAACTGCTTCAGTTAGAAAAACAAATTGTCTATGGTGGACATTGGGACCTGAAGATGATGCTGTATTTTGGGGCCTATTTGGTTTTAAAATCTCCCATGGTTAAAAAATAGAGATGTTATGAGAATACATTTTTTTTATTCCATGAAAGCTCTGACATGACCCACATAGTTGACAAAAATCAGTCCTATCACCTACAATCCTTGTTAAGATACAAATTAATACTAACTACTGCCAGTAATCTTGGGTCATTTTCAACCAGGACTGCCTAGCACATACCCTTGAAAAGCCTCCCTGTGGACCTTTGATCCTTTAGGGATGGGAGGTAGGAATGTTAAAATGTTTACCCTGCCACAATGTAAATTTTATAAATGCAGTCAGATTTAGATTTCACCACATACCACAATCTGGTAGACCATATATTATCATGTCCTATGCTCTCATGGGTTGAATAAGGTTTAATTTGGAATTATCCTACATGAAGATGGAATGTGACTAACTAGCCTTCTGTATCGTATAAGCCATGGATCTCCAAACTATGGCCCTCCAGCTGTTGCAGAACTACATGTCCTATGAGGCATTGTAAAACTCTGATATTTGCAGACATGAATGGGGATGATGGGAATTGTAGTTCCTGCACAATTGGAGGGCCATAGTTTGGAGACCCCTGGTATAAGCTACAGTATTCATGTTTCATTTCAGATTATTTAGGGATCTCTAAATTTAAATATATTCATATTTCTGATGTAATTTTAGCATATCAGGATTAATAAAATATTTTTAAATTTGGCTTTGCAATGAGAAATACCAAGATAGGAATTTATATTCACTTGCAAAATTATTTATCACCATAAGCCTGCTCTGCTAATGGAAGTAGGACCACCAAATACGGCATGGCAAATTTACAATATATTAATTGAAATCTTCAAGGCTTTGCATACTCTAGGCCAAAAATGTTTATTCCACCTGATGCTTAAGTAATACATAGATTGGTTTTATAAACTAGGCACATGTAAACATGGTGGATGGGAATGCTGTAATGTGATACGATAGGCCTCATTAGAAGGACTCTGGTTATCAATGGTCTGCCAAGTAATGTTACTGCTAGAATTATTATTGCCAATTTATGAGACTTGATAGAAGTCCTTTGAAGTTTACGGATCCTCTGAGACTCGTTTACTCATTTTAAGCTGCTTGGCCTGTAGTAATAATCTGTAGAGTTCTTACACACAAGATTTTTGTTTTAATGAGTTAAACAAGGTTAGAATGTCGCATAATTGTGAATTCTCAGAACGACACCTCATTTGCCACTCTCAGGGGGGTCTCAGGCCTCATTATCATGATACACTTTCTTGAAGTCAAGGGTTAGTTGTCTTCAACTCAAGCATCTGACTGTTGACTGGTTGATCTTTTCTCTGAACATGCTCAGTCTTTTCAAGTTTGCTTTCTCTGAAGTCAAGGGTTAGGTATGATAAGCTTAAGCCTTTTCTGCAGTTGTCTGAATGTTTCTTTTTCTGTTGGACATCATAAAGAGTGACGCAGACATTCTTTACAAGTGTGCCTCACATTTGCGTGCCAGAATAATTTACCTGTCGGAAATATGTCATTTTTTTTTGTAAAGATGCGCCAGTCTTCCAAAATGTAGTGGAAAGTAGGAAAAGCAACTCCAAGCTGCTATGCAGAGCTGTAGAAGTCAAGTGGCCAGCACAACAAGGTTGCCTTACTGAGAGAGCCCCTTTCCTCAATCATGTACACAGACACTGTAGGATCACACAGCTCTCCTCAGCCTCCCCAAATACACATGTCCAGCTCTGCTGCTCTGCTCTGAACAGCTTAGTTGACAGCTTCAGCAGGCAGAGTCTTGGGTACACACTTACAATCGCAAAGTCAGTGGCCTGTTGGAGTTCTAGGGTCATTTGTGCAGTACTGGGGTCCAGAGCTGCATGCACAGTGGATCCAGCCTCTTTGTGCAAATTCCCCACACATGTTATAGGGTCTGCCCCTGGGCTCTTCTGTTTTGCACAGAAGGGACAATGAGCATGCATGTTTTCCCCTCTGACATCCTGATTTTGCTCTGCTTGACAAAGTCAGCATGTGTATGTGAGAATGCCCTCTGTCTCACTGTATAGACATATAGCTGCCACAGTCTACACACAGAAAACCCAAGGCTAACTCTGGTCTGGCTGGCTCGGGAAAGCAGTCTTTGTATGTCAACATAGAATTGGTCTTAACCACTTTACCTCCGGAAGATGTACCCCTCCTTCATGACCAGGCCATTTTTTGCAATATGGCATTGCGTTAGTTTAACTGCCAATTGAGCAGTCATGCAACGCTGTACCCAGATAAAATTTATATCATTCTTTCCCACAAATAGAGCTTTCTTTTGGTTCTTTTGAGTTTAAACAAAAAAGGCCGACAATTTTGAAAGACAAAAAAATAATCAATATTTTGTACTTTCTGCTATAAAACATATCCAATAAAAATTTAAAAGAGACCAATATGTATTCAGCTACATATTTTTGATAAATAAAATCCCAATAAGCACATATTGATTGGTTTGCGCAAAAACTATGAGGTATTTTTATTTATTTATTCATTTTGTTACTGGTAATAGCGGCGATCAACGACTTATAGCAAAACTGCAATATTTTTTTCTTTTTTACATATCGCAGTTCTGTGTCTCTGCCTGACAATCGGCGGGTGCCAGTGGACATTGAGTCCCCGGCACCCATCGATTGGCTTCCGCGGTGTGTAATCACAGTGAAAGCGAGCTGCCAGCAGCACGTATGTGCTTCCCCTACCCGGAAGTGCGAGATCACGTATATATACATAATTCGGCACACAGCTGCCGCCCTGTGGCAGCAAATCTGCTAAAGGGTGGACGGCAAGCAGTTAATTACATCCAGTTTCCTAATGCCTGAAATGGTGGTAATTTGTTTTGAATTTGTCTTAGCCATAACGAAAGTGGCACACAGCTGCCTGAATCTGTCACACATGGCAGCCGTATTAACAACTGTCACAAGGCTTACGTGAATTAGATGCAGTGTAAGCTGGAACACAAAATACCCTTGCAACTGCGTTCTCCAACACTGTAAAGCTGGGTACACACTGACAGTTTTTATAGTTCAACCAGCCTGCTGAACGAAGAAAACCTGACAGATCCCCATACCAACACAAGAAGTGTGTTGAAACTTCGCTGCTGTTCTATTGAATTCTGACAGCGGACAGGCTGCTAGTGCCAATCGAATGCCGGTCTTCCAGCATGTCCTTTTGACAGAAGCTAGTGGTTAGACCAGCTTCTGTTGAACAGCCGATTTTTAGCCAGTGTGTACCGGACTTAAGGTTTAAATGTTCATTATTTATTATCAAAGGGAAAAGGGACAGGCTCTGTCATTTACCCTATTTCCCGTTCTTGCAGGCTCCAACACTATCCTTTCTCCGGGAAGCCTGTGGGTGGTCCTTCCATGTTCTCACAATGCAGAGCTATTAACATGCATTGTATGTGGATGGGACAAGTGTGAGATTAAAAAAAGTATGTTTTTTCATAACAGACAGAAATCCTGGAGCCCCTCACCGCTGTCACACTGTCCACAAACCTGCCAGGGTGCCTCACATTCACTACATTTTTTTGTGAAGAAATGTATTTGTCATCACATAATGGCTGCAAGGGTGCTTTATAAGGCCCCCTTGCACACTGTTTTCTCAGCTCCTCTAATCACCTTTTCTCCTGACAGGAGAAAAGCTGCTTAAGAAAAATGGTAAAAACCGCATTGTGAACAAGTTTATGCCCATTCGCGCGTTTAGCGTTAATGCATTCCGTTGGCCAGAATATTAATTTATTCAGGCCATTAGTATGCATTAAGACGCAAACAAGCGGAAGCGCCTAAACGCCTCTAGCGTTAACGGGTTCTTAGGTGCCTTTGCATGTTTTTTCTGCCTAAAAGCTCCTCTCATGAATGCACTGGTGATGGGTTTTTTTTCAGCCTGTAAACACTCCTCTTTAAAATGCCTGTAAATGACTATGTGTGGAAGGACACATAAGCTAATATACACGTGCGTTTACATGCTGAAAAAATAAGCGCCAAA
Organism: Glandirana rugosa; assembly: GCA_018402905.1. Lineage (NCBI taxonomy): Eukaryota > Metazoa > Chordata > Amphibia > Anura > Ranidae > Glandirana > Glandirana rugosa. The sequence continues at coordinate 383,234 of BLSH010535000.1, forward strand.
TGCATGTAAAAGACACATTTTTTTCTGCTTTCCTTACCTTTCATCTTGTGGGTATAGTCCTGGCACCTTATACTATTTGTGTAGCCTTGGTTGGGCTTATATGATGGCTGTCATTCATTCTGCTACTTTTGGACACCTGCCCTGGCACTACTATTTACCAATTTAAAGCTAAAAAGTTTATAGATGGATCATTATAAAGGAAAGTAAAGACATATATATTTTACGTGTTTGAGCTACAGTACCTTATTGGTAATTTACATAGTGTCAGCATCTTCTACAGAGAGCAACAAAATATGATACCCTTAAAACTTAACTGAATCATTGAATATATCAAATGCCTGAGATGTACTTTGTGTTTCCTGCTTATTTTCATACTGAATCCCTTTGCAGACATTCCATCTTATTCATTTTCCATGAAAACAAAAAAAAAAACTGAATTGGATTACAGCTGAAGGTAGTTTGGTTGGTATAAAACGAACATAAAGAAGTAAATTGAATCATGCCTTGAATATAGGAAACACAGTAAAGCATATTTTATTGAACTTGTAGAGTACAGATGGATTTAAATAGAAAATCATGTATTTAAAAAATATACTAGGTAACAGTTGTGCATTCCTTTGCTTTGAGAAATGCATATTTTTTGTAATGAGTAATGTTAAAAGAAAAAATATATTCATTTATACAAAATATTTTAGCTGTTGAACTCAAAGTCAATGACTTGCAAGCACAACAAGTTAAAATGTTTTCTGCTTGTAGCAGCATGAGCTAGAAACCCTGTCTCCTAAACTGGACACGAGGGGTGGGCAGGGGGAAGTTAAATTAATTAAATGGATGCTGAAACAAGCAAATATAAGACGTGTATTTTAACAGTACAGTTATTCTGTAAAGTAGAAGGTTTAGAAACTTGCGTTATTGTTGTATGTGTCCCTACTAAGATTTACGCTCTCAGGGCATGAGTGAAATTTTTCCACGTGGTCCAGTGGTAAAAACCTGGCAGAAGTAATCCACCTCCACTTTATCCAACACTGAAAAAAAACTTTTGTGGTAGTTTCACCTAAACAATTCAGTAAAAGTAAAGCTATGTAGTCTCTTACTATTTGATCATAAAAGATACAGCTTGTGAATGATTTTTCCAAAGAAAAATCATGATTCAAACATGTACATTTGCATCAAGTGAATTTGCCTGTTTATGTCTGTGGAATTGGAAGGGGGCATTCTTAGAAAATATCATAGCACTGCACTATTTTGTGGACTATCAAGGACAATTGGTTACAGTCAGTGGCCTCCCTAGCACTGGGTACTCTTTCTTAGTGTGCTGAGTCCCAACACCGTGACTTCCCACCATTTGTCAGAACTGGTGTAGGGGGGTGCTTTGGTGGTCGTGATACAGATGTGTGGGTGTATGGGACTGTTTCCATCTAGTAAACCACTGCACCCCCATGTGTGTTATGCCACTGTACAGCAGTGGACAGGTGGGGGTACAGTAGTGGATTATATGTGCTGGGGTCTAAGGATGAAACAGTGGGCGGGGGGTACAATTGTGGAACACATGTGAGGAGAGAGCAGTGGAGGAGGATGTGCAAGGGGCTACAGTGGTAGCAGAGTTGAGCTGAGGTGCAGTGGTAGAAGAGGTGTGTTGGGGGTGGAGTGGTGCAAGAGGTGTGCAGTGGTGGGAGAGGGGTGCAGGGAGTTCAGAGGTGGGCAGTGATGGATGAGGGGTGCAGATGTTAACAGTGGTCAGACGGGTACAGTGGTGAGTGGTGGAAGAGAAGACATGGGACATGCAGAGGTAAGCAGTAGACAGAGGGAGGATTCCTGGGATGGGATTTTACTTGGGGGAAGAGTTAGGAGCTTCTTGCTGGGGGGGGGGGGGGGGGGGGTTGTTGTGAAAACATTTCAGTCATAGTAAAAACAAAAAGCACAGCGGGCACGGCCATCTAAGTGTAAATGTATTAGAACACAGTAGAATAAAGTTAAAATAGCACTCACATTGTGTGAAATTATTGGTCCTCTATTATCTACAGAGCTTGGCAGGGCAGTTGCCAGGTAGAGAACAGTGGCACCTGGAAGCAGCTGAGCTGTTTGTGCAGAGCACACGGTGGAAACATGGCTGGGGTTTGCAGAGCTGAAGTAGGAAGCGGGGATGACTGGAACCTTCAGCTGGAGCCAGCATAGAGCATACTGCCAGCCTCGGACCAGAAGTGTAGCCAAAGATACCCATGTAGAACAGGTGTCAGGACACCTGGGGTCAGATGACAGATGCGCACTGCACAGCTGAAATGTGAAGCACACCGCTAAGGTTGTGGACATATAGCTGACTGCTGCTAATGAGCTCCGGCTGGTACAGAAAGGTGGACCCCTGGAGCACTGACACTAAAACACAGGGAGCTAGTGCATTGGTTTCCCCAGGACGTGGAGTCTAAGAGCCAGTAGGTATTCGCCAGAGCCTCTGGTGGTGAGGATGAATTTGGCTGCAACTGGATCCAGGTCGTGGTCCCCGGGGTCCCCTAGTTCACGTTCGGCTGGCTACAGGTGGAAGAGAGGAAACAGCAGCACAGGAACAGCAAGGATAGTCAGCTGATCCCCGCTGAGCAAGCGGATATTAGGTCCGTGCCCACTTCTCTATGGGGCGGTTGGATAGAAACAGATGCAGGTGGGTGTAAACGGACACATGTCAGTTTACATCCGACTCCCCATAGAGAATAATGGGTGGTCCAAAAAGGTCTGGACCGACCGACCTGATTGGACCGCTCATGTGAAAGGGGCCTTAAGCACTACAGACTTCTTCACTCTGTGGATGGTTCAGCAGTCAAGAGTGTGCAAACATAAGAGACATAAAGAGTTAAATAATACAATCCATGCTAGTATAATGTCTCTCATGTCACTTGCAAGAAGAACAATATACTGTATGTAGTTCTTTATTTCAATCATGAATAATAGACTGCAGGGCTAGGAGTGACACCAGAAATCCAAAACACCATTGATCACCAAAGCAACAGGAAGAAGCCAGCGACCTCCAACATTGTGTGCCAATTTAAACAACCACTGAAGAGACCACCATCGTCCTCTCCAGGTAAAAACTCGCTGGATTGTTGAAGCTCACAGCATATAAGTCAGCATATATAAGTCAATAAGCATTTGCAAAGTCGGTATAGCTGCTCTTGAAATCCTTTCTTTTGGGCAACAGAAGTGATCTCATACAGAGCAATCCATAGAAGAGAAAGAAGACTACTACTGGTACATTATCCTTTTATTAAAATCTTTAAAACACATTAAAAGTTGGCATATAACTCACATTTGCACACTGCCAGATTGAATCCGGGTGATTGGTGGTGTTTAGATATGTGGTCTCACTCTTCCTGCAGCAGTATATTATTTACAACATAAAGAACACAGTGGTCAAAATAATGTAACGTACCTTGTTAAATTATTTACTCCTATCTGTCATACTCTGTATGATGTGCTGCATGGTACATATGTCCTACTATTGTATGTTGTACTGTGTACTCATGGTGATTGCACTGTATGTTACATACTCCTAATTACAGCACATTACATACTTCTGAGCCTCCAATTTATTTGCTATATTTTACAATAAATACTACTGACCAAAGTGTTCATTATCTTAACAGCTGCATTTTTCAAAGTTGTCCCTGATCATTTTAATGAAGTTCCTCTTTAGAGTAGGCTCTTTGCATTCTGTTTATTTCCTAGTTTTGGATCAAGTGGGAAGGATTAGAAATCCTTTTGGGTCTTTACTGCTCTTTCAAGGAGATTTACCCTCCCTTCTTGCCCTGCTAACAGAGATAGTCGTTTTGGGAAAATCTGCAACCGAGACACAGATAGAAATAAAAATCTTATAGGGGTTCTAGCCCTCTCCCACTATGATAATACATGTATACACTGTATATGTGTATATATATATATATATATATCATATATACAGTATCTCACAAAAGTGAGTACACCCCTCACATATTTGTAAATATTTTATTCTATCTTTTCATGTGACAACGCTGAAGAAATGACACTTTGCTACAATGTAAAGTAGTGAGTGTACAGCTTGTATAACAGTGTAAATTTGCTGTCCCCTCAAAATAACTCAACACACAGCCATTAATGTCTAAACCGCTGGCAACAAAAGTGAGTACACCCTTAAGTGAAAATGTCCACATTGGGCCCAATTAGCTATTTTCCCTCCCCAGTGTCATGTGACTCGTTAGTGTGACAAGGTCTCGGTGTGAATGGCGAGCAGGGACGTTAAATTTGGTGTTATCACTCTCACTCTCTCATACTGGTCACTGGAAGTTCAACATGGCACCTCATGGCAAAGAACTCTCTGAGGATCTGAAAGAAGGAATTATTGCTCTAAATAAAGATGGCCTAGGCTATAAGAAGATTGCCAAGGCCCTGAAACTGAGCTGCAGCAGGGTGGCCAAGACCATACACTAGTTTGACAGGACAGGTTCCACTCAGAATAGGCCTCTCCATGGTCAACCAAAGAAGTTGAGTGCACGTGCTTAGCATCATATCCAGAGGTTGTCTGGAAATAGACGTATGAGTGCTGCCAGCATTGCTGCAGAGGTTGAAGGGGTGGGAGGTCAGCCTGTCAGTGCTCAGACCGAATGCCGCACACTGCATCAAATTGATCTGCATGGCTGTCGTCCCAGAAGGAAGCCTCTTCTAAAGATGATGCGCAAGAAAGTCTGCAAACAGTTTGCTGAAGACAAGCAGACTAAGGACATGGATTATTGGAACCATGTCCTGTGGTCTGATGAGACCAAGATAATCTTATTTGGTTCAGATGGTGTCAAGCGTGTGTGGCGGCAACCAGGATAGGAGTACAAAGACAAGTGTGTCTTGCCTACAGTCAAGTATGGTGGTGGGAATGTCATGGTCTGCCGGAACTGGGAAGCTACAGTTCATTTAGGGAACCATGAACGCCTACATGTACTGTGACATACTAAAGCAGAGCATGATCCCCTCCCTTTGGAGAGTGGGACGCAGGGCAGTATTTCAATATGAGAACGACCCCAAACACACCTCCAAGACGAACACTGCCTTGCTAAAGAAGCTGAGGGTAAAGGTGATGGACTGGTCAAGCATGTCTCCAGACCTAAACCCTATTGAGCATCTGTGGGGCATCCTCAAACGGAAGGTGGAGGAGCTCAAGGTCTTTAACATCCACCAGCTCTGTGATGTTGTCATGGAGGAGTGGAAGAGGACTCCAGTGGCAACCTGTGTGAAGCTCTGGTTAAGGCAGTGCTGGAAAATAATGGTGGCCACACAAAATATTGACACTTTGGACCCAATTTGGACATTTTCACTTAGGGGTGTACTCACTTTTGTTAGCAGCAGTTTAGACATTAATGGCTGTGTGTTGAGTTATTTTGAGGGGACAGCAAATTTACACTGTTATACAAGTTTTACACTCACTACTTTACATTGTAGCAAAGTGTAATTTCTTCAGTGCTGTCGCATGAAAAGATAGAATAAAATATTTACAAAAAATGTGAGGGGTGTACTCACTTTTGTGAGATACTGTTTATATGAGTGCTGCCAGCATTGCTGCAGAGGTTGAAGGGGTGGGGGGTCAGCCTGTCAGTGCTCAGACCATACGCCACATGCTGCATCAAATTGGTCTGCATGGCTGTCGTCCCAGAAGGAAACCTCTTCTAAAGATGATGCACAAGAAAGCCCGCAAACAGTTTGCTGAAGACAAGCAGACTAAGGACATGGATTAATGGAACCATGTCCTGTGGTCTGATGAGACCAAGATAATCTTATTTGGTTCAGATGGTGTTAAGAGTGTGTGGCAGCAACCAGGTGAGGAGTACAAAGACAAGTGTGCCTTGCCTACAGTCAAGCATGGTGGTGGGAGTGTCATGATCTGGGGCTGCATGAGTGATGCTGGCACTGGGGAGCTACAGTTCATTGAGGGAACATGAATGCC
>BLSH010535000.1:389196-419681 GCA_018402905.1 Glandirana rugosa
AGTACAAGGGAGTTACTTGACATCGAGGGGTCACGGAAAAATGTGAGGGGTGTACTCACTTTTGTGAGATACTGTTTATATGAGTGCTGCCAGCATTGCTGCAGAGGTTGAAGGGGTGGGGGGTCAGCCTGTCAGTGCTCAGACCATACGCCACATGCTGCATCAAATTGGTCTGCATGGCTGTCGTCCCAGAAGGAAACCTCTTCTAAAGATGATGCACAAGAAAGCCCGCAAACAGTTTGCTGAAGACAAGCAGACTAAGGACATGGATTAATGGAACCATGTCCTGTGGTCTGATGAGACCAAGATAATCTTATTTGGTTCAGATGGTGTTAAGAGTGTGTGGCAGCAACCAGGTGAGGAGTACAAAGACAAGTGTGCCTTGCCTACAGTCAAGCATGGTGGTGGGAGTGTCATGATCTGGGGCTGCATGAGTGATGCTGGCACTGGGGAGCTACAGTTCATTGAGGGAACATGAATGCCAGCATGTACTGTGACATACTGAAGCAGAGTAGGATCCCCTTCCTTCAGAGACTGGACCGCAGGGCAGCATTCCCAAACACACCTCCAAAATGACCACTGCCTTGCTAAAGAAGCTGAGGGTAAAGGTGATGGACTGGCCAAGCATGTCTTCAGACCTAAACCCTATTGAGCATACGTGAGGCATCCTCAAATGGGGGGTGGAGGAGCGCAAGGTCTCTAACATCCACCAGCTCCATGATGTCGTCATGGAGGAGTGGAAGAGGACTCCAGTGGCAACCTGTGAAGCTCTGGTGAACTCCACGCCCAAGAGGGTTAAGACAGTGCTTGCAAATCTACAAACCACGTCAGCAATGACAGCTCTCATATTGCTATCCTCACCAGTGTGATGTGGATGGCAGCGTGCCAGTTACTTTAGCTGTGGAGATTCCAGAATGTACCAGATAGAAGCCTGCAGAGAAACAGATGATGGTTGATTATATAGAACTCACAGCCTTACACTACCACTTTCCCACTGCTAGATAAACCTTGTCCAAAAGTTGCCATCCAAAGAAACAAAAAAATTAACATACAAATGTTTACATTTTCACTTTTACCACTACAACTTGCTTCAGTTCTGCTACTGTAGGCCTTCTAACATCAGACTAACATCTGCCTTATGGTAGATATTGTATGTCCCTGAAGAAAACCTAGCTGTGGTTGCAGGCATTATAGAAGATGGTCTCCACATTTGTTTATTTTCTCATAAGAAGCACTTGAAGGGGTTAAATAATTTGAAGCACTCAACCTTTTAACCTTCTACCAATTACCAGAAGCATAACTAAGATAAATGGCAGTTAGACAGCCAATCTGAGACAGCGGCCATATTTTTGTTGGCAATTAAACTCTGGGCAGTCAGACCTCGATCCTTCTGCCACAACATCCATCAGGTTTATCTGCGTCCTCACAACCTAAAAGATTCAGGAGTGAGTTATGGACTGACAGAGCAGACAACATTCATTTTCCTTTCTGGTTACAAATGTGCAGGCCCTTTCTTTGACACTTTGGCTGACAGACCATCACTCACCATCCTAAGTGACGTGCAGTACAGAGCACAAAACCATACACATACTGTGTAGTTGATTTTTTTATGGTTCTTTAAAGATCAGTGATTATTATTTTACTTTTTAATTTTACATATGGGCTTAACTGTGCTATGTACAATGAGGGAATTCATCAGACTAAAGTAGCTATGTGTGGCAACCAGTTAGCTTCTATCTTTCATTTTAAACGCTTAACGGAACAAGCTGAAGATAGAAGCTGATTTGTTGCCATGCAAAGCTGCTCCAGAGTCTGACTGCTCCAGTTTTGATACGTTTCCCCCAATGTCTAGTGCATTCTGTTCACTGGCACAGAATGGTCATAATCGTCTTTAGCCAATGGTGTCTGTAAAGTCCAGGACTACCACTATTGTTATGAAATCAACTTTTAGTGTGGTTATAAACCTCTGACAAGAAAAATAAATACATCATATCCTTCTATAGTGTGTACTTGCTTCAATCCAAACTAGTGCAATTTCTGTCTGCTTTTTGCATCATCAGCTATTTTGCTTACAGGTTATCCTGATTCCAAGCAACCATGGGTAATGGGGGAGAGGGCTTCCATCACACAGCCTGTGAGAGACTGCCTCAGCTGTGCATGTTTCCCTATGAGATTATGTAGGGGACTGTGCACTGGGATCAGAGAGTCGCCATCTTTTTGGAGGTGATGGTAGGTTTTCACAGAGGAACTGAACACAGGAGAAGGGAAGATGCTAACAAAAGTTGTGTTTTCTTTGGAAAAAGATATTTTGAGGGTTGGGGTAGCATGAAGGTTAGAGTCAGGCTCCCGTAACCCTGCACCAAAAGCTGGCAGTTGTGAGCTCCTGGTGCTTACAGTGAATTTATTTATATGCCCCGCTGTACCTTAAAGCTGAACTTCACCAAAAAAAAAAAGTTTGCATGCATGCTCAGTATACATTCTCAGCATGTCTTTGTTCTGAGATGATTTAGAACAAGATTGGTAGAGGATACTGCTTTGCTTGAGGGGAGGTAAGGATAGGAGACTTTAGTTGCAATTTAACAATCATTATTTTCATCTATGTCATTTTTGATTTTTTTTTTTTATTTGGTCATTGCTAAGAATAACAATCTTGTGGCAAATGATGATTAATGTTAATGTTTAAATAGCCAAATGTCATGATGAAGAGAAGAAACATTTACTAACTCTTTAAAGCTCTCACATGTATATAACCTTTAACATTTTTAACAGAAAAAAAATCATTAGGGTTGTATTATTTGTTAGTATAGTGGTTAGCAGTGTTCTTTAATTGCAACCTTTTGACATATATTGTTTTTATCATTTAGAAGTAGGAAAAACATAAAAGCATTTAATGGTACTGCCCCTTTACCCACAAATCACAAAGCCTCATTTAAAAGTCTGAGTACAGTAAACTTGCTTAAAGCTGAAGTAGAACTCTTGTTGTTTCTCTTTGGGGAGACTTCCCTTCATTACCTGTCCCATGACCACAACAGGAAGTGAGTGGAAATTCCTCCAGAAAGGGGGAAATCCCTGGTAGTCACCAGGGTCACCAATACTAGTGTCCTCATTGAAAGATTTCTCCTCTATTCCTGTTTTGGTAACAACCCAAATTTGGGATTTTCTTTCATCTTCAGTGATAATGACCACCAGGACAAATACAGAGAGTGAATCTCTCCAACAGGGACACAGGCTGCCATAAAAACCTGATAGGTGTTCTAATCCCTCTCCACTCTAAGACTTCATGCACACAGGACTTTAAAAAAAAGTCCAAAAAATGTCAGTAGCTTACCAGTGATTTTTTTCAGCTCTTGCCAGCGTTATATTACCGGCGTTTTTGCGCGTTTTTAAAGGGCCAGCGTTTCTTTTTTTCAATTGGTCTAAAACATCCAAAAATGTTGGGAGCGTTTGAACGTTTTTACAGCTGAAAAACGTCTCTCAGAACCCTCTGGTCTTGGGATTTTTTTACAGCTCAAAAACGTCACTGCTAAAAACAGCTGATTACAGCCTATGTGTGCATGAACACATAGGATAACATGATGGAGGGTTTATTGACTGTAGAAAAAAAATGTCTGCTGCTAAAAACAGCTGCTGAAAAACAGTCAAAAAATATCCAGTGTGCATGAGGCCTAGAAATAACAAATACATTTTGCCTTCAGTTATATTTTGAGATCAAATAGGATCTGGAATACAGCACAGCACTGCTTCTATGTGGTATTTAGTATGGCTCAGGGTGTCTGGAAAATATGTGCTGCTTTAAATAAAGGGTTGAGTAATCTTGAACACTATGTAGAAGTCTTGCAACAATAGAACTATGTGAGTTCAAGTGGCTTATAAGTAGCGTTTAATAACAGGATGTTCAGGTTTCACAGCCCATAAACGGATAATGCTTGTTTTCTTACATAAATGCGGATAAAGGAAAAACACATCTACCCAGAATTCCTGTCTATGCTATGCTTTAAAAGCAGCGTGTTACCTCTATTGAGAATACCATAAGGAAAGCAGATTAACAGCACACAGAACAATGGGAAATATGCTGACAGGCAGACTGGAGGGGGATAGACAGAGATAGAGCATGAAAGACAGAGATTGCTGCAACTCTTTGGGGGTGGTACAGGTGTTTCAATATTTTTCCATGAACATCTTATTTCCCAAACTGCAGTGTGATTCAGTTTGATGGCTGTACTGCATTCAAGCGGCATTCTGTTTGTTGTCAGAGAAGATCGTTTGAAGGTTGCCCCTCTCTTCAGGGACAAGTATAAAAAGGCATCATTGATTTGCTTCTATTCTGAGGTTGGGGAAGCAGTATGGGAGGGAGGAGAGGTAAGGTGTTAGAGATAATGACCAGGGTTTTATAGTTCTGATTTACCACTGATGGATCACATCCTTCTCTAAAAGCCTAAAGTACGTCCTCTATTCACAGCTGCCACACAATGAGAGCCTCCTCTGGTTAGGATGTACTGTGCACAATGGCCTTCAATTGGATCTGCTGTACAGACAGGATCATCCTATTATCCACATCAATTATCTATCATTTCCAGCAAGATCAACCCTGTTACATGCTGCAAATCCCTAGACATGGTGTTAAGCCTCTTACATTTAACTATTTCCTTTTGCGGTTGCAATGGCTTAATTCTTTACCTGCACTTGGCAAACCTAATATTAATAGCTAACATCAGCAGTTCAAAGGGCAATGTAACCTAATTACCAACCTTTTTTCATTAGCCTGCCTACTGAAAACTGCTAAAAGCGTGGCTTGTTATGGGTTTTAACATTTCAATGAACCTTTTCACTATGGCTTCAGTAAGCCTGAAGGCCTGGCCCTACTGGCACATTTTATACAAAGTTATGTAAGCAAATCATTTTGCAAGCAGTATTCCTTACCTCTTTATGTTATGTTTGTACATAAACCCTTACCGGATAACATTTTGAAAGCTAAAAAACGGTGTGGATTAAACAATTAAACATTGCACTTTTTTCATTATTTTCTGCAACACAGTACTGTTGATCTCATTTGGCCACTTTCTGTCTACATGCGCTTGTTCAAGCCTTGGCTGCACATCTCAGCGCTGGTCCAGCTTTCTGAAAGTGACAACAGTGTACCAAGCCAGCACAATCTACCTGTAGTTCCCACTAGGGGTGAATGTGACAGTGCAGGAGCATTATTCAGAGTCAGATGTCACCCCATAACAGGAAGTGCCTAAACAAGGACTTTCATGGAAACATCTTCAGGGAGTATGTTAATGAATTCTGCAGATTTTAAGGAATGTAAAGTAACTTTTTTACATGATTGGGGTAAAGATTCCATAACATTAGGTGTAGCTATGTGCTCCCTTAAGAGTGGCTGATAGTTGTGGTCCACCTGTCCGCTGCCCTCAATCACACGAATTCCACACATCCAAAGTCACTGAACAGGCCGGTACTTTGTTTTGTTGTTTTATTTAGGGGGTTGAACTTGGATAGGGATGCCCAATAATTGAACATGGGACCTACTATATACACCTCCAGTATATACACTTCTTCTCCTCCAGCACACTACTTGCTGACTGTTACACTTCTCCTTTACTTCTCTCCAGCACACTACTTGCTGACTTGCTGTTCTCCTGGTCCGAAGGGAAATTTATCAGACCTCCATAACTCTTCCTCTTCACCACAGCTAGCACATGGTGAGGCCTGCTGCAGCCGCGGGCAAGGCCTCAGATCCACCCTTTGTGGGTAAGAGTTGCAGGTTTTCTTCACTGAATCCATGCAGCCTCTTTAGTGTAGCAAAGTACGTTGGTGCTAGCCGGGCCTTTGGATGAACTGAAACCCCCAGCCCATCCGGACCGTCCTGCGATCTAATGGCTCTCCTTCCCCTTGGTTGGTTCCTACCGGCCTCCACAGACTGCTCTCTCTATTCCCAGACTGTCCTTCTCATCCAACTCCCAGGGGCCGCCACTCACCCACTATATGGTGGATTCTTTAACCCCTTCCTTACCGGGCACTTAAACCCCCCTCCTGCCCAGACCAATTTTTGGCTTTCAGCGCTGTCGCATTTTGAATGACAATTGCGCGGTCGTGCGACGTTGTACCCAAATAAAATTTGCGTCCTTTTTTCCCCACAAATAGAGCTTTCTTTTGGTGGTATTTGATCCCCTCTGCGTCATTTCTGATCGCCGCTATAAACAAAAAATGAGCGACAATTTTGCAAAAAAGAACAATATTTTTTACTTTTTGCTAAAGTACAAATCCATTAAAAAAATTATTCATCAGTTTTGGCCGATATATATTCTTCTACATATTTTTGTTAAAAAAAAAAAATCGCAATCGGCGTATATTGATTGGTTTGCGCAAAAGTTATCGCGTCTACAAACTGGGAATTGATTTATGGCGTTTTTATTATTTTTTTTTTTTTTACTAGTAATGGCGGCGATCTGCGATTTTTATTGGGACTGCGATATTGGGGCGGACATGTCGGACATTTTTTACACATTTTTGGGACCAATGACATTTATTCAGCGATCAGAAATTTAAATGTCCACTGATTACTGTATAAATGTCATTGGCAGTGAAGGGGTTAACCAGCAGGGGGCAGTGAAGGGGTTAAATATGTTCCCTGGGTGTGTTCTAACTGTGGGGGGGCAGGGCTGGCCGGGACATAACAGATCTAACTGATCCAAGTGACAGGGATCAGTAGATCTGTCATGTCCCCGTTCTGAGGCTCCTAAAAGTGATCGGCGGGTCTCGGGCGGACATCGAGTCCGCCCGACCCGCGGGCACGCTCGCCGCCGCTGCCTCCAGGAGGCACGCCTGGAGCATGCGCAGTGGAGGACATCCTCCCGGCATTTCAGGTCCGCGCTGGAGCCGTACTTCGGCAATAGCGCGGACCTGGAGTGGTTAAAGAGTCTCCTTCCGCGTAGACCTCAGCTGCTCCCCTGCTTCTCCTGTGCCACTCCAGGAGCCGACTCCCACTCCTGGCTGCACCCAAGCCGATCCCCTCCCGGGTGAGGCCTGATCCGCAGCTCCTGACTGCATCCTGCACTCTTCCACCCAAACTCTCTCCCCACCTGCTGTCAGATAGCTGTATTTAAGGAGGCCTGCCCCCTGCCACTCCAGCTGCTGGATTGGTCAGGGCTCCTTGTTATACATCAGGAAGTGACATCTTCTCACCCATCCCACTTTTAGAGCTTTCCCAGCTCAAGGGGAGGAAATCTCTAAGAAGTGTCCCTTCCCTCCATCTTCAGCCCCTCCCCCTGAGCCACTCCCAGCCCAGCTCAAAACATTCAGGCCTGCACCTACAGTCAGGCCTGACTAGATTTTTCCTTTCCTACCAAAAATCTACAAAAGTAAAAGCACCTATACTATGGGGGCCCTACATAGGTAATTGAGGTTAGACAATTTAAAGTATCAATTATACCCATACAATTCATAATGAATTCATACATTGCACAGTCAGATAAGGGACAAACATAGGGGCACATGCATTTAACAAATTAGCTACACTAATAGACACAAATTAGGCTGACCCTCTTATAGCAAATTTTATGTGACTGTTTTTTGTGTTTGTGATCCCTGTGTTTGTAAATGTGGACACATAAGGCCCCTTTCACATGGGGCAGACTCCGCTAGGACTCCACCTGCTCAGTGGGGTATCTGTCTGCTGAGCAGGCATATGGCTGGTCTGTGTCCGCTCTGCTTATACAAAGCGGACACAGACACAGCCTGCTGTCCTCTATGGGCAGTCGGATGTAAACTTACCAACAACACAATACTCTGGTGCTGTCACAGGACAGATGCTAGTCATAGAACCCATCTAGTGCATAAAGGCAGTCTTTTAAATAGTCCAAATCGTTTTTCTTGTACAAAAAAAGCTGCAAAATCAATCCACTGGTTCAGGGAAGAGGCTGGATGGCTGCACTCCTTAGACAGACAACTTTATTAAAGTAAAAACCATTGCAGGATATGTGGAGGACTACAGGTCCCAGCTAGACTGACGTGTTTCACACCTGTCACTGGTGTTTAGTCATAGCCCTCCTGGTTCAGGGCTTGTCTCGTGATGGGGGAGGAGAAGCAACCTCCCAAATATGCAAGGAGAGATAGAGAAGGTGCCTCTGAGTGTAGACTGTTAAAATAATTTATTAGCATAATGAATACTCAAACTCCACGCCTCGCTTTGGTTGTTTCCTCTACTCCACCATACTGCCGGCCGGAATTAGCCTCACAAACCATGGCTACAGACTCAGCATGGGAATACCTGATTCCCATCGCCTGCAGACGTCCCTCGGGGAGACCCCCCATGATGAAGTGCCTGTTTTTATCATGTGAGTTTGAGTATTCATTGAGCTAATGCATGATTTTAACAGTCTACACACCTTCTCTCTCTCTCTTTTCTCCTTGGATGTAAACTTACCATCTATTCGTTTACACTCGATGGCCATCCAACCTGATCCACTTGACAGATGGGGGACCATCAATCTGTTTTTAGCGAATACGATCGGATTGGATGTCGGCAGGTGTCAACGACACATGTCTGTTGACACCTGCCACTCCACAGTGGATGATCCGATGGGGTCCGCCTAAAAAACTGACAGACGGACCCAATCTGTTCCTTGTGTGAAACGGGCCTTACTTTCACAAATCTGAGATTTATCATTGTAAACAAATTCTAAGAAGATGCACAATTAAGAAGTGGTCAGGGCCAGGTTTCATTCTGTTACAGTGCTATTTTACATCAGCAGAGAGGAATGTTTGACTTATGCTGTGACATTTTAGTAAATCTGTTGCATAATCTGTTTAACTGCTTCTGTTTTGCATTGTTTTGCTGTGCCACAGAACTGATAATGTCCCTTATAAAGAAACTTACCTTCTCCCCAGCATGCCTTTTTCTCACCAAAGCATCTCTTGATATTTCTCATCAGGGGCCATTGAGGGTGCACAGGCACTGCCTCCCCTATCCATCGCTGACAGCCACCCATCCATGCGGATGGATGGATTCCAATGCGGGGTGGGTGGTTTTTTGAAGCACGGGTTAGAGCCAGAGGCTCTAATAAACTTCAAAATAGGGTGGGCTCTGGGCGCAGAGAATGCATCTGGAGCCCACCCAGGTGTGTGAGAATAGGGAATAATTATTCCCTATTCTCACACTGAATCTTCTCTCTGCCAATCAGGAAGCGGGGTCTGAAAACCATTTCCTGATTGGCTGAAAGGAGAAGCATTCTGATTTGCCGCCGAGGAGGAGGGAGGAGACGGAATCCACCGAGCAGTGAAAGGAGAAGCTGCTCATGATGCCCGCTGCTGTGATGCCCGCAGAGAAGAGCCAACAGATTTCAAAAGAACCCCTAATTTTCCGCTTCCTGATTAGGGTTTGAACACTGCTGATTCGCATTCTCAATTCCTTGGATATCTTTTTATATCCCTTTCCTGTTTTATACAGTTCAACTACCTTTTCTCACAGATCCTTTGGCAATTCTTTTGCTTTCCCCATGGCTTACAATCCAGAAATGTCAGTGCAGCACTGGATGAAAGATGCAAGGGTCTGTCAGGAGTCCAGAAACTCATTGAACTTTTATACACACAATTACAAGCAAACAGATCACAGGTGAGGATGGTCACCTTTAATAGTCATTCAAACCCCTTGTGTGTGCATGTTATCAGGCCAAAATCACCAGGGTATGTAAACTTTTGATCAGGGTCATTTGGGTAGTTTCTGTTGTCATTATGATTTAAAAAGAGTAAACACAGATGATTGATAATACACGGCTTCAGCCAAACACTAACCATGAGTGAAAGAAAAGTTATTTTGTTATCATTCATATTCTTTGAAAAATAGCCAAGAAATCATAAATTCTGCTAGGGTATGTAAACTTATGAGTGCAACTGTATATGACTGCTAAAATCTTAGGCCTCATTCACACTGGCACTGTTGAACCTGCATTTAGAGAACATTTTTAAACGCATAACAATGCATGTAGTGATTTTTCAATGGTGCCATTCAAGTGCATTTACCTGCATTTATGTGTATTTAGTTTAGATGCATTTATATAAAATAGAATTCTGTGCATCCAGGATCCGATTAGACACTCTAGCCACTTCCGGACCGCCGTACGTCGTTTGACGGCGGTACTTTGAAGTGGGATACCGTTGTTATGGTAGCAGATAGCTACCATAACCCCGGTATCATTTTTTTCAGGAGGCGATTCTGCGTAAGATAAAAGTGATCTCCGCGGCGGATTCGCCGCGAGATCACTTTTATCAGCGGCGGGAGAGGTGCCCCCCCCCTCCCGCCGCTTTCCGGTCATCTCCGCCGCTTACCGGACCCGCCGGCAGCGGCGGAGATGATCGTGTCCTCTCACTGCAGTGTCCGTGTGCCGAGTGAGCGGCTGAAGCCGCTCACCCGGGCGGAAGCTACGTCACAAGTAGCTTCCGCCCAATGCTCTTAAAGGGGACATTTTTTTTTTTCCCTGCCACTTTTTTTCAAAATTTTTTTTTTTTTTTTTTTATTGCATTTTAGTCTAAAAATGAGATCTGAGGTCTTTTTGACCCCAGATCTCATATTTTGGAGGTCCTGGCATGCTTTTTTCTATTACAAGGAATGTTTACATTTCTTGTAATAGGAAAAAAAGTGGTCAAAAATTTTTTTTTTTTTTAAAAAGTTGTAAAAATAAAAATTAAAAAGTAAAATACATAATTAAAAAAAAAAAAAAAAAATTTAAAGCGCACCGTCCTTGCGAGCTCGCGCGCAGAAGTGAACGCATACGTAAGTCCCGCCCACATATGAAAACGGTGTGCAAACCACACATGTGAGGTATCGCCGTGATCGTTAGAGCGAGAGCAATAATTCTAGCCCTAGACCTCCTCTGTAACACAAAAATGCTAACCTGTAGAATTTTTTAAACGTCGCCAATGGAGATTTTTATGTTGCAAAGTTTGTCGCCATTCCGCGAGCGGACGCAATTTTGAAGCATGACATGTTGGGTATCATTTTACTCGGTGTAACATTATCTTTCACAATATGAAAAAAAATTGACCTAACTTTACTGTTGTCTTATTTTTTAACTCAAAAAACTGAATTTTTTCAAAAAAAATCGCGCTTTTAAGACCGCTGCGCAAATACGGTGTGACATAAAGTTTTGCAATGGCCGCCATTTTATTCTCTAGGGTCTTAGAAAAAAAAATATATAATGTTTGGGGGTTCTAAGTAATTTTATAGCAAAAAAACCTGTTTTTAGCTGATAACCTCCAAACTCCAAAAAGAGGCTCGGTCTTAAAGTGGCTAGATGAGGCTAAGCACGTGTAAAGCTGACTAAGTGCGTCTAATTGCATCTAAACCAGCTTTAACCACTTGTTTAGTGGGCACTTAAACCCCCTTCCTGCCCAGGTAATTTTCAGCTTTCAGTGCTGTCACCCTTTGAACAACAATTGCGCAGTCATGCTTCACTGTACCCATATGAAATTTTTAACTTTTTTTTTTTCACACAAATAGAGATTTCTTTTGTTGGTATTTAATCACTAGTGGGTTTTTATTTTTTGCTAAAAATAAAAAAAAAGAAAATTTTGAGAAAAAAAAAATTCAAAGTTTGTTATAACATTTTGCAAACAGGTAATTTTTACTCCTTCATTGATGTGCACTGATGAGGCTGCACTAATGGGCACTGATAGGCTGCACTGATGGGCACTGATAAGGCGGCACTACTGATGGGCACTGATAAGGCGGCATTTATAAGGAGCAACTGGTGGGAACTGATGAGGCTGCACTGATAGGTGGCACTGATAGGCAGCACTGATAGGTGCCACTGATGGGCACTGATAGGTAGCACTGATGTGCACTGGTAGGGGACACTTATAGGCAGCACTGATAGATGACACTGATGATGAGGCATTGATTGGCAGCACTGATGGGCACTGATAGGTGGTACTGGTGTGCACTGGTAGGTGGCACTTGTGGGCACTGCTTAGCAGTGCTGATATGCACTGGTAGGTGGCACTGTGTGGGATCAATGTCCTGTTTATGCCAGATGGTAATTAGCTTTTTTTTTTTTCCTCACGCTATGACTGTGAGGGAAAAAAAAGGATTACAGCTCTGTTTACATCACATGATCAGTTGTCATTGGCTGACAGCTGATCATGTGGTAAGGTGCTGGGACCGATCTGTGAGCCGAGTCTCATTGACTCACTGATCACAGAGCAAGCCGCGCGTCCCGCAGGGGGTGTGCACGGGAGGACGTACATGGACACCCACCTGGCAATTTAGGCCTGCACTGTAACCATCTTTCGGCTATAGCGTGGGTGCAAATAGGTCAAAGTGGGAACATATAAACACAGAAAAAAGTGATCTGGGAAGCATGATAGTTGTTTTTATATTTCCCATATGCCTTTTCCTGTGTTTAGAACTGCTTGGATTGTGAAAAAGACTTTTCCCCTGGACACCCCGAGGATATGCCACAGTAAAGTGTGGTTAATGAACACAGTGTGATTAAAAGATGGAGGGGCTTTAAGTGAAAGCTCAAGCTGCTCACTGTATATATATATGGCACATACTAGCCACATCCAATGTCAGAGTTGTGTGTAAAACAAAGCATGCAGGGGGTCAGAAGTAAGTATAATGGACAGAGTGAAAGTAAAATTAAACTGCGCTCCCACAAAAAATACATAGAATGCAAACAGAATGATTAAAGTGCAATGTAACAAAGTGACCTGTGCAATCACAATTCAACACCAAACAACATGGGTATGTCGTGAAAAAGTTATAAATAAATGCATACAGTTCACATGTAAAAATAATACTCAAAAATAAATAGATTGATGCATAAGTAAATATCCAATGTTATTGGAATATGGACAGTTCATAAGTGCAGATGTGTCAAATTCATGAAGTTCATGGTGCAAATTCCGCAGGGTATAGAAGGTGACATCAAACCTCCACCATCACCAGTATCACACCCTACTCAACGGAAATCATTGATCCCCATAACAGAGCTCGAGTGCGCCTGTAAAGGTATCCTCCAGTGGCAGCATCAGGTTGTTTGGAACCTGGGATGGACCACCATACCTCCAAAATCACAGGATGATGTAGAGGAAACAAAGGGGGACTCCAGTGGTGAAGAATGTCTCAAAATGTATTTAAAACTATTAAAAACAAGGTGTACAAAGTTCCAATAAGAAACCAGGAAGCAAAGGACGCCGAAAGCGCTCCTCCTGCGTTCCTCCTGCATTCCAATGAATGGAAATGATGTGTCAAACTCCGGCCTACCCAATGCAGCGTTTCATCAGCGGTGTGCTGATGTCATCAGGGGTCACGCGGTCAAACACATCATTTCCTGTTTTATAGACAGAGTGCAGGGGTCAGGAGTAAGCATCTTGCACATAGGGCCAGGGATGTGTGTAAAGCATAGAGCGAAAACAAAAAATACTACCCCATATCTCCATATACTGTACATATATACAAAGTGAAAATATCCAAATTGGGCCCAAATTGTCAATATTTTGTGTGGCCACCATTATTTTCCAGCACTGCCTTAACTCTCTTGGGCATGGAGTTCACCAGAGCTTCACAGGTTGCCACTGGAGTCCTCTTCCACTCCTCCATGAGGACATCATGGAGCTAGTGGATGTTGGAGACCTTGCGCTCCTCCACCTTCCGATTGAGGATGCCTCACAGATGCTCAATAGGGTTTAGGTCTGGAGACGTGCTTGACCAATCCATCACCTTTACCCTCAGCTTCTTTGGCAAGGCAGTTGTCGTCTTGGAGGTGTGTTTGGGTTTGTTATCATGGTGGAATACTGCCCTGAGGCCCAGTCTCTGAATGTAGGGGATCATGCCCTGCTTCAGTATGTCACAGTACATGTTGGCATTCATGGTTCCCTCAATGAACTGTAGCTCCCCAGTGCCGGCAGCACTCATGCAGCCCCAGGCAATGACACTCCCACCACCATGCTTGATGGTAGGCAAGACACACTTGTCTTTGTACTCCTCACCTGGTTGCCCCCAAACACATTTGACCCTATCTGAATCAAATAAGTTTATCTTGGTTTCATCAGACCACAGGACATCGTTCCATTAATCAATGTCCTTAGTCTGCTTGTCTTCAGCAAACTGTTTGTGGCCTTTCTTGTGCATCATCTTTAGAAGAGGCTTACTTCTAGGATGACAACCATGCAGACCAATTTGATACAGTGTACGGCATATGGTCTGAGCACTGGTAGGCTGACCCCCCACCCCTTCAACCTCTGCAGCAATGCTGGCAGCACTCATACCTCTATTTCCCAAAGACAACCTCTGGATATGCTGCTGAGCATGTCCACTCAACTTCTTTGGTCGACCATGGCGATTCCTGTTCTGAGTGGAACCCGTCCTGTTAAACCACTGTATGGTCTTGGCCACTGTCCTGCAGCTTAGTTTCAGGGTCTTGGCAATCTTCTTATAGCCTAGGCCATCTTTATGTAGAGCAACAATTCTTTTTTTTAGATCCTCAGAGAGTTCTTTGCCATAAGGTGCCATGTTAAACTTCCAGTGACCAGTATGAGAGAGTGAGAACACCAATTTAACACAATAAGTCACATGACACCTGGGAGGGAAAATGGCTAATTGGGCCCAATTTGGACATTTTCACTTAGGGGTGTACTCACTTTTGTTGCCAGCGGTTTAGACATTAATGGCTGTGTGTTGAGTTATTTTGAGGGGACAGCAAATTTACACTGTTATGCAAGCTGTACACTCACTACTTTACATTGTAGCAAAGTGTCATTTCTTCAGTGTTGTCACATGAAAAGATAGAATAAAATATTTACAAAAATATGAGGGGTGTACTCACTTTTGTGAGATACTGTATATTTCCTTTATAAGAATTGTGACCAGCGTCCAGACAGGCTACACTGCTGACATTTAGGTGCATAGAAACACACACAGCAAAGAACAGATAAATCCACAAGAGCTCTCCACATGAAGGACGTGGCCAAGCTAGCAGACATTTCCTACACAAAACATAATGGCCCGTGTATTAAAGTAAACTTTGGCACAGTTCTGTGCCTCCTGCTTTTACTCACCAGAACTTGTATACAGTAGTGTCCAGCATAGTGAGGAGTGGTCCTCCCAGAATTCCTCTTAGTTGTGTCACAACAGAGCCAGAGAGGAGCCTCATTACCTTCAGCTCCGCAATATACTGCTGTATCTGAGGTCTGACAGGTGGCATGGCTGTGAAAAAAGCTACTGGTTGTTGTGGCACCTTTGGGACCTTTGTGTATCGTTGGGACCTAGAAGCACATGCCCTGGGTGCCTGGCACTAGTGACACCCATTGGTAACAACCTCCACTGGATCACTAGACCATGACTATTTTTTTAATGCAGAATAAAATATGCTAACTTAGGAAAGAAACAATGCACATGTTAACTAGCCCATACAAGCAGTAATACTGTACCTTAGAAGTCAGAAAACACTGGTATATTTTACTCTGCATTCTAGACACAGAACAGAGGATGATTATGTTTACACTAGGCTCACACCTATGTGTTTTTGTGGGCCATGTTTCGCAGCCACGGGAGCCCATTCAAATGAATAGACTGCCGTGCCTGCGTTTCCACAAAAAAAGGTGCACCTTTTCAAAAACGCAGTTGCAGGGATATCACGTGGTCTTTTTGACCCATATCCACACACGCACTGCAATTTTACATAACTGGCAGCCCCACGCATTTTTGCAGAGTAGTGCATTTTCACTGCAGGTGTTTGCGGGTGTGGGAATCGCTGTAATTCCCGCACCCGCAGCCACACACACACACAAGTGTGAACCTAGCCTTGTAGCAAATTGTGCTGGCATTCATGATAGTTGCTTAGTAGCACAAGATAAACCCTATGCGGAGAACTGCCTCATTAGCAGTACTTTGAGTACATTACAGTCGTATTAAACCCAAAACCAAATATTTTACATTTTGTGGCTTACTAATCCTTTGATGTGCTGACTACATCTGTTTTCCTTTGTTGGCTTTTTTCCCTCTGTTTTCACCTGGTGATCTGGCCAGTAACACACGTCTTGCCTTAGGATGCCTACACTGTGGATGAAGGAACAACAGAGAGCCCTTTGGAGGACAGCATTGTTATCCTGGGGGAAGTGTGTGTTAAATGTAGGGATGGGCCGAACAACCCCCGGTTCAGTTCGCACCAGAACATGCGAACAGGCAAAAAATGTGTGCGAACATTGGAACACAGTTAAAGTCTATGGGACCCGAACTTGAAAAATCAAAAGTGCTCATTTTAAAGGTTTATATGCAAGTTATTGCCCTAAAAAGTGTATGGGGACCCGGGTCCTGGCCTAGGGGGCATGTATCAATGAAAAAAAAGTTTTTAAATGGATCTTTTTTTCAGGAGCAGTGATTTTAATAATGCTTAAAGTGAAACAATAAAAAATAAATATTCCTTTAAATATCGTGCCTGGGGGGGTCCCTTAGTCTGCCTGTAAAAGAGCGCACCTCTGCGATGTTTAGAATATAGCCAGTGCAAAATGACATTTGTGAAGGAAAAATTGTCATTTATTATTGAGGCTGTAATGTATTACCGGTTTCCGGCAATATACATAAAATATTCATAAAAATCACTGAAAAAATTTGCGTGCGGTCCCCCCCAGTCCGAACCAGGCCCTTATCCGAGCATGCAACCTGGCCAGCCAGGATGGGGAGGGGACGAGCGAGCGCCCCCCCTCCTGAACCATACCAGGCTACATGCCCTCAACATGGGGAGTATGGGTGCTTTGGGGCAGGGGGGCTCTGCGTCCCCCACCCCAAAGAATCTTGTCCCCATATTGATGGGGAAAAGAGCCTCTTCCCCACAACCCTGGGCTGTGGTTGTGGGGGTGTGTGGGCGGGGAGCTTATCGGAATCTGGAGGCCCCTTTAATAAGGGGGCCCCCAGATCCCAACCCCCCCCATGTGAATTAGTATTGGGTACATCGTACCCCTACTACTTCACCAAAAGTGTCAAAAACGGAAAAAACACAGGAGACAATTAGGGACAAATCCTTTATTAAAAAATAAAAATAAGTGTCCACCGTTGTAATCCATCTTCAATCAAGACGAGCGACCCAAAAAACAAACAAACGTCTCCTCCTCCATGGGAAGGCTTCCGTGGACTGAGCACTCTTTAGTTTGACGTTTTATTTATAGTCAAGGGCGGGGCCACCAAGTGATGTAATTGAGCGACCCACCCCTCTGACGTCACATGACGTCAGAAGGGGGCAGGGTCACTCGTACGTCACCCGGTGGCCCCACCCTGCACTATAAATAAAATGTCAAAACAAAGCCAGCGCAGACGGTGGCAGCCCTCCCGTGGAGGAGGAGCTGTGTGCGCCGTTTGTGCGCAATGCATTATGGGGCGCTCCACGGCAGTGAAGTCGCTGCGAACGCCCCATAATGTTCTAAATTCGACGAACGGGCGAACTTACGTTCGACTTGAACCGCAGGCCCATCCCTAGTTAAATGCACTAGCAGATTTAGATACAGTCAAACTCCTGCTAACAATTTATAAGCTGCTACAACAACAGTTTTTTCTTTTAGGATAAAGGTTTTACATAAATAAATAAAAGCTGACCATTGTAAGCACCCCTATCAAATGATTTGTTTCAACCATCTAATTGCTACATCTGCAGGAAAGCTTGTTCTGTTAAAAAGTAGCAAACTTACTGACCAGATCACCAGGTGAAAATAAAGGAAAGAATTGCCTAAAAAGGAAAACAAATGCAGTCACCACATCTAAGAACTGGTAAGCTACAATATAATGAATGTTTGCTTCTGGGTATAATACAGCTTTACGTTCATATGAGTTAGTTGTCAGCAATGGATACAACTTATGGTGCTAATGTCTTACATGTAGCTAAAATCCCACAAGTAGACAAAACCAAATTTCCTAGGGCATCATAGCAGCATATAATGGGTTGTGGCTCTGCCCCCACAACCTGCTCCCACAACCTGATAGGACTGGGTAACTATAAATCAAAGACAAACCCAACTCGCAGCATTCTCCTCTTTGTCCTCACCTAATCTGGACTGGAGTCACGTATTATACCTTACTGCTTGTCGCCCGAGCCAGGTTTAGTCTCTCCTGGGTGGAAGTCCTTCCTGTACAGCCTCTAAATTAGCTATATTGTTGGAGCCCCATTCTGGTGGTGCAGACTTGTCAAAGAAATTTTTGGGCAACACATGACAGTGTTCTCTACTCATGCATGCTGGATGCTTATGTGGTTATTGTTTGCAGGTATGTTTTCCCTTTTTATGGCTTTTTTAATCTCCTTCTCAGTGTTGCTCTGGGATCACAGTGCTCTTTATGGCATTCACCTGGGCTCTTCCTATCTCCTCCTCAATGCTTGCTCCGGGATCACTGTGTCGTGCTGTTTTTCATTTCAGTCTGCTGCTTTGCTCTGTTTCTATGGGGAACACTGCCCAGTCAGACCACCACCCATTGCTTGTAAGGTAAATGGATTAAGTAATAGTGAAGATATTGAGAGAAAGAGAGCCAATATTGCCATAATATCTACAGCCCTGTAAGGACCTTAAGACAGAGCGAGCCCTCTAAAGGTCAAGACAAGTCACCAGTAGACATCCAGGCAATGTTGATCGGGGTCATCATCTCACTTCTCATTATCATTGCTCCCCATCTACAAACATCATAGGTTACCAGCCCTAATATATGCTGCATTTGTGGTAGAAAGTCATTGCCTGACAAGCTAGTATGTCAAGTCTGCCTGGAGCAAGCAGCATACAGCCCTGCAAGAACCTCAAGATGGAGGGAAGGTCCTCTAAAGGCCAGAACGGTAACCATTTAGGTGTAGACATTCAGGCAATTTTGATCAAGGTCATCATCTTATTATTCCCCATCTACCAACACCACAGGTTACCAGCCATAATGGTAGCTGCATTTGTGGTGGAAAGTCATTGCCTGACAAGTCTGTGGTTGAATTGCCTAGTACTTCCAACCAGAGCTAGCAAGTGGTGTCCGAATTGGAAAGCTTGTCAGAAGACAAAGACATTAAAGGGGCCGAAGTCTTTGACTTTTTTGCCTAATAGAACCCTTTGAAGGGCAGTTAAGGAAGCATTGGGAGGCGGAGTGGAGGAAACTCACCTGCGATGGTGAATGCATCATTAATGCATCTGGCAAGACTTGTCACCTTGCGGTTATATTCAAGGATGCTCTAGTCCACATAATTAGAACTAGATCTAAAGTGCTCTTATGTACTGTAGCATCTGCAATCAGATCAATATCAAGTTGGAAGGTTAATATTAAAGAAGTCCTTCTGGAGGAAGAGGAGAGAGACAAAGTGGTAACAGCTTTGTAAGAGCTGAAATTGGTGGGAGACTCTGTGGCGGAGGCATTAGTAGATGTCATTTGATGTTCTTCAAGATCAATGTTGCCCGCAGTTACGGCAAGGATGGCATTAGGGCTGAAGCCATGGTTGGCAGATATAATCTGACAAAAAAACAGAAAAATCAGAAAGGTCCAGCATATAGGCAGCAACTCCCTGATAGATACAAGGAGGCAAAATCCTAAGGATTAGGAAAAGATTACAAAGGGAACTGGAGAAGTACCCAATCTTCATTGTTGAAGCCTTGGGAGAATTTTAGAAGTCCTTTTAAAGGTGTGCTCATCCAGGGGGTACCTGAGGGAGCCAGATGAAGCTTTGAACACACACCTGGTTGAAAAATATTCAGGATCAGTGGGCCATATCAGCTATATTGGTGTGACATTGGTGAAAGTTTAAGGGATGTCCACCTTACGATCACTTCCAGCCAGCCAAGCTAATGGATTTGATGGAAAAGAAAAAAATCCTGGTCCGATTTGGTTGTTCTTAATTGACCAATTGTTGTTTTCAAATGGAACATTATCACATCATACGCCAGCCAGAATGGTTGGGGGACGCATTTCAAAGAGCAGGCTGTTCAAGGGAGAATTCCTACAGAATTGGCTACACTGCAATCTAACTCAGAATACTGTATTTCTGGTTGATACAACCTCTGTGAAAAGAGTGCCAGAGCTGCAAGCTTTGTACTCAAGGAGCATCACCTAAGATTCAATCAGGACAAAATAGTCCTAAAAACCCCCAGATTTTATCCATAGGGTGTCTTCCTCTTTCCACTTAAACTAGGAAGTCAATTTACCATCTTTCTTTGGTTAAGTGGGAGAACTACATCCCCTGGATGTTGGTCTAACTCCGATGGCCTGTTTGCCACCTACCTTTTCATTCAGGAGAGCTAAAATCTGTGCTTGGTCTTGGCAGGGTCAGCCAGCATCAATACGTACAGCCGCCTTCTAGAATATTAAGCTAATTAAAAGAGCCTACTCTTTACAAGACCTTCCTGTTCTGGAAGACTTGAGAGCACATTTAGCCAGGGCTGTGTCACAGTTGATCACATGGTAAAGAGCCTATGTAATAGGTTCTTTACAGGGATCGGAGTTGCGGTTTGTCAGACTGACACACCACACCACCGATCGCCGCACTGCGCGCCCCTGCGGGTGGGCTTATCCTGCTGGACATCATATGACGCCCAGTCAGGATAATGCAACCACTTTTCGGCTGTCATTCTGCTATATGGCAGGCGGGAAGTGGTTAAGTCACCACTAAAATGAAGGACTACCCGCACCCAGGAAAACAAACACTAGATAATGATATTATCTGCAGCTGCTGTCTGTTGTGTCTAGAAGGGTCAACCGATAATCAATTAATTTCAGACAGTGCTTGCTATACCATAAACTAATAAAACACAAACATACATACATACATGACATACTGTAAATACCACTGAAGTGATAATAAGGCCTCATACACACGGACGTTTTTAAAAAAATCAGCCCTCTGATATTTTTCAACCTAAAAACGTTGGCGCCAAAAAACGCTGGTTAACGCCGGTACGGCGTTAGTGAGCATTTTTCAGCGTCGGAATCAAAAAACGCCAAGACGTTACAGCCTCAGAATGCACTGGCCATGGGTTCTAGTTTCAGCTCACTAATGCCGACGCCTTCCACAGCTCAAAAACGTCAGCGTTTTTATGGGGCCATTGACTAACATGGAGAGCTGCAAAAAACGCCAGAAAACGCCGGCGTCAAAAAACGTCCGTGTGTATGAGGCCTAAGTGCCAAGCAATGATGCAAATGTAAACATTAAAAATATAAAATATAAATTAAAGTGCAAACTGTCCTTAAAGCAATCTTAAGTGCTCTGTGTCTCATTCCCAGAGTTCCCCCTGTGTGTTCCACCACGTGTAATAATATGTTCACACCGCACTCACCAAACTTGGTTGACTTTCTGGCCTTATAGCAAGTAAAGTCAGCAAAGCTTGTAGGTCTTTAGGGGGACCTGTCCCACAATCCCTGGTATCTTGCGTTTTCACAAATTCAAAGTTCCTCCCTGTTGGAGTCCAAGGGGTTCTCCCACATGGTTATTTGGCAGATGAGAAATAAATGGAGAGATAGCCTCCCACAGTATAAAATCCTTTGGTTTATTCAAGGGAGAACAATTGTTTGGGTATTATTAGTTTATGGTATAGAAAGCACTGTCTGAAATTGATTTAATAAGTCACCACTGCCTCTGCCAGTGATGACAAATCTGCTCTCTCATGACCAGTTTTGCAATCCAGTCCCATTAAACTACATTTCGTAGCATGGAAGTTGAGAGGCGAAGGCTACCAAGTCAAGGGTGCTCAGTGCAGGTAGTGGTTACCTTGTGTCAAGCCAGAGAGATCCCCATGAATATCACTTGCCAGAGAATGTGGGTAAAATTTGCAGAGCTCATTGAGCAAAAGCCTGGAGTCCTTTATCAGCAAAACCTAGCTAAGTTCAAAAATGTTTAAAGTTCACATTACAGCCTTGTCCCACTTACAGGGGTTTAAGGAACCCTTAACCCCTTAGTGATGCAATTCCTAAAGGCTTGCATGAAGTTAAAGACCTGCCAGGAAACCATTGGTCCTCAGCTCTATCAAGGCCTCATTTCTGTCCTACAGAATTGGCTACACTCTGCAATCTAACTCAGAAGACTGTATTTCTGGTAGTTACAACCTCTGTGAAAAGGGTGCCAGAGCTGATAGCTTTGTACTCGAGGAGCCTCCCCTAACATTCAGTCAGGAAAAAAGTCCTAAAAAAAACCCAGATTTTATCCATAGGGTGTCTTCCTCTTTCCACTTAAACCAGGAAGTCAATTTACCATCTTTCTTTGGTGAAGTGGGAGAACTACATCCCCTGGATGTTGGTCTAACTCCGATGGCCTATTTGGCAGCTACCTTTTCATTCAGGAGAGCTAAAATCTGTGCTTGGTCTTGGCAGGGTCAGCCAGCATCAATACGTACAGCCGCCTTCTAGAATATTAAGCCAATTAAAAGAGCCTACTCTTTACAAGACCTTCCTGTTCTGGAAGACTTGAGAGCACATTTAGCCAGGGCTGTGCCAGCTGTGTGGACAGCACAGTCTTCTGAGGCTTTTTGCAATATGGTCCTCCTAGAACACCTTCATTACGCTTTATTAGGTGAACCCAGCTCAGCTCATGACAGTAAAACTTGGATGCAAAAATTTGTTGTGCTGGTGCATACTTACGCTACTGACCATTTAAATTTTTATCTCGTACCCATCCCATATGAACAGTTAGTTCCCTTTGTATGCTAATTTTCCTTTCCTGGTGCATCTCCATGGCTGCATACAGATTCCCACCCAAATGGTGAGAGTTACAGAGAATGCTGTGAGAGGTCTGTCTTTGATTTACAGTTAACCAGTCCTACCAGGTTGTGGAGGCAGAGCCACAACCCATTGTATGTTGCCATGAAGATGCAGCAGGAAAGGAAAATTACATAAAGATGAGTATACAGTTTTACATTTCCTGATTAATAAGGATCACCTGAATATTGCATGTTAATTCTATGGAGTTGGGTGGGGAAGTGGATGAGGACAATTAGAGCACCAGCCTATCACAGGGTAAACCACAGCAATAGGACAAGGTTTTCAACCCCATCTGTATGATCAACCCACCCCCTCCCCAGTAGTGGTCAGTTATGGGTATGTGTTGTTGCATTAGACATGATAATATCATCTAGTTTGCCCAAAATGTATGGATTGGACAGCTGTATTAATAAAATATTTAGGCTGCAATTGCTTATCTTCCCTTATGAAAATGCTACTTATTTGGTTGCTATACTAAAACAATGTACTTCAGGACACTGGCAAGTATGCAGATCAGGTGTTCTGATTCCACTCTGACTTTGCTGATCTGCATATTTGTTTTGGATCAGTGACTCTGAAAGTATAGATGCCGTAGGATCAGTATTGGCACCAGAAAGCCAGATTTTCAGTAGGCAATGGCAGCCTCCATTTTTCTACAGGGTTACTAAAGAAATGAAACCATATACCCTAAATAATAAATAGTTAAATACACTGAGAGAGAAAGCAAAGCTCTGAATTAATCTCCCCACAGTGTTCACGACTCTATACTGGGGATTGTCATCTTATCTCTCCATACAGCATCTCTGGCTTATTTCTTAATTATGTGGTGTGGATTCTGGGGTGTCACCTCTGCTGTTCATTTAGGCAGGCTGCCCATAATGTCTTCCTCTCACACTGTGTGGTCACTGCTACTGTTATTAATCCCTCTCTCTATGCTGTGATGTAAGAAGATGTTCACCCCATTCAGCAGTCTAGTATGGCTTCACGCTAACCTCAGTGCAGGAATGGAAACACTTCTACAGATTATCCCACTGCTGTTTAATGTCACTATGCAGCACGGGGAAATTTATCTTCTCTGGCAGAGCCTGACTGCTATGAGTCCACTTCATGCCCACACAAACTAAACCATCCAATTAGCCTCCTAGAAATGCCTGTGTAATTTGCTGTAACTGCGTGACTATTAATAAACTGAATCCCTTAGTATTGCTAAGCCACACTTCATCATGTAATTACAATAAATGCCAGCTTACCGCTAGGCAAGTGTGCCATTTAGATACAAGTGTTTAATGAGGTTGCCATGCTCCTAGGATGGAAGGATAGGGACCCCCAGATGGGGTCTTATAATAATAATAATAAAGGCGTTAGCATACCTCTCAATTTTCTGAGTTGAGAAAGGGAACACCTTTAAAAACAAAGTACATAGGTAACGGACATACCCTTCCCACATACCCAAAAACATGGAAAACACACATTTTAGAGTCTCAAATCAAGTGTCATCTAGGGGTCCCAGAAAATGGCACCCCGGCAAAGGGGACATAGGAAATACACGCTGAGGGCCACTATTCAGTTCAACTCTCTACATATTGATTATATAGATTGTGCCAGAGAATAGTTTATGGTGGCTTGAATGTGAAGTGTGCTGTGCAAACAACATTGCCAAAATAGAAAGTAGCCCAAAATACAAATAAAAAGGTAAAGCCAATTGAAAAAGACCACGTATCCATGTGTGTGTAATAAGGTAATGTACATGCTACTTTTGATATATAGTGACTGTCTTTGGGTTCTATGCATCATGCTGGTTGCTTGATGTCTGTATTTGCGCAGTGGTCTTTCAAACACAATTTTTTTAGAATAAATACACTTTCATTAATTAAGAAAACAAAACAGTAAAAAGTTAGCCAATTTTTTTGTATAATGTAAAAGATGATGTTACGCCGAGTAAATAGATACCTAACATGTCACACTTTAAAATTGCGCACACTAGTGGAATGGCGACAAACTACAGTAGTTAAAAATCTCCACAGGTTTTAAAAATTTTTTAACGGTTACCAGTTTAGAGTTGCGGTGGAGGTCTAGTGCTAGAATTATTGCTCTTGCTCTAATGATAGCGACAATACCTCACATGTGTGGTTTGAACACGGTTAACATTTGTGGGCGCGACTTATGTATGTATTTGCTTCTGCTCGCGAGCATGCAGGGATGGGGCGCTTTCAATTTTTTTTTATTTTTTTTTACACTGTCTCTTTAAAAAAAATATCACTTTTATCACTTTTTTAATCACATTTATTGCTGTCACAAGGAATGACAGCAGATCCTCAGAGATTTTTTGCCATGAGGTGCCATGTTGAACTTCCAGTGACCAGTATGAGAGAGTGAGAATGTTAACACCAAATTTAACACACCTGCTCGCCATTCACACCTCAGACCCTGTAACACTAACGATCACATGACACCGAGGAGGGAAAGTAGCGAATTGGGCCCAATTTGGACATTTTCACTTCGGGGTGTACTCACTTTTGTTGCCAGTGGTTTAGACATTAATGGCTGTGTGTTGAGTTATTTTGAGGGGACAGCAAATTTACACTGTTATTCAAGTTGTTCACTCACTACTTTACATTGTAGCAAAGTGTCATATCTTCTGTCTTATCACATGAAAAGATATAATAAAATATTTACAAAAATATGAAGGGTGTACTCACTTGTGTGAGATACTGTATGTTTATGCCCTTTTTATGATAAATCTTTTAGAGTATTTTTAAATTTTAATTGTTCGGCTTTGGATATCCCTCTTGTAGAACCACCCCCTTTTTAAATGAATGCCCCACCCCTAATCAAAGTACATTCTCTGCCTGCAATGGTTTGTTTGATGCACAGTATTACATGCATCCCTGGAATTTTTTATTTAAATGTTGCCAACTATGGTATATATTAGGGTTGCACCTATACGGGTATCTGTATCGGTGCCCATACTAGGCTTTTGCCTGTTGACAGCTGAAGCGTAAACAAAGTCCCGGCAATTGGAGCTGTCAAAAAAAAAGCAGCAGAGCAATATTTATCAACAACATTGCTCAGATGCTGAAACAGAAAGATAAAAAGAAACCTTGTTTTTGTATCTTTCTGTTTATTCATCTACAGATCAAAGGGATGAACTTTGATCTGCAGATGAAGTCAGTTTAAAGCAAGTAAAAAATGTTTTTTGTCTTTGTTTTTTTTATTAAATGTTCCTCTGTTTAACCCCTTATTAACCCTTTATTTACTCCAATCAGCCTTAATTAACTCATTATTCTCCTCAATGTATTTACTATTTTCCTGCTGATTTTTTTGTTCACTTCTATTTTAAAAACTATTATTAATTAAAACTTTTTTTGTTTGCTTTGTTCATTAATATTTTTACACCTTTAACATATATTTACACATTTCACGTTGAAAAAAGCGCAACATTTTTTAAAAAATACATTCATTTAATTTGTAAATAACTTTTCAATGCTTTGTACCATTGCTGACAGCAGAAGTGTAAAGAAAACAGTTCCAGTAGGTATCGGTAATTGGTATCGACGAGTGCTAAAAAAAGGTATTGGTACTCATTTTAAAAAGAATAGTATTGGTGCATCCCTAGCAGCGGCGGCTGGTCAATAAGGGGCACTCGGGTGCCGCCTCCCCGCCACTGACAAGAAAAATATAAATAAATAAAAGTCAGCCCGACCCACTACAGGAGGCGCTGGCATATTGACTTTTCTTTTTTTTTTCTCGGCTCCTTGCTGTCTACTGACAGCAAGTAGTGAGCCAATTGGTCAGTCATTAAAGACTATGTGTGTGCGCTGAACAGGCGACAACACAAAGTCTGATTGGCTGTCTGAGCCAAGTGGCATTGGAAGCTGTGGGTGGGGGCGGGACTGTGGCAGACGTGCAGCACTCCGCCAGACTCCCACGCCATAGACCATCCACTCCAGGCTCCTGCCTGCTCACCGCAAGCGAAGCTCTGCACACTGACAGCTCGCTGTCCACAAGCCGACTTGTCCCGACTTCGGGGGGGGGGGGGATCTGCAAAGTACCCCACCTGTGTTACTGGCTGCAAAGTACCCCTAACTGTCATATTGGCTGCAATGTACCCCACCTGTGATATTGGCTGCACAGTACTTCACCTGTGTTACTGGCTGCAAAGTACCCCACCTGTGATATTGATTGCAATTTACCCTCACCTGTGATACTGGCTACAATATACCACACCTGTGATATTTGCTGCAATTTACCCCCACCTGTGAAATTTGCTGCAAAGTACTCCACCTGTGATATTGGCTGCAAAGTACCCCACCTGTGATATTGGCTGCGATTCACCCCACCTGTGATACTGGCTGCAATGTACCCCATCTGTGATACTGGCTGCAATGTACCCCACCTGTGATATTGGTTGCAATTGACCCCCATCTGTGATATTGGCTGCAATTTACCCCCACCTGTGATATTGGCTGCAATGTACCCCACCTGTGATATTGGCTGCAAAGTACCCCACCTGTGATACTGGCTGCAATGTACCCCACCTTTGATACTGGCTGCAAAGTACCCCACCTTTAATACTGGCTGCAAAGTACCCCACCTTTGATACTGGCTGCAATATACCACACCTGTGATATTTGCTGCAATTTACCCCCACCTGTGAAATTTGCTGCAAAGTACTCCACCTGTGATATTGGCTGCAAAGTACCCCACCTGTGATATTGGCTGCGATTCACCCCACCTGTGATACTGGCTGCAATGTACCCCATCTGTGATACTGGCTGCAATGTACCCCACCTGTGATATTGGTTGCAATTGACCCCCATCTGTGATATTGGCTGCAATTTACCCCCACCTGTAATATTGGCTGCAATGTACTCCCACCTGTGATATTGGCTGCAATTTACCCCCACCCGTGATACTGGCTGCAATTTACCCCCACCTGTGATATTGGCTGCAATGTACTCCCACCTGTGATATTGGCTGCAATGTACCCCACCTGTGATGTTGGCTGCAATTTACCCCAAATGTGATACTGGCTGCAATTTACCCCACCTTTGATATTGGCTGAAATTTACCCCACCTGTGATACTGGCTGCAATGTACCCCAACTTTGATACTGGCTGCAATTTACCCCCACCTGTGATATTGGCTGCAAAGTACCCCACCTGTGATATTGGCTGCAAAGTACCCGACCTTTGATACTGGCTGCAATGTACCCCACCTGTGATACCGGCTGCAATGTGCCCCAAGCTGTGTTATTGGCTGCAATGCACCCCAAGCTGTGTTATTGGCTGCAATGTACCCCCACCTGTGATATTGGCTGCAATTTAACCCACCTGTGACATTGGCTGCAATTTACCCCACCTGTGATATTGGCTGCTATTTACCCCCACCCGTGCTACTGGCTGCAATTTACCCCTACCTGTGATATTGGCTGCAATGTACTCACACCTGTGATATTGGCTGCAATGTAGCCCACCTGTGATATTGGCTGCAATGTACCCCACCTGTGATGTTGGCTGCAATTTACCCCACATGTGATATTGGCTGCAAATTACCCTCACCTGTGATACTGGCTGCAATTTACCCTACATGTGATATTGGCTGAAATTTATCCCACCTGTGATACTGGCTGCAATGTACCCCAACTTTGATACTGGCTGCAAAGTACCCCACCTGTGATACTGGTTGCAAAGTACCCCACCTGTGATATTGGCTGCAATGTACCCCACCTGTGATACCGGCTGCAATGTGCCCCAATCTGTGTTATTGGCTGCAATGTACCCACACCTATGTTATTGGCTGCAATGTACCCCCACCTGTCATATTGGCTGCAATTTACCCCACCTGTGATATTGGCTGTAATTTACCCCACCTGTCATATTGGCTGCAATTTACCCCCACCCGTGATACTGGCTGCAATTTACCCCACCTGTGATATTGGCTGAAATTTACCCCACCTGTGATATTGGCTGCAATTTACCCACACCTGTGCTACTGGCTGCAATTTACTCCCACCTGTGGTATTGGCTGCAATGTACTCCCACCTGTAATATTAGCTGCAATGTACCCCACCTGGGTTACTGGCTGAAAAGTACCCCCACCTGTGACATTGGCTGCAATGTACCCTACCTGTGATATTAGCTGCAAAGTACCCCACCTGTGATATTGGCTCCAATTTACCCTCACCTGTGATACTGGCTACAATGTACCACACCTGTGATACTGGCTGCAATTTACCCCCACCTGTGATATTGGCTGCAAAGTACCCCACCTGTGATATTGGCTGCAAAGTACCCCACCTGTGAAACTGGCTGCAATGTACCCCACCTTTGATACTGGTCGAAAGTACTCCACCTTTGATACTGGCTGAAAAGTACCCCCATCTGTGTTATTGGCTGCAATGTACCCCCACCTGGGATATTGGCTGCAATTTACCCCACCTGGGATATTGGCTACAATTTACCCCACCTGTGATATTGGCTGCAATTTACCCCCACCCGTGATACTGGCTGCAATTTGCCCCCACCTGTGACATTGGCTGCAATTTACCCCCACCTGTGATATTTGCTGCAATTTACCCCACCTGTGATGTGTGCTGCAATTTACCCCACCTGTGATATTGGCTGCAATTTACCCCCACCTGTGATACTGGCTGCAATTTACCCCACCTGTGATATTGGCTGAAATGTATCCCATCTTTGATACTGGCTGCAATTTACCCCACCTGTGATATTGCCTGAAATTTACCCCACCTGTGATACTGGCTGCAATATACCCCAACTTTGATACTGGCTGCAAAGTACCCCACCTGTGATACTGGCTGCAAAGTACCCCACCTGTGATATTGGCTGCAAAGTACCCAACCTGTGTTATTGGCTGCAATGTACCCCCACCTGTGATATGGGCTGCAATTTACCCCACCTGTGATATTGGCTGCAATTTACCCCACCTGTGATATTGGCTGCAATTTACCCTCAACCATGATACTGGCTGCAATTTACCCCACCTGTGATATTGGCTGCAATGTACTCCCACGGGTGATATTGGCTGCAATGTACTCCCACGGGTGATATTGGCTGCAATGTACCCCACCTGTGATATTGGCTGCAATTTACCCCACCTGTGATATTGGCTGCAATTTACCCCCACCTGTGATACTGGCTGCAATTTACCCCACCTGTGATATTGATTGAAATTTACCCCACCTGTGATATTGGCTGCAATTTACCCCCACCTGTGATATTGGCTGCAATGTACTCCCACCTGTGATATTAGCTGCAATGTACCCCACCTGTGATATTTACTGCAATTTACCCCACCTGTGACATTGGCTGCAATTTACCCCCGCCTGTGATACTGGTTGCAATTTACCCCACCTGTGATATTGGCTGCAATTTACCCCACCTGTGATATTGGCTGAAATTTACCCCACCTGTGATATTGCCTGCAATTTACCCCACCTGTGATACTGGCTGTAATGTACCCCACCTGTGATATTGGCTGCAATTGACCCCCACCTGTGATCTTGGCTGCAATGTACCCCGCCTTTGATACTGGCTGCAATTTACCCCACCTGTGATATTGGCTGAAATTTACCCCACCTGTGATACTGGCTGCAATGTACCCCACCTGTGATACTGGCTGCAAAGTATCCCTCCTGTGATATTGGCTGCAAAGTACCCAACCTGTGTTATTGGCTGCAATGTACCCCCACCTGTGATATTGGCTGCAATTTACCCCACCTGTGATATTGGCTGCAATTTACCCCACCTGTGATATTGGCTGCAATTTA
>BLSH010535000.1:421533-433172 GCA_018402905.1 Glandirana rugosa
TGTATATGGGACTTCTAGGACGGTCGAAACTCACTGTCGTCTCCCCAGCCGTCACTGATTCCTAGTATACATTATCAGACTATATATAATAATCTGATCACATTTGCTTGAAATATAAAAAAATAGAATTTTTTACATTTTATTTTGTACCCATTCAAGCTTATTCAAATATCAAAAGCTGCTGTAAACTCTTACACTGTATACAGGGCAAGTGTTATAGTGGCATACAGAAAAGGTGTGAAAACTACATTCAAGATTCCCTTTTTTATTATTTTTTTGGCCATCACATAATTCATATTTTCTCTCTTTGCTTTGCATTGCTAAGGGTTTGAAGATTGCATTGTCTGTGATGTAATCTGCTGCAGCTTCCAAATGCTGAAATTGGGATCTGCTGTCACTCAAAGCTGGCAGGATCTTCAGGGTATATGTATTGATTTACAGTGTAGAAGAAGCAAACTGTTTAACTTCACATGTTTAAAGCTGAGCTCTAGACAGATTTCACCCTTAGCTTCCTTTCCCCATACACAAAAAACACTTGTAAATAGAAACAAATGCCCTAGCCTTAGTGTGATTTATTATTTTATTTTCAGTGATGTCCTTCACTCCTTCATTCACTTTTACATTGCCCCAAGCATGGGGAGACGTGCTGCTAGATAATAAAAACTAAATTTCCCATGATACCATGGGGATTCACTGCAGGCTTACCATTACATGCAGCTGTCCATGGATGGCAGACAAGGAGGAGGTAGTGCCAGGATCCTTTTATTTATAGGGAGAAAACAGCGGTGACCAGTCACAAAAAAAAGAACAAGCAAGTAACAGCAGGTGAAGAAGGAAAGAGCATATTCACCAAAAAAAGGCTAGCAATTTTTATAACATTGGGGAGTATCTTTTTAACAAATGTATTTGTCCTGGCTGGAGCTCAGCTTTAAAGTAACCTGACCTTCAATAAATGGGATTTGTGGATTTACATAAACTCTAAGAGAGGTATGGCATTTTCCAGGATTGTAATTGAACAAGTAGGAAAAGCATGGATGATAAGCATATGCTTGTAATAGGAATTCTTTATTGGGATACATGTACCCCCGAAAGACCCTTTCACACATTCCAGCACTACACTGTAGATTGAAAAAGAAGGTTTCAAAGCTGCCTTAGAACTGACCGCCTTAAATAATTGACAGCACTTCAACCTGGATCACCATCATCGCACTCTAAAAATGTTCTCTACACAGACCTTCAATAAGCAGCTTCTAGCTCTCTTGTCAAGCAAGCAAATGGTCCTGCCTTTTCATAATTCATTGTGTATAAAAAATAAAAAATATTTTTTATATTATTTGTAGACAATGCCTGTGGATTTTTATGGAAACATGCTGCTGTAAAAAAAAAAGAACTCTTGTGCTACTAACCTATTAAATCTCTCTCAGGTGGAAGACCCCTAAGAGACCCCCTCTGCAGTCCTAATCTCCTCCATATTTAGCAACTCCATAGACACAACATCAACCTGCTAATTGTTCTTACATGATGAAATTGGATGCAGATTAGGGAAATGCACTAAATAACATGAACTTGGCTGAAATTTGGCAACACATTGCAAAAAAACTCTCTAAATACTATAGCTTTAGAAAACTTCTACTATTAATATGCCAATACTTAACACTGGACAGAATTGAAAAATATATTCCTGCTGCTTGCTCCAATTGCTTTAGGGACTGTACTTCGTCTGGATCCATGTTATGTAATCAGTGGAGTGGAGTTCTTATCCTAACATAAAGGTGTCCCCACTGAATCCAGAAGAAATTGTGGATCAGAACACCACACAGAGCTTCACCTTCTACCCAAATTCATAATATTAAAGATATTGAGTACAATAATTCAATCAATGTAATCAAAGATAAATGTAACAAATTACACGCATGCACAACTTATTTAAAAAATATTGTCTGCCCACATACATGCCTCCATAACCTCTTATTAATCTGGGTACCTACAATCTTAACCTTCCTATACTATGAATATCTTATATCAAATCAGCTCAATCCTCAAGCTTTGCATATTCCGAAGTCATGCAAATGCACACATGGAGATAATTGCTACTGCTTCCAAATGTCGAATTTCTAATATACTGTTTATATGTAAACTGTTCGCTATCAAAGTTCAAGCAAACACAAGTTGGTTAGCTGTCTTCAAATGCAAGCAGTGCAAAACAAAAAAGTTTTTTTTGCAAAGTTGATCTTGCATGCATAGTTAAAAAAAAGTTAGTCCTTGGGAACCACCCACTTTTCCCCTTAAAGGAGTTACACCATAAATGGGCATTGTGATATTATAGCACAGCTAAATAGAGAGATAGAAAAGTGTAC
Organism: Glandirana rugosa; assembly: GCA_018402905.1. Lineage (NCBI taxonomy): Eukaryota > Metazoa > Chordata > Amphibia > Anura > Ranidae > Glandirana > Glandirana rugosa. The sequence goes on from BLSH010535000.1 coordinate 423,891, forward strand.
TGTATATCTTATATGGAAATGCGGTATCTTCAAATAAATTAAACGATTTCACATTGCACCCAACATACTACTCCATGCTATCTATCCAATTTAATATTTTCTAATGGTAGAAATAGCTGAAATTCCAGTTCATTTTTTAATCCGATGGGGATCAGTGTATTAAGATTTTATATCCATTGTGCCTCTATATGGGGTTGAACTTTATCCTTACCTCCCAGGTAATTTGAGATGGTAAATACCACAGAATTTAAAGTGGTTGTAAAGTCTTAATTCCATATGCATATAGCAAATAATAGCCTAGGGTCAGGTCCAATTAGCTGTTCGACCAAGAACCCCTCAACTATTACCAATAATACTATATGTATATAAGAGAGAATAAGAGAGTCAGATAATGGAAAGAAACGGAAAGAACTACTATAATTATATAAAATAAAAGTAAAGAGAAGAATGGAGAGAAAAAATGGTAACCCAAGAAAGAAAAGGGAAATAAGTGGTTCTGACCAGGGGTCAGACGCTTTCAAACCTGGGGGTCAACTCTGTGAGTCTGGCACCTCTAAATAATTAAGACAGGGGGACCAAATTTTTTCAAACCCTAATTGCTTGTCCCGCAAGACAATCACTATCTTTTCATTCAGCATGATCAAGGTGAGTTTGCGCTTCACCAAGGAGAAGTCAATAACCAGACTTTTCTATGCTGATGCAATAGCCATCTTGGCTAGAGTTGATCAAACCCCTGGATGTTCGGGTTCGGTGGATTCGGCTGAACTTCGGGAAAAAGGCCGGGTTCGGTACCGAACTTGACCCGAACTTTACCCCGAACCCCATTGAATTCAATGGGGACCCGAACTTTTTGGCACAAAAATGACTGTAAAAAAGTCCTGGAAAGTGCTAGAGGGCTGCAAAATGATTTTAGAACAATAATCTGTCCCTTACAGCAACAGCAGGAACCTGACCCTATAGAACTAGAAGATGATTTTAGAACAATAATCTGTCCCTCTAAGCAGTAGACTCTACCTAGTCCAGTCAGATCGTTCTGTAATGCAGGATGAGATCTGCAATCTGTCCCTAAAAGCAGTAGCAGTAGTAATCTCTACCTATTTATCTGCAATCTGTCCCTCACAGCACCAGCAGCATTCTCTCCCTACACTACCCAGAGAGCATGTGACATGCAGCACTAAGTGACTCCAGCTTATAAAGAGGCTGGGTCACATGATGCACTGGCCAATCACAGCCATGCCATTAGTAGGCATGGCTGTGATGGCTTCTAGGGGCAAACCAGTGAAACGCTTGTTGATTGGCTGCCCTGCAGCTATTCAACATGCATGATCAAATACCCAAACCCAGAACTCGAACCCAAACTTTTTTTCAAATGTCCGTGTTCGGGTCTGGGTCACGGACACCCCAAAGTTCGGTACAAACCCAAACTCTACAGTTCGGGTTTGCTCAACTCTAATCTTGGCCGCTAAAAACATAAAGTAAATTAAAATTGGCGTGTGTCTTGGGACATTCTTAACTGGTTTATTTAACAGGGCTATGCTAGCATCTTTAGTAATATTCACCGTAGTAACTGAGTAAATAAAAGAATGTAGCCTCATCCAAAATCCACCATATACCTATACATATTTTGAGTTTGTTTTGTCTTGTACACAACGTTGGAAATGGATCAATTAATAAATGATAAATCCCAGTAGGACTTACAATGCGCACTATCCCAGAATGTCCTGGTCTTCTTAACATGTTTACACTACTGCAATGGCCACATACCGTGTGGGAGTTCCCCAAAATAGGACATTGTGATATTTTTGGGAAGTACCAATATATTCCTAAGGGTAGTGACATACAGTGTCTTGTCACAAGATTTGGCATATCCCTTAGAATCCTGACCAGTCTGCTGTCTGCATGAACACTGGCCATTGTTTCTCTAATAATGCACATAATTTGTTTCAGTGGGAGTCAAATTCAGTGACCATACAAGTCTATCAGACTTTTTTGTTTTCTTTTCTGAGTTATGAATCATTGATGCAGGGCACAGACAAAGGGAAAGGGCAGAAGTGGCACATGCCCTGGGTGTGATGTTATGTATAGGGGAGGGGGATGCTCTGGGAGCTTGCAGCCACTCTATTCTCCAGCTGCCTAACAGACAGGTGTCCCTGCAGCATCACTCCTGTCAGAAGGAGCAGGGGCTTTAATAGCTGCTGGAGGGAGGATTCTGCTCTCTTCTCCCTTCAATAGCAGCCTACTATGAGTGTAAGAGAGAAGGGAACCCGCTGAAAAACTCTTTCTCAGTACAGGCACCTCACTCGCTGATATAGCTGCTTTGCCTCTTGTAATGCTACACAGCCATGCCACTCTAAAACACTCCTGGCCTGTTTTTCACTGGCATAGATTGGTCAGAAGAAAAGACTATTATCCCTTCAGCTTGGACCACCATGTTAAATGCAGCCAACCTCCTAACTCCCTTAGTTCTCCGCAGACCAACAGCAGCTTTTTCCCTTTTAGAGACACCAACCTTGCAGGGGCCTTTTTTTTTTTTACTTCCCGTGACACCGCACCACAAGGACATTTTTTCTTCTGTGACACCTCAATGCAGTTATATTTTTTCTTCCTGTGATACCACAAACACAGGGGCATGTTTACCTTTAAATGACGACATTGACAGTGAATGTATTTCCTTCAAGTGATACCACCAACACTTTTTCCTCACACCTGTGCTGGGGTTTCCTTCACCCCTGTGAGTCTCATATTTTTTTGTGAAACAGGATGTCAACCCTATTTAACCCTATAAACTTAGTTCACTGTGGTGTGTGACAACCATTGGCACTATTTTAGCGCATGCAATAACCAGTACATAGATTTCAGCATGGTGATATGTGCACTATTATCCCTGCCGACTGCTCCACCCAAGAGGAAGGGCACACAGTTTGACATCTTTGCCTCAGATACTGTGTGACTTTGTCCCAACACTGAGTTGCTCTATCCTGCCAGAGAGCCCTGGACCAAAATCTGCTCCACAGATTCTGGTATTGTCCTATCATAAAAAGAGTTTGGGATGGCCGTGCTTTAGAGTATTTATTTTTGGTTGAATTGCATGGATTTATGTACTCAGTAAATGCATTGGGGCTGATCTGAGACCTGGAGGTGCACAAACTGGGGCCAGTACACATTAATCGTAAGCCTAAATATGTTTTGTGTGCACCAGGTAATATAATATAATGAATGAGTTTAACTTGCCCCTAGCAGTGCATCTATTAATACAAAATTGAAAACAAACTAAACAACTACTGCAAGCTATTCACTGGTAAGCCAGATGTCTATGCTTGTAATAGGGTTGCTGACCCCAGTTGTAGGGACTTTATTCTAGGATATGGTGTCATATGCTAACATAGAGCATGTACTTTAAATCCCAAACCTTGTATACTTTATAAATTGATAGAGTAATAACCAATACAATATAGCAAAATTGTCATATTTTTTTTATTCCTGCTTTCATTTTTTGTATAGAAAGGGGAAGGATTAGAGTATTTTAAATTGCTTTTGCTGTCCCTGTGTTTGCCAGGCAGGAGGTGATGGGAAATCTCTCCATTAGGGACAAACACGAAAAGGATTAGAACTGTCAATGTTTTTATTGCTGTTCATGCCTTCCTGTCCTGTTGCCTAAGCTAAGCATTGTTCCTTGTATGGGCATCACAGGGGAAAGGTGAGGAAAAATCTCTCCAGATTACAGACATAAAAAGAAAAAATAACAGGCATATCATGTCTTCCCTATCTATCCCAAACTAAAAACAAAATCTTAGCTGGAACTGTGCTTTTGAAAGCATAATGTATTTTCAGTGAGCACATATTTTGAATTGTCGAGTCATTTTTTATATAACCGTCCCATTTTTACAAAATTGCTCATACTTTTGTTATTGTATTAAATATCAAAATGTATAAATTATCCACTAGAGCAGGGTTTCTCAACCAGGCTTCCGCGGAATCCTGGGGTTCCTCCAAAAGTTGCTAGGGGTTCCTTGGGCAATGAGCAATTTATGCCTCTCATATAGGTTTCCACTGACATTGTTGATTTGTTTAGCTATTTGTAAGAGGGTAATTCTTCCCAATGACCACAAATGTAAGGAGCATTCTTCCAACTGACCATCACACTAATGTATCATGAGTTGTAGATATAGTCATTTTTTGCTGGGGTTCCCCAAGACTGGAAAGTTATTGTGTTGAAAAGGTTGAGAAAGGCTGCACTAGAGGGTTCTCTGAGTGGGTCAGTGCAGTCATCACCTCTCTGCTTAAAAATAAACTTGTGTTAATAAAAATACAAATGCTACCACTGCTGACCATCTGCACATTCTAGCTGCTTGGTTGTCTCTTGCATTAATTGCAGTCATTTCTGAGTCTCAGACCCAGAACAAGTATGTAACAACCAAAAAGCAAAGAAAAATCGAAACTCTTGGTCTGAAAGCTTGTTCTAGGGCCAGTGACTCACAAAGTACCAAACACGCTGGATCAATATGTAGCCAGAGAGCTAGTATTTCCAGAAAGGAGAGATTAGTAATGACGGTCTTCAAATCTTCAGTACAATTTTCCCAAAAAAGCTATTCACAGATAAGCTTCACAAGGAATTCACTATTTTCTTTGAGCTGGCTGACTCATAGCCTTGCATTGTGAGACGGAACAGTAAAGCAAAACCATTGTGTAGCATCTAGAAGATGGGAAGCAGTCCCTGAGAATGTAATGAGCAAATATAGCTGCACACACAAGCAAGGCTTGTAAAACACGAACAAGCAATGAGATCAATATTTACATTGAACCGATTACAAGTTTACCTACACACAAAAATAGAAAAAAATGCTATACATTCCCTTTAATATGAACGACTATTTGTACTCACAAGTAACAGGTTTAAAAATACATGTATTAAATATTGAGTATATGAAAAAAAATAGATAATGTATCCATGTATTGCGTATTTGTATTTCCCTTATGTGCTTTTATATAAATATGTAAGCGTAGGTCTCTTCTTGCGCTGCCTCTAGCTATAATTGCTTTATTCAGTACCAATTATAGCTGGTGTCAAAAGGAGTGTGAGTGTATCAACATTAGAACTAGCAGCTGACCCTCAGCAGGTCAATAAACATTTAGAGTTCTGCATATGGATTCCATTTGTATATGTGGCTGAAGCTCTTGGCTGTGTATATTTCTATATGATGTACCAGCTTATTAGCACACATAGCAAGAATGCATTGGCATACCATGTGTGCATTTACTAGGGAACTTTTTTTTCCCTCTGTGCATAAGGCTTCATCCTCATATCTCAGTATAATTATCCTGGCTGGTGCCTTGGGCTTTTGGATATGTGTTTAGTGCTCAGTCAGATCTGAAGTATGTGTTGTTTATAGTGACAGCTATCCCTTGCCTCCAGGTTCACTGGCCTGTTGAGCTGCTCTTATTCTGCACTGTGTAATGCTGAGCAGCTGGTCGTTTTTGCAGGGCCCTCTGGCTTTACATGACAGCCCAGGGCATTTTCCCTGCCTGTACAGTTGATGGTGCAAACAGAGCTAAATGATACGTGTATCCTATACAGTATGTATTTAGGAAATAAGCGGTTAGTTTGCTTCAGAAAACATTTTTTTACCCTAGCAAGTAAGCAAAGTCTGAAATAAAACAGGCCTATAAAAATAAAAATCTGCCACTTTTGTCATTGTACACTAAAGCTAGCCATACATTATACAATCTTCTTGTACAATTTTCCTTTAGATTTACCAAAACCATATAATATGAGGTCAAATTTAAACATTTTCATTTTGTATGCAATCAGGCAGGCCCTTGCAGTAATATAGTTATAGGTAAATCTAAAGGAAATTGAAAAAGAAAATTGTATAATATATGACCAGCTTTAGACTGGCACACAGATAGCAGCTAATAATATTTATTTTAACACAAGACTTAGTTTGAAGGCAGTTTAAGTGGACATTGCACTAAAAGGCAAGGTCTGCTTAAAGTGGTAGTAAACCCTCCTATCATTTTCAGCCAAGGAAGCTGCCATCTTTGCCTCTGTTTAATCTACAACTGCCATGATGCTGCACATGTGATCAGCTATGACACCAGCCATTGGATGGTTTGACAGTTTGGTTTAGAGCACAACCAATGGGAGTGTTACATTTCCGACACGTGCCGGAAATGTGACTGGTTTTTAACCTGTTAAATGCATGGGTTTACTACCGCTTTAAGTGGCTGCCTCCTACCCCCATCATCAAAAAACTGCATTACTGAAATTAGAAAAAAAAAAAACATTTGTATCTTACTCCCAGGCTTCTGATGGGCTTGCCTAGGTGTGGTGATGTTAGTGAGTCTTGTGTGATCCTAGGAAAGTTGAGAATCCCAAATCCCAGAAGAATACACTCCTGTACGGTGATGTAGTGATTCAGCGATGAAGGTCTAATTTCAAGCACCTCCTATTATGGGGTGACAACCGTCTCCCAACTGTGCTCCCACATAGTGCAGCCAATGCTGGAGCGAGTGCATGTAGATATGAAGTGGCTGAAAAAGAGCGGTCTGAGATTTAACAAAAGTGAAAACAGTATTTTAGGGGGGAAAAGAATGTTAATTGTTAAGGATATGCAATGCTTTAGCAAACCGCTTTTGCAGTTAGGGTTTGGATCTATGATAAAGCCGAATACCAGGTAAGGCCGTATCTGCCTAATTATATTGGTGCAGCTTGGACCAATTCAAGTATATATGTGCCATACTTGGCCAATCCTCGTGGAAGCTGGAAGTAACTGAAGTAGGCACCTGTTCAATCGTGATTGTTTCTGGGTCCAGTGTCAGGCAAATGCCCTGCTGCTTTTGAAACGGGGCTGCTCACTCAGGAAGGGTGCCATTCAGAGGGCATTTTGCATTTTCTCAATAAATGCAAAGCTTTCTCCGATTGGAAGAGGTGGAGAGGCAGGGTGGTTAAATCACAACTCCACCTCATCAAATTAGAGAATGCTTCATTCTTTGAATGGCACCCATGAATGAGTAAACAATTTCCTGTTTTCACTTAAGTAGCAGTGCAGCCACTCAGCACGAGATCTGTAAGCTAACAGCCAGGTATAGCACATGTATACTTGCAGTTGTCCAAGCTAGAGCGATGTAACTATGCAGAAATAGCCAAACCTGGAGTTCAGCTTTAAACACCAGTACCTGGTTAGGTACTGCATATTGTTGATATCACACAGTACATACTTATATTGTTTTTTTGTGTTAAATAGTAAAGCAAACGTTTTAACCACTTAAGGACCGAGCCTCTTTCTGAGATTCGGTGTTTACAAGTTAAAATCCTTTTTTTGGCTACAAAATGATTTTAAAACCCCCAAACATTATATATTTTTTTCCTATCACCCTAGAGAATAAAATGGCTGTTGATGCAATACTTTATGTCACACCGTATTTGCACAGTGGTCTTACAAGCCCCTTTTTTTTAAAAAAAATCACTTTTTTGAGTTAAAAAATAAGGCAACAGTAAAGTTAGCCCAATTTTTTTCCATATTGTGAAAGGTAATGTTATGCAGAGTAAATTGATACCCAACATGCCATGCTTCAAAATTGCGACCGCTCATGGAATGGCGACACACTTTGGCACTTATAAATCTCCATCGGCGATGTTTTAAAAATTCTACAGGTTACCAGTTTTGAGTTACAGAGGAGGTCTAGTGCTAAAATAATTGCTCTCACTCTAACGATTGCAGCGATAACTCATGTGTGGTTTGAACACCGTTTTCATATACGGGGCGCGACTTACATATGCATTCGCTTCTGCATGCAAGCCCTATGGGACGGGGGGGGGGGCATTACATTTTTTTTTTTACTTTTTATTTTTACACTGTCCTTTAAAAAAAAAAAATTCAGATCACTTTTATTCCTATTACACAAAATGTAAACATTCCTTGTAATAAAAAAAAGCATGGCAGAACCTCTTAAATATGAGATCTGGGGTGAAAAAGACCTCAGATCTCATATTTACACTTAAATGCAATAAAAAAAAATTCCCCTTTAAGAGCATTGGGCGGAAGTGACATTTGACGTCGCTTCCACCCTGCAATGCTATGGAGCCGAATGGGGGCTATCTTCCCCTCAGTCGGCATCCAGGCATTGAGGAAAAAGGATTGGATCGTCTCCACCGCTACCGATGGCTCCGGTATGTGGAGACGACCAGAGCGCAGTGGGAGGGGGGCCCTCTCCCGCCCCCGATATAAGTGATCTTGCAGCGAATCCGCCGCAGAGACCACTTTTATCTGAAAGCTGACCGCCCACTGAACAAAACAATACCGGGGTTATGGTAGCTATCTGCTACCATAACAACGGTATTCCACTGCAAAGTACCGCCTTATAATGACGGCAGGCAGTAGGGAAGTGGTTCAAAATAGTAGTTGTAATGATACCACGTAATAGGCATACAAAAAGCCCTGTCTGGCAGCCATGTTGTTCAGGAATCATAGGTTGGCCATGACGGTTTTGTAGAACACATTGCAGCAGCAAATATCTAGGAATGCACCTCCATAGCCTTTTCATTTATCCCACATTTCAAAGGTTTTTAGGGCAATTAAATCCATTAAGACTACATAGCGTGCTATGAAATGTCTACCCAGAACTAATGGAATTCAGGGGCAAGAGATGACCTTAACTAAAAGGAATTCAGGGGCGAGAGGCGACCTTTCAGAGACCTCCAATTTAACAAAATCTACACAGAATTCATTAAATCAGAAAGGAACACGACACATTAATAATAAGTATATACAGAGCCTTGCGAAAGTATTCAGCCCCCTTGAACTTTGCGACCTTTTGCCACATTTCAGGCTTCAAACATAAAGATATAAAACTGTAATTTTTTGTGGAGAATCAACAACAAGTGGGACACAATCATGAAGTGGAACAAAATTTATTGGATATTTCAAACTTTTTTAACAAATAAAAAACGGAAAAATTGGGCGTGCAAAATTATTCAGCCCCTTTACTTTCAGTGCAGCAAACTCTCTCCAGAAGTTCAGTGAGGATCTCTGAATGATCCAATGTTGACCTCAATGACTAATAATGATAAATAGAATCCACCTGTGTGTAATCAAGTCTCCGTATAAATGCACCTGCACTGTGATAGTCTCAGAGGTCCGTTTAAAGCGCAGAGAGCATCATGAAGAACAAGGAACACACCAGGCAGGTCCGAGATACTGTTGTGGAGAAGTTTAAAGCCGGATTTGGATACAAAAAGATTTCCCAAGCTTTAAACATCCCAAGGAGCACTGTGCAAGCGAT